>OW203761.1:39796808-40089077 GCA_934045905.1 Leuctra nigra
AAGCTTTCATTTTCATAAAAAAATGCCTCATGCTTTGTGCTTTATTAGCCTTTTTTTAGATAATGTCTGCCACAAAATTGTGGCTATAAACATGGAATAAAACAATAGGTATTTCTTTATAGCTTCCTTAGCTTTGATATTTTTTCTGAAGGCTTTGCAAAGCGTCATGGACAAAACTCATCATAAATCCTACGTGTAGATTATAAATTAGGTACCTTTAAACTAAGTTTTACAAAATACTTCTATATTTTGCAGGATGCAAAAGGACGTTTACCTTTCAAATCTCAACACGACGCTCTCTTACAAGGACTTCAAAAACTGCGACATGGTCATCGAAGCCGTGTTTGAAGACTTGGCCATCAAACACAAAGTCATTGCGGAGATTGAAAACTGCGTACCGGAGCAATGCATCGTCGCCACCAACACCAGCGCCCTCCCGATCACGCAGATTGCCAAGTGTAGCAAACGTCCCGAGAAAGTCATCGGAATGCATTACTTCTCTCCCGTCGACAAGATGCAGCTCCTCGAAATCATCACACATCCGACGACCTCGAAAGACACAACGGCTTCAGCTGTCAGCGTGGGCTTGAAGCAGGGGAAGGTCGTCATCGTGGTGAAGGACGGACCTGGGTTCTACACAACGCGGATCCTGTCTGTGATGCAGGCGGAGATGTTACGTCTGCTCCAAGAAGGCGTCGATCCGAAGGAAATGGACAGACTGGGCAAGAGTTTCGGCTGGCCGGTCGGTTCGGCGACGTTGTTGGACGAGGTCGGCATTGACGTTGGGGCGCATATCGCTAAAGATCTTCTCCAGTCGTTTGGACCAAGATTCGCTGGCGGAAACATCAATATCATCAATGATTTGGTTGCGGCAGGATTCTTAGGTAGGTTGTGCAAATAATTGCAACCAAGCAGTTCATATTATTTTAATGAATCTGTATTTTACTATAAAAAAAATCAAAGTACCATTATTATTAAATTAAAATCATCTTCAATTTTTGGATATGGACAACAATTCAGGCAACAATTGGATATTTATTATTTATCAGACATTTTAAACTTAAAAAAATACCTACTAATTAACTAGGAAAACGCTCTGTGTAACGCGTTGATGAGCGAGCACGGATACACGCAACACCTCGAACCGAAATTATGTCTATCGAATGTCATTAAAAGCCAACAATTCTTTAGTTTCGTCACAGGCTTGTATAAAAATCTCCAAAATCTCCAAAAATATTGGTGCCAATCCTTGCTAAGTTTTAAGTTGATCGATTAAACCTTTATGATTGAACGGTTCCTTGTTAATTTTCAAAAATCACATGATCTCGTTCAAAAAATATACCTGGGACCACCCAAATGATATGATATGTAGTGTGTGTACACAATATCAGATCAATCTGTTGAACGGTCATTATTAGTTTCATATCGTTTAAAACTTTCTGCTCTAACTACCTTGCCTTGAACTGTAGATTCGAAGTTGCCGTGAATTTGACAGCCAACACGCAAAATGTCCCTAAAATGACAAAAACTTTTGAAAATAACGACAGATTAGAGTGAAAATTGGCAAAAATACCTTAAATGTTGGTACCAATGACCATGCGAAGTTTTTAGTTGGTCGGTCAATCGGTTCCAGTTTAAATTTCAAAAATCACAGGAAAAATGGTTTCAAATTTGAACCAATTGGAGGATTTGGCTGAATTTTTTTTTGATTGGGTACAATGTTGGTTGCAATGACTTTGCTAAATTTCAAATTGATCGAACCAACCAATCGAAAGATAATTTTTATAAAATTTGAACCAATCACAGGATCTCGTTCAGAAAAGATCCCAGGGATCGCATAGATTACGTTAGTATGTGTACAAAATTTCAGATCGATTGGTTGTGCGGTTTGACCTAGGCAGTGCAGGCAAAAAAAACAAAAAAAACAAAAAAAAAAAACAAAAAAAAAAAAAACACACAGAGAAAGTGCCATAAGAGTACCGTGGTGACGCTCGCTACGCTCGCTCAATTATTTGCAATAACCCTTATAAACTCTAACAACATTGCCATTGTATCATCTCTTTGAGCCAAATAGTTTAAGAGTAGGTATAAGCAACCACTCTGAACCCTCTTAGGCATCATTCATGAGTCAATACGTTTGTTCAAGTATCATTGTTACATTACCTATTGATCTTAAATATTTTGATAACCAATGTCTTGGAATAGTCACTCAAGAGGTCTGTTCGTTTTTCTTACTGCAGTTGCAGTAGCAGCAGCTTACAGTAGGCCCTGGTAACTCTTGCAGTAGCTTGCTGTACCAACACAAAACGAACGCATTTGCAGCAGGATGGCAGGCTGGCCTTTTCCTATTGGTTGGGAGGTTTGTGAATTTGGCGGGAAGAATGTAAAAATAAGTGAGGTTATGTTCTGCATTTATAGAATTCTTGTCTAATCCCAATGCATTTTTATATAAGTATGTATCATTTCATAACATATAACTAAACTAAACTCTGAAACAAATACTCATTTCCCTCCTCCTTAGGCATTTTTTCACTATCCATCCTGCCATAAGAAACACATTTTACATTTCAAACATCGGCCATTTTGCCGCCTACTGCAAAGTTACTGCATTTACATCACCTCCCTACCCAGCTGTAAGAGCAGTCACTGCGCAGCTACTGTCAGTGTCAAATCGAACACAATCGCAGTGACGGAACAGCAAGTTTGATGCAAAACGAACGGATTTGCAGTGAGCAGTAAAGTGCAGTAAGCAAAACGAACAGACCTAATGTATAAATGATTGATGATACACGATTGTCGCAGATGGACTATCCGGAGGGAAACAAGTGTTAAGCAAAATCCTACTCATTGCAACCAAATCATTCGTGCATGGGCCTTAACCTTCAGTTTTATATCGAAATTAAAATCCTGACTTTGATTTGATCTCTAATTTCTGCTTTTGATAATATTTTACATGATATTTTGTGCTTCAGGCCGCAAGTCTGGGAAGGGTCTTTACATCTACACGAAGGGTTCCAAGGAGAGGGAGATCAACGAGGATGCAATGACCATCATCAAGAAATACAGTCTGGAACCGAAGGGAGCTCAAAGCACGGAGGACATGCAAATGAGAATGGTTTCGCGGTTCGTCAATGAGGCCGTCCTCTGCCTACAAGAAGACATTATTGCCAATCCGGTAAGTGGAATTAGTACTACCAATAAAATAAAATAAATTTCAGTTAGGTAGAACTTTTATTGTGTTCATCATCATTTGTGGTGTGTTTGCATGTTGTTTGATGACAATGTTCAAATTTGTTGTTCTGTTTGAGTTGGCAGGAATTTTATTGGAAAATTAATCAATGTGAGTTATTTGTTAACTCTAAGCCATAGGGCTGGGATGTTTGCATGTTCAAACATTTAAATAGTGCATAATGGTACACTTTTAATCCCTCCTAAAAAGTGCTGTTTTCTGTAATACTCAAAATGTTACCTCTGTCGAAACTATTTATTTAGTCAATTTAGTATTTTTTTGATAACTAATGAAGTGTGGAATCTGGAAGATATCGAGGGCAGTGTACAATTTCAGCATTTTAAGCTATCAATAGTTATCACAAATTCTATTGAAAGTGGGTACATAGGGGAGAGACAATAAGTAATATCACTGCCAGCATTTTTATGGTTGTCAAAAGTTTAAACGTATACCTAAATAAATGTAACTTTTGAGAGCGATTAAAGTTTAATAAAATTAACAGATTTTCCCAACCCTAGTAAGCCCTGCTTAAAAATCGTGCCAGGTCTTTTCAGATGATTTTCAGAAGGGAGATGTTTATGTACAAAGGTATATTAATTCTTGAATTGTGTTAGAGATTGCAGTTATTAAATTAGTACCTACCTTAGTTGTTGTCTCTGGCTAAACCAGAAGTCAAAGCCAAGGACAGAGTACCTACCTAGTACTACCTACCTACCTACCTACTTCTTTCTTTCTTTGTATAAAAATATAGGATAATAAAATTATTTTGGTTGCTGTTTCCAGTTGGAAGGTGACGTTGGTGCCGTGTTCGGTCTTGGTTTCCCTCCATTCACGGGCGGTCCATTCCGCTGGGTGGACGCGTACGGAGCAGACAAGCTCGTCAGTCGTATGGAAGGGTTCGCCGCTCTGTACGGATGCGAGTTCAAACCGTGCGACCTTCTACTCGCCCATGCTAAAGATCCCAGCAAGAAGTTCCACTAGAGTGAGCCAGTTACTAGTTCATCGACGTTGTTGAACATTGTGATCGAATCCAACGTCACCCCGTCAAAACTGTCTGTGCTGGCTGTGAAAGAGTCGCCATAGCGTTCACTGCACTTGGTTTACTTCATTGACCAGCTAAGTTATGCAGCTGTTGATGCCAAGTTATCCTTTTCTTGTTTTGGGATAAGATCTTTGATATAATTATGTAAGTTGCAATTCATTTTATGCATGGAGTTTATGTGGTTCTTCATTTTAATTATTATGTACTACCTATCTACCTATTATATAATCATTAATTTTATTTTTTACGGCTTAAAATTCTGTGACATAGATGTTTTGCAATTTAGCTTGCTTTTGTGTTATTTCCTCATTTGGTTCAATCCAAGTATTTTCTACTGTAATTCATTTTCACCTTCGGAAAATCACAATACCTAAGAGCAAGAGCACTTTGTTACTTGGTAATAACATTATTGCAATTCATTTCAATTGCTGTACTGATTTTGCATCCTCACATCTGGAAAATGTATGTTATGAGTACCACGTGTGTTTACGATGCTGTCTTTCCCGTGCCTCTGCGTTGATTAATGACAGTCCGTTGTTTGGATCGTCTGTTAATCGTGTTATTGTAATTAATAATAAAGATGGTATTTTTGTAAAGATGTCATTCCGAAAGTGAACTATAACTAGAATGATAATCACTCCATTATATGGTGTGGTATTTTTATTGGCAATATACAATGCAACTTGATTGTAGAAGGTAGGTTATACACAGTTCGTAAAGTACAATAATTTAATATTAATAATCTGTGCTACTTTGTAATGTATTAAATGACTTCATATTGGAAGAGAAGACTAATGTACAGAACTGGAGAGATTGTGAATAAAACTTGTTACTGGAATTTCTGTATTTAAAATTATTGTAAACATTTGTCAACAGAGCATGGCTCTGCAGTCGGATCAAGCGATATGCAACGGAGGGTTTTGGCGGCACTTGAGCTGCGACTTGTAGATTGACATTGATCTTTAAAGTAGTGGCTGATTAGCTTATTGACGTTACATTGAGCTTGCGTCATTTCCTTTTCATCAGAAGGCTGGAAGCGGTTGTATTTTCTGGAGAGTTTGGGCAGTACCTAAAAAAAGAAATTTATTTTAAACTTGTAATTTTTTGAGCTGCCGATTGAGGGAGAGTACGTGTTTGTTGCATCTATTCAGGACCGTGCCGTTTGTCCGTCAGGACCGGGCCGTTTTAACTTTACATAGTTAAAAACATTGAGTAGAAAGTATTGCAAATTCAGGGGCGGTCTGGGATGAAAAGGACTGGATGCGATAAGGCAAAAGGGCCCTGACAGGGCCCATAAAACAAAGTGGAGAGGGAAAAAATGTATGATGAGTAAAAATGCTGGTTAAATATGAAAAACAATTTTACTCGCTGGAGTAATAATACCTACTCTCTAAAGTGCAGAAAATGGTACATATTCCAAAATATTTCCACGGATGTATGCCCCGGACCCGCATCGCATGGACTGTTATTATGTAAACCGATAAAGACATATACGTTACGTATAGGGGGAAAGGAAAATTCATTGCCAAAGGCGTCAAAGAGTTCGGGTTTTATTGATTCATTTTCTGAATAGAGTCACTCTTAAACTTCCAATAATAATAATCCTTCGCCCGGTTCCATAGTTGGGTCGGGGGGTGGCCAAGGCCACCACTTGCTAGGGCCGCGGACTCCTGAGCCAGCTGGCCAAGCTTGGCTCTTCTTCTTTCTTCTCCACCAGCTTCTTCCACTTTTTCCTGTCTTCCCACCAACTCTCCTCTTCTACTTCTTCCCACTTCTCCAATCTCTCTCGCACATCCTCTGCTACCACTTCTCCCTCGATCTTCCCACTCTCCTTTTGCCACTCCTGGCCACTTCAAACTCCCGCCTTGGTATTCTATTCCCTTGCATCTTTTTCATATGTGCCCAAACCACTGTAGCCTCCAAATTTCCAAATTGGGAAACTTCCACATTGGGATAAATTGCAATAAAAATTGGTGTGTAGCATAATTAAACACAATTCTAATAAAACAATTGAATTTTAACCAGCTCACACTTTTTTTAAAATTATTCCTAGGTAATGAAATTAATTGAATGCATAATTTCCTATCTAAATGTAACAAAATAATGTATATAAAAAAAGCTGACATCATGGGGGGGGGGGGGGGGCATACTCGGAGAAAGAGCCCCGCAGTGCGTTTTTTTAGAATTTAAAATTTAATACTGATTCTGGGACTACACAAACTGAATAAATCAAACAACCCTTCAGTTGTTGCCCCCGCTGGACGATTTTTTTGAATTTAATAAACTTAAATTGATTCTCTGGAATGCTAAATTTTATTTTTTAAATTATTGTAGATTATCAAACTGCTTTAGTGACCTTCTTATGCGCCTGTGCCCGAGAAATAATATTTTTGTGGGCCTGGAGGGAGGTGAGGTGACATGACGTCTGCACACAGCCTCGGAAATATTTTGAATGAATTAACACAAAAATTAAAAATATGCCAAATTGAGGGAATGTCTCTCACTGGATTCACAAGATTTTTAATAATTCAGTCCATTATAAGAGTAGATATCTTCAATATTTTTTTAAGTGCGAGAAAGAAATAATTTAATTTTATGATTTTAGATGATACTGGTTTACACTGTTTCTCAAAATTATTTCGATGGGTGCTCGAGTCCCAGAGCACCCACGTAGTCGGCGCCCGCCACTGACTTAAAAAATGATTGCTGATTGCCTCCCCCCTCCCTCAAGTGTATTGTTATGCCACATGACTGCCGTCAAAATGATTGGTTATTTTACTGTGCTTTGCCCATAGTAGTATGTGTCTGCTATGCCTCAAGACTGCCCCCCCCCCCCCCCCCCCCCTTTCAATTACAGTATTTTAAGAAAATTCCCCAGTGGAGGTTGGTGCGTGCTGTCCACATGGCGCCGCGGGCACATTGGGCACGCGGAGGACGCCCCCTCCCCACCCCCCCCCCCCTCCTCTCAAACTTTCTTTCGTGCATTGCATGTCAGTGTCATTTTGTTTTGATTTCGTCGTTTCGTCAGTCACAGAGTAGTCTCGCCAGTTATTATACCTATCAACGGTTAATTTTGGTAAGATAAAGTTCTTCATATTATAATAGTAGTTTTGTAAAGAATCCCTACGAAAGCAACAAGTAAAAGACAGAAAACAACAGGTCGCCCGGGCCTAGTTAGACACACAGTCTTTCGTAGCAAAACCAGTTGGGTTTTTAAACTTTCACTTCCTCAATAGACTTTAAAATCTGTTTATGGGTTTCGACGTGTTCTGTTCTAATTATTTGGAATGTGATGGTCTATGGGTACAGTTGCATTCTTATCATACTTAATGTATTTTAGTGGAGTGACCATTTTGAGGTTAACTAGGTAGTTAGCAAGGATGTCTCCGTAGGGTTTTACAATGGAAACTTTTGATGTCCAAGGTTTTTACTTTTTTCCCTAAAATTTTACAAGATTTGTAAGACAATGATTTAAAATACCACATTTTTGCCTAATTGATGGCTCTTCAGTCTACCACCTCGACTGAAGCCAATCTGTGTGAAATAAATTGGTCACTGCATTTATACTGCGGCTCACCGAGATGACCTTGGATTTACTCTGTCTGCCATGGTACCACCTTAGTACGTACCTATTTGGTTCCTATACCTAGCCTATTTCAATAATAACTTGGCCACAGTGAGTTTAGTTTATATTTAGTCTTTACACACCGATTTGAGGCTAATGACAATTGATGAATGATTAAGAAGAAGAAAAGGTGACGATGAGAGAGGATACCGGTCATGACCTATTAGGAGGGAACCCTCCCAGTATTGTCTCGCCTTACAATAATCCTCAGTCCCGTCAACAAAAAGGTCTTACAACAATATTTGTTGATTCACAGACCAACATGTCTTGGAACGAAGGAGCCGACTTTCTTGCCGACCTTGACAAGATGAGCCTGATGACAGCGAACACTCCGGCTAGCTACATCATCGGCATTCCCACTCCTCCGCCAAGGTCGAAAGTGGCTGAAAGTGGATCTCAACCTACAGCCGTCTTCACTGCTGCACCTCAGATTAAAGGTGCCGCCAAAAGTGGCGCAGGACGCGGGGCCATAATTGAGTCATTAATGGTTGACTGCAACTCGCAGCATAGAGTAGACTTAGAGCGACAGGAACACCTCCGTAAGGTATGTTCATATTTAAAATTATGTTAATGCTGTGACTAGAACCAGAAATGAAAAAAATACCTTCTTTTGCATCAATGCAAGAAATTGAAGTTTTCCCCCCAAGGATGGACATTATGTTGGCACGTTTACGGGTCATGATTTAACTTGAATGGATGGAAATTATGTATTTTTGAAATGTGATTTCTTCTGGAGCCTGAAATTACCCAGTTAGGTATTAAAACCTAGATCAATTATTGTCAAAAAGCACAGAATCACAGCTATTTTGAATGGTGCCATAATTTATAATGATAGTGTAAGTAATGATGTGACGTTAGGTACATTCAAATTATACATTTTTATGGAACCAGACTATTCTGGGTACATAGTTAATTTTAGGTAGGTAGAACCGCAACCTTTAATTAACCCTCATACTCCGTTTTTTTATGTCCTTTTAAGTAATAATAGGTACCTATTATTAAATTTTCCCTTCATTGCCAACCAAAAACATTGCTAAATTTAGAGAGTTGTCAGTTGCAAGTCTCGAGACAAATAAGATGAGACCATGCGGCTCAGAACATTAACTTGTAAAATCCAAAGTTTGGTGTCGCTTGACAGCATGACAACTCTCTTTATCTAGCTTCATCGGATCTCTCAGTTGTTTGACCAATTCAATTATTCAAGTTGCATTTTACACCTACCTACTGTTTAATTACAAAAAAGTGAATTGCTGCTAGTCAAATAAAATACTTCATTTTTGGGCACTCCCAAATATGCACTCCACTGTGGCTGTAATTATATTTGATCTAAGGAACCAGGAGGTTATTTTTGTACTCATTTTCACTCTCTTACCATAATTTTTAAATATTAGAACAGAAATTCATTTCAGCTCCAATCCCTATTACAATTTACCTAATATACATAATGTTACAATTAAATTGAAATGTAATGAACTATTAATATTTTGATCAGGTGAATCCGTATGACTACTCAAATCACCTCATCGAGAAGAATTTCAGAGAAGGCTCCGAATCTGCCGCCAGTCCTCCGAAGTTGGTACGAGACATACCAAACACTGCCTCCGACAAAGCAACACAATGATGAAGACTTCCTAATAGACCTATGCAAATGATAAGTACTTCACAACCTTTTAGATTCTACTTAGGACAAAGCTCACTTGACTTACGAATTAGGTAGATTTTATATGACTAACTAGGAATGTAGGTATGGAAAGAATGGTGGTATCTCTATTTCTATTTTTGTAATGATTATAATAGGATGTCAGAAGTTACCTCTGTGTACCTATTTATGCTCATTATTGCTGCCTGTTGAGGACTTGGAAATGTTAGTTACCAAATGTCCATACCATTCATAAGTCCCATGAACCAGAGTTCGAGATGGTCTAGTCTATTTCTAAGCTACGCAGATGTGTTAGAGGTACTGTCCAGTTTTAGTTTTTGTTGGATAAATGGGAAATGTACATTACAAGCGAAATAATGTCCATATTATGTTGTTTTTTTGTATACTACGGCCCTGGATGTTGTTTCTGTGGAGTATGTTTTATATCTCACTTGTGGAATCATTGAATTTTCAACTGTTTTCAATGATATAAAATATTATGTAAGCATCTCAATGTAATTTGTTTTTATTTGTAGTGGATTTGTTGCTAGCACCACCTAAACACCCATCCAATCCTTGTACACCCAACAAATCATAAAACGGTATTTGAACGAAACAGATTGGCTGCGGGTCAGGTTTATTGACAAACAATCCTTGTTATTATCAATGAATCAGAGCTCACCTTCTAGAGGTAGATGACGAGTAAGCATTGACTTCATCAGATGATGCCATCACATTTTTTTCAGACAATCCATTTCTTTCAAATACCGTTTTATGAATTGTCCAGTGTACCTACCATAGTTATAAAATTAAAAATACTAGGAAAATGCTTGCAAATGAGTGTGTTTGCCAAATATTACCGACTTACATACCAAAGTTAAAAGAAATCGAAGTGCATGTATTTTGTTGAACCTATTCAAGTCACACCCCAGAATTAATCCGCCATGTATCAAAAAATTCAATTTTACATGGAAATTTAAAAAAAGTGCTTAGTAGAAGAAAGACAAATAGTTCTTATCAGAGCAGAAACCAGAATCTTAAACAAAATATTTGTGGCTATCGATACTCAATAAACATATTGTAAAATCGATATTGTTTGAATATCCGATTGACGATCTATTTATTATCAATTTTTTCAGTATTCAGTATTCAATTTATTAAACAGTTTGTTAGGAACAGATTATTTCCAAGGCAACAACCATGGCAGTCCTTTGAATAACTGGCCCTTAATGCCATAAGTCAAATTATTATGGTTGCATCATTGAGTTGCATAATTTGAACGCCATTGAGTGCATTACGTAGGTATGATTTGATGGAGAAATATAATTTCTACTATCAGATGACGTGATGAAAATTCTTGAAAATATACCAGCATTCGTTTAAAAATACATAATTTGATTGTTTTCGCTCTTAGTAAAAAATTCATTACAAATCAGTCCCTTTCAATTTTCAATCAGTAAACAAGAATTCGCTTTAAAATTAAACGTGCGATTCCACTTTTGTGTTATGCCAAATATCACCCGATCATAGAGGCATTTTTGAAAGGTTTGTCTTGTTTCGACGAATTATAAAAAGAATAAAAGATTTTCTGCAGACCAGATATTTTCATGTTTCATTTTAAAAATCATTATTAATATTGACAAAATAAAAATTATTTTTAATGTTATGTTTTCCTAAACTGAACGTAGTTATGCAAAAAGGAACCAACCCTCCAAATAAAAAAAGAGTTAGCTGCCTTTTTTCTGATAGATCTTGACCTAAATTTGAATTTTCAAAAGAGAATCAACCCACAATAATTTGCTGTGTAGTGTATGTTTATTGAGCTTTTTCTATGTCACACAAGCCCTATCTCTACCTCTACAATTCAACAATTTATTTCAATTGAATTTATTCAATACTTCTATTGAAACAACAATAATTTCAAAAAGGAACCAAGCAACAATTCATTATTTTTTAAGTATAATTATTAATTTTTAAAATGCAAAAAAAATATATGCAAATTCTGCCGATCAAACAACACATTTAAAAACAACAATTTAAAAACTATGATGTGAAACGCGTTTCCCTCAAAATCTCAGTTCATGATACCTGTGGGTAGGTTCCTTTTTGCATAACTACGTTCAAGTCTGTGAAAACAAATGGTTGCTAAAAGATTTATTTTCTGTTCTGATTCTATACTCTGTTCTATTCTGATGGAGTAGGTACGTACTATAGTTATTTATATTGAATCTATCGAAATGAGGGTTGCCAACATTACAAAAATATAATTCCAGACATTGCAGCTTAAAAAATCGTGGGTGAGAAAGGTCTCACAAAACGGTATTTTGGGAAAAACGCTCATGCTATGAAAATACGGTCTCGCACGAAACCATTGGGGGGGGGGGGGGGGGGGGGGGGCAGAGTGGTAGTCCGGGCCGAATCAGTCCGTGAAAATTTTGAATTTCAAAAGTGAATTTGGGTAATTTTTATGCGTTCTGGGACTACAATCTTCGTTCTTCGGCGATTTGATTGTGGTAACTTTGAAAATTTCTACACAATTCTAGGATCGAACGACTTGAATTTCATTTGAAAATTTGATTATTTACTGAATATTGAATTATGCGCAAGTTTTATAATTTCAACAATTCCGGACATGCTGTACGGAATGTGTTAATTCCGGACATGCTGTACGGAATGTGTTAATTCCTGACATGCTGTACGGAATGTGTTAATTCCGGACATGCTGTACGGAATGTGTTAATTCCTGACATGCTGTACGGAATGTGTTAATTCCGGACATGCTGTACGGAATGTGTTAATTCCGGACATGCTGTACGGAATGTGTTAATTCCGGACATGCTGTACGGAATGTGTTAATTCCGGCATCTGGACAATGTTGTCCAATTCCGGAGTGTCCGGATAAAATCCAAAATTCGAATGAAAATGCGAACCCTTGTAGGTAATCAGGTGCGTAGGAATAGGGGGGGGGGGAACGGGGGAACGGACCCCCCCCCCTGTCTGGAGCCTGACCCCCCCTGCCAGATATCCTGACCCCCCCTGCTAGACACTCTGACCCCCCCTGCTAGAGATCCTGAACACATCCAGATATTCACAAGTGTTGATTAAGTGTTGCACAGAATGCACAGATTTGCTCCATTATAAGGTTAAATTCTCAAAATTTTCTCAAGTTTTGCATAACTAATTGAAGAGAGGTATTAACCAATGAGACAACTCAATAACTCATTTGTCCAACATGATCATCCTCATGTATCAAATTAAATAATTACACGTTAAACTAATAGATTCCAAAACACATACTGATTTTTGTTATTGATTGTTTATTGCTGTTGCTCTTGCAACCTTTTTCAAAGGTCGATTCCAAAATCAATTCATAATCGATTTTCTTTCCCTAGAATTCAAGTATTTCCCTGCGGGGCCATTTAGGATTTTGTAAAATAACAAAATTTTATTTTGTCCCGAACCGGAACCGGAACCGTTATACTTTTTTTCCCAAGAACCGGAACCGGAACCCGAACCTTTATAATCAATTAGGTTCTTAAAGGTTCTTAAAGGTTCTTTAAGGTTCCTTCTTTTAATAAAAGAAACATGTAGATTTAATTTTTTAACTTTTGGATTTTAATATTATGATATTTTCAAAAAATATTATTCGCAAAGTTGTAAAAAAAAAAAAAAAAATTTGATAACATTTCTATTAGTATTTTTTGTAGACTTTTTTAATTCTTGAATTTTTAATTTTTTAATATGACTACTGCGATGAGAACTGCATTGCTGACAATTATGAATATGATAGCTCTGGCAAAATGAATGTTTACGCCGTCTTATGGAGAAAATTGCCGCCATTGTCTCTTCTGACTGAGATTTAGTCTACGTACCATCCTGTGACTTCTGTACGCATATTACAGACACTACACCAGTGCTTCATTCATAGGACAAAATCCAAATCCAATAATTCCATTAAATTTGACATAATACTGAAGTGTTATAATCTAGTTTGATTTAAAATTTGAGAACCGGAACCGGAACCCGGAACCTTTATGCAGGAACCGGAACCGGAACCGAACCTTTAAGATTATTTGTTTAAGAACCGGAACCGGAACCCAAACCTTTAAAAAGTAAAATTGTGGAACCAGAACCGGAACCGGAACCTTTATTAATAAAGGTTCGGGTCCCTGCATAGGACACACATTTTAAATTTCTTTAAAAAAGATGCCAAAAAGCGTCGAATTCGATTTTTTTTTATCAAGATGTAAAAAAATGCCCTGCGGGGCCATTGGGAATTCTATAAAAACAAGTTTTCTTAAGTTCCCACAGAATATTGCATATCACACATTTTACATTTCTTTGAGAAGAATAGCTTAAAATTCGATTATTTTGTATCAAAAATTCAAAAAAGGCCCTGCGGGGCTAACTGGGGGTGAGTCCCCCAGACCCCTTGTAGCAGTGAACTACCTTTTCCTGACATCCATGGATCCCCCATGATTTTGACCCCCCCCTGTCAAAATAAAGTTCCTACGCGCCTGTAGGTAATTAGGTGGTTTGGGTTTTAAAAAGTAGGTACATTGAATTGGGGATCAAAATTGTTATGCAATTGTAGGTACCTATAGCTATGAAAATTACTATCAAAATATCATCAGTCTCAGTGGATCAATAATTCAGTACAATCATGGCCGGCTGAAGCTGATGGAGCTGAATATTTTTATGTGTATAGTACAAAATAATTTAAAAAATAAAATATATTGTATTCAAAGTTTGTTTACAAATTATCTAGTTAAAAATTAATTTGTGGTTTTTATAAAACTCTTCATAAAACATCATGTCGACTCAAAATTTGAAACTTTTGTTTATGTGGACCTTAATAAATATGTTAAAAAATATGTAAAATAATAAGTTTGGGGTTGGCTCTTAATTGACTGGAGTAGAAGCTATGAGTCCGATTTGGGTCTAGAGGGTATGGCCTCACAACAACACGCAGTCCCGGAAAATATGTTTGAATATCACTATTGAATTATGTGCTCATTACAATTCTCATTAAAAAAGACTATTCTCTTTGCAAAGTCTAGCTGTTGTGTTAGTTGATAGTCTCATAGTCTCTATAAAAGATAGAGCTATTGTTGTTGAGGTAGGTCAAGTTTGCAGATCAAGACAGATTGTTGTTAGAAGGAGTGAAATGAGAAGTCAATCGACAATAGTTTGGAAGGTGCAATGGGAGTTCGGGGAAAATCTTGTTAAATGGTAAATAAAAGTAAATCCAAAAGAGAATACGCGGCTGAATGCGGTCAGATCAGATGTAGAATGCATATAATTTCAATTTTTTACTATTAATTCGATTCATATTTTCAAGCCCACTCTACCCCCCACCCCCCTCCCACCGGGTGCTGCAACATTGAACACTGTAATCTTGTCTCGTCTCTATGATAGTTCATGAACACTTACTTCGACTTTCTTGACCCTCCGATTGCTCATTGGCTGGTAGTCGCGTTGCATTGTGGTGCGATATACTGGGTAATTCATGTTCTGCAGTGTACGTAGAGATGTGTTGGATTGTTGGTTGTAGGTACAGTTGCTGGAACAAGTTGTTCAACCAATGCAAACTAGTTCAGATCACTTTTTCAAGGTCAATGAAGAAGTAGAGATAGTAAAACATAGTTTAAGATCTTTTAATTCCCAAATATTATGTTGAAACGAATAAGTGAAATAAAAGTGGGGAAGAAAAATATATGGGCTAATTAGCTTGCAGGTGCCTGCCTGCAAGCTCGATCGAATTTAGCTGTTTTTGCAATACTACTTTTTGGGGGGAAATTGCAACGAAATTATAATCAAATTAAATGTATAGTTTTTTTGTGTGAACTTATAAATGAGCAATTATTTTGGCTAAGCGCATGATAAAAAATAATTTAAAAAAATGCCGAAATTTTACAACCCAGAGCAGTACATCCATCACCACCTTCTTCATGCACTCCTCTTTCCGGGAGAGAGGAGTGCATGAAGAAGGTGGTGATGGGACACATGTGTGAAATTGAGATAAATTGAATAAGCTCTCTGCACGTCCGGAACATATAATAGCTCAGTTTTGTCGTAAAGAATTGTCCAAAATTCTAAAGAAAGTGCAGAAATTACGCTTTTAAATCAACGTTTACATATTATTTGTGTGTTGGGTTACTTAACAATTAAAATATGAAACAAATCTATGTTCTCAGATACGTTCCTGCAAAAGGGCAGATTTGAACAATATTGCAAACGTTACAAAGGTTTCATTCAACATCAATGATGATGCTGTAACATGTAAGATGAACTTACCTCATCTTCGGATGCACACTTTGAAAACACAACTGCGGCAATCTTATAAACACCTCATTCACTCCTCGATCCCTCTTCATCACATCCCTCAACATATCCTGTGTCTCACTCCTCGGTATCCATCTCGTATTCTCATCTCCCATGCGATTATACGTCGACAAGAAATAATTCCCACCAGGGGGATTGTAAGGATCATTATCCTTGGGATCAGCCTCCCTCTTGATGTACCAATCATTAATCAACACTTCATCTCTATACACGTTCAACGCATGGAGGTCAAGCAGTGAATTCCTATACGACTCTCCTCTCCTCTGCATCGCTTCGAACTAAATTTCTATACAACATGATGCGTGTTCAACGTTAATAAGCAATTAACATTATACAATGTTGGGAATTGCATCTATCATCTACCGCCTTTATGAAAATCATATCTATTTGTAGACTTCTGATGTCGTGATAGCGTTTTGAGGCTTGATCAATAATGTCCCTTAGAGAAATAAGACGGGTATTATGATAGCGTGTGTAACTTCTTGTTTGATTTATGTAGAGTTTTAGAAAATGAAGAGAGGTAAATTAGTCTTCTTTTATGTTGAAAGTTTTGAATATGAGATGGAATTAGGGGTTTAAAGTAGAGTTGTGAGTCGTTTAAATTGAAGATTAGTATTATTAGTTTGCCATTTCCGTTATGTAACTCGATTAAGTTGTCAGAGATAAATAAGATGTCATCAGAAGAAATATGATCAATCCTTGATGCAATCTAAAACATATTATGTAAATGATGTCTGTATTACCCTTGAATATTATAATTTGCTTTATTTTGATCAAGACAAGAAGATAGCGAGGTATTCATTTTATCATGCATTCAAATCTCCACATTTTAAGCTATTCAAAAAATGAACTCGTAGAAATTTTCCAAACATGAAAATGTACCTAGTTAACTTTGTGTACTTGATAGTTTACGTAACTTCGTACTTTAAAATAAGTTGTCTTGTTGCCTGCAGTGCAGACAGCGGGTGGTATTTGTTTGAAGTTTGTTAGGGTGGTACGTACCACTCTCTTCACGGTACATTTTGGAGCATTTTAATGCGACATTTGAAACAATGTAATTTACAGTTGAGTGTAATAGAACTTGAAGGAACTTGAATCACGATAGACCACAATAATTTATTCACGAATGCTGGTCGGGACGTTATGTCTATTGTTTTTCTGTCTAGGGAACACACGATACATAACACCTACATAGTGTTTTCCAAAAACCATTACCAAATAAGTTTCTAAATTGCTATAATCCAATGAACAAAAAAGATTGGTTATCAACACGATAGATTATAGATTATTGTGGCTTAACGGCGCGTCAACGACGAGGTTATATTGCGCACATAATTTTTGCATTTTTGCATTTAACTTTGTTGATATAAGTGGTGGACATGGGGAGGGGTCGACCTAAAGGGGCCCGATCCGGGGGAGTCCAACACTGGTGGGGAGGCCAGGCCGGAATGGGGACGGACCGGGGGGTGTGAGGAGTCGGACCGGCGGAACCCGATTTCAGGGGGATCACCATCTCGAGGGGGAAGGCCGGCCCGAGGGAAGGGGAGGGGACCGCAAATTCAAGGGAGGACATGGTAAGGCCGACCCTGGCTGCTCTTTGTCTGGACCTCACCACTGATCTGTCCGGCATGGGTAACCCTTACACATGAGCATATGCTCGCCGGCGTAGCTGCAATGGATCATTGGCCAACGCAAACCCCACCACCGCGCTAAGGTGGCAGCCATCAGTGGGGATCAACACGATATTGCATGCCGAATTTCGAGGGTGTTAAAGTTTGCATTTTCGACTTCTGATTTGCCATGAATGTGATACAATTCAATGAAATGCCAAAGCTGCTGCCCAGAAAACACAATGCATTTGGTTGTAAGAGTGGAGGGGGAGTGGGAGGTAATTTTTAGACCCAGCATAATTCCCTGATAAAGTTCATTCACGATTAGAATAGCAAGTCGATCACGTCGTTCATTGGTCGGTCACATGAACACTGCCCTGTCAATGGCAAGACTATCTTCTTTGTATTATTGAAATTGTATAAAGTATGTGAAATACACACTTTTTAGTAGTAGAAAATATTAGAAAACTTCAATAAAATTGATTTATCTTTATCTACAGTCGTCTTGTACATATTCTTTGATAATTGATATTTACATGTGTATGTTTACAAATACTCGCTTGACTACAGTAGTACACGGGCTTGCTATTCTAATCGTGAACGAACTTTATTGTTGTAATTGAACGCGATAAAAACGATTTTCGGGCGCCAAAATGAGTGTATATAAATACCGGGTGGCGCAAAAAAATCATCTTGCTTGAGAGGTCACTATAACGAAACCATTTCAGATAGGATTCTGAAATGTGGTGTACACATATTAGAAAACATACCAAAATTTAATATGTGAAGGTTTAAACATATTCATTCATTTGGATAAAAAGTTAAAAATGATTGAAGTTCCAGTTAAAAAAAACAGACCAAACCAGGTGAATTTTATGATGAATTGATTTGGAGTTATACATTATGAATTATGTGAATTAATGTTTATTTATGAGTTTCTAAATAAACCGAATTTGTCTTGGATTTATTACTATAATGTGAATTTGTGTAACTTTCGTATAACGATAAGCGGATTGAACATTTCCAATTCATCGTTGGAAATTCAGCCACAATAACTTTTCCCACCATATCTCTTCTTGAAACCGCGTCTCTAATTACTAAATGGAGTCATTTTAATTATGTCAAATTATGATCAACGCAAACTTACTTATGTACAAAACAGGTGATTCCTTTTAACAAGCTTCTGGTTCTTTTTTAACTCAAACGCGCGCTAACGCAAACGATTTTTCAATGTCAATTAATTCAAATACTTGTAACTTTTTTCGCATTACTCGAATATTTCTCTAAATTAAACATATTAAATTTTCATATTTGTTTTATAACATTTGAAAGTTTCAGCTCTTTACCTTTTATAGTTTAGATGCAGTGACCTCTCAAACAGGGTAATTTTTTTGCGCCACCCGGTAACTCGTATGTTTGGGATCAATTTCGAAGAGGCGTCGGGCGAAAAAGTTACCAATTTACTCGTTGAAATGTGTATATACGTAAGAAATGAATAGGATACATATTGAGAAATATGCATATTCATATTACAAATTATTGCATCTTTATATATAAATCATTTCATATTACAAATACAAATTCATATTTGAAAAAAGCAAAAGAAATGTTCGCACGCAACAAGTCACTGCCAATTTTAAGCACAATATTAAAAGTACAAGTACATGTACATAATTAATTTCATTTGTTTCTGATCAGTTTCTTTCAAAAGATTCAACCCAATTTGTATTCTTTCTTTGGTATAAAATGTCACGCAGAGTATGCAAAGTGAAGACAGAAGGCACATCGTTGAGGCCAGACAGAAAAGTGGCTGTTCTAGACGAACTTTTGAAGGAAATAGACAGCAAACAGTCAGATTATATCAAGGATTTGCTCGCAATCGTGGCCATACCTTCCATGTCTCATTGTCCGTCGCATTGGAAACAAATCGACGCCTTGATGACAAAATTCGGGGAGCGAATTAAGGCACTGGAGTACACCGATAACTACGAACTAGTCGACATTGGCGAACTAAACACTCAGTCATCTGGGATTGTTCAACGACCTCATGTTGTGTTGGCCACGATCGGCGTCGACCCGAAGAAGAAAACGATCCTTGTTTACGGCCATTTGGACGTCGCCGAAGCTGTCATGGACGAGGGCTGGAAAACTTGTCCGTTCGTACAAACTGAAGTAAGTGGCCAACTTTACGGTCGAGGCACCTCAGAGAACAAGGGCCCCATTCTCTGCTGGCTTCACGTCTTGGAGGCGTACGCTGCACTCAAGATGGACCCTCCCGTGAACGTGAAGCTCGTTGTTGAGGGACTGCGTTGTAGAGGAGGCGATGAACTGGAGAAACTCTTAGCGTCCAGGAAGGACTTTCTCCTTGGCGTCGACTGTGTTTGTTTGTCGAATAGTAACTGGCTTCAAGACAAGAAGCCCTGTATTGTCTATGGACAACGAGGCATCTGTGTATTCTCGATGGAGGTCGAGGGATTGAAGGAGGACGTCTGCAGCAAGAAATATGGAGGCGCGATTATAGAACCTCTCGACGACTTGATATACTTGATGGACTCGCTTACGAACAATGACGCGAAGATCATGGTCCCTGGAGTTCTGGACGACGTCGTGCCGCCGACGGAGGGAGAGGATACGGCGTTCATGGAGGCCGACTTTAATGCTGAGGAGTTGAAGAAGAGTATGGGCGCGCTGAGTTTGCTGCACAAGGAGATGAAATCGAGGTTGCTGATGCATCGGTGGAGGCTGCCGGTGATCAACTTGCATGGGATTCATGGAGGCTATGACGGGAAGGGAGATATGTATCGCATTCCAGCCAAAGTGGTGGGGAAGTTTTCAATGCAGATCGTCGAGAATCAGGTGAGTTTCATTACTCTCATAGTGACTTCGAAAGAAAGAAACACTGTTGGCGTAATCAATGCTACTTTTTATAAATCTGAACCACGAGCAGCTTTGTTACATAAATGAGCTCAATTGATAGGAGCACTGTAGTGTAACAGGTATAGGTAGGTATCTATTACAAAAGTCCACCCATAACCTTACAGTTTTGAGCTAGGTATTCAAAGTGCTATTGCTATTTTGGGAGTCGAAAGCTGTAAATCACACGAAATGGAACAATTTTGTGTGGATTCTAATCCCCTTATCTCGCTGTAGACAGATTTGATATTTCAGTAAACCTAAAGTAAAAATTTTCATAAAATGTTGTGCTTTATGGATTTGACATCACAACCTCTCATTTTAGTACTTCCATCAGCCAAAGAAAATTGTGAAATCTTCTTTCTTTGAACACTGTATACTATACTAAAAGCAATTTTACTTTAGTGCTATTGGAAATACAGGCTCAATAATAGATTGTCAATAAATGATGCGCTATCTATTTGCAACTAATCTTATTCTCCAATGTCCAGCGACCCGAGACCGTCCGCCAACACATCAGCAACCACCTCCAAAACCTCTGGACCAGTCGAGGTTCCCCCAACAACGTCCGGCTTGAGATGCTCTCCTCCGCTCTTCCTCTCGTCGAAGACCCCACCGGACCGTGCTACCAAGCCGCCGTCCGAGCTGTGAAGCAAGTCTACAAGATGGATCCCGACATGATCCGTCAAGGAGGCACCATCCCCATCGCACATGCTCTCAAGGCGTTGACGGGATCAGCCGTGGTGATGCTGTGCGTCGGTTCGGGGTATGACAACGTCAGAGCACCCAATGAGAAGATCAGCATTAAGAACTATATGGATGGACACAAGTTGATGGCTGCTTTCATGCATGAGATTGCAGGGCAGTTCTTATAGATTGAATAGAAAGTTGTGATGTTGAGGAATTCAAGGAAAAATAATAAAATCGTATTATTTAAGCTGTAATTATTGTCATTTATTATATCTACATTCAGTTTGAGCTAATTCCTCACAACTAAAAATAGTCTGTATCACACCAAAAAATATATTTATCACAAGAAAAGGATGAAGCAATTTCTAAGTAATAAACCCATAATAACACATCACCTAACTATAAGAATAAGAAGTGACCATTCTTGAGATATAAAAATAAAAGTAATTGAAAATGTCCAGAAAAATAAATAACTACCTAGTAATTCATCATCATCATCATCATCATCATCATCATCATCATCATCATCATCATCATCATCATCATCATCACTTCAAGGATTAGGCCATGAACTAATTTGGGCAAAGGTTGCCTGTTCCGTCCTCAATTTTTCAGCCCTTGTTCACAATCACAAAAAAAATCATGGGGGATGTAAACAATCGTTATCAAACGATTGCTATACATCCTCATGATTTTAAAGAGTTGTATAGAACACCCTGCCCAAAAACTAGTTTCACCAAATCTTTAACTAGTTTATGCTTCACGAATGATTAAAAACTTAAAGAAGTGATTTTAATTTAAGTCCGATTTACACGGCCACATTTATTGAACAACTTCTGTGACACAGTCTTTGACAAAGTCTTTGCCACATTTCTTGAAGGAAAATAACACATGTTCTAAGTTCTGTGACAGAAAGTTGTTTCGTGTAAATGCAAAATTGTGTGAAAAAGATGAATGTGTCACAGATGTTGTTCAATAAATGTGGCCGTGTAAATCGGGCTTTAAAATGTCTGCAATTTCAAGTAAAACAATCAAAGTCTGAATAACAAACTCCAAACCCACCAGACACCTCTCTTATTCAGTCCGACTCCGGTACGCAATCTTCTGGAACTTAGAACATTTCCGACCTGGCAATAAACAAATTGCGCTTGAGGCGTTTACATATACTTTGCTATGTTTTTGTCATTAATTTTAAGCTTTGTTCAAATTATTTCCAATCAAATAGATATCTGAACCCTTTGGAGTCATATTTATGTTACACTCTATACAGTTAATTTTAATAAATGTGTGGGTCAAACAGGTATAAATAAAGGTTCAACTTTGCTCTCATCACTCCCCACAACACTTTCTATCAAAATCATTTTCAACATCATTGTTTATATTGTTCCTTTTATCATGACAATGACATTCCATGAATCATCACTTAAACTTTACCAGAGCATTGAAAAACAGAACTTAAAAACGTTGATTCTAGCATTTTTAACGCGACAAAATCATGGTTCAATCAAAGTGTTAATTAAGGTATATTATTTCTTGTCAAAATATGTATCACATACGAATAACTGTTTTGAAAAGCTGCTTTGTATTCGAGCAATGGTAAGTGTCTGCAAATCCAATTAGCTTAAGCAACAAGTCTTGTGACTATGAAATATGGTTTTTACATGATTCCCTCTGTTAGGTGAATGTTAATGTTTACTTGAGAAGTCTTAAGGTGGATTCACACGGCCGTTCCAAACTTCGAGTTTGAAACTCAAGTTTGCCGAAGTTCCGAATCGCCGTTCCAAAAACCTTCGTGTGAACTATGAAAAGATTCGAACTGTGAGGATTGAGTTTCAAACTTTCATAGTTCACACGGTAGTTTTTGGAACGGCGATTCGAAACTTTGGCAAACTTGAGTTTCAAACTCGAAGTTTGGAACGGCCGTGTGAATCCACCTTTAGTCATCGCGTAGGTTCTCCAGAAGACTTTGAAAGTGGTCGACGCGGTGAGTCTGCGGGTAAGTTCTGCAGCCAAGCGATCAAGGAACCTGCCAGTGCCACAGAACAGTGGCATTTTCTCTACAAGGGCAGGGAGACAAATTTTTGTGTTTATGATCTATTGGTGACTCATGTTTTGATATTTAATCCCTGCGAGTTTCGTTTTGTATTTCGACTGTATAGAAATGGCAAGTATTTTTAAAATGTGACAATATTTTTAAATAAGTTAGAAAATGTGCAGATAATGTTAGTTTTTAGTATTGTATGGAGAGTAATCGTAAATAGCAATATTAGTTTTTAGTATTGTATGGAAAGAAATCGTAAATAGCAATATTTTTATTTTAAATTAACTTCATTCATAAATATTTTATTAGTTATTAAATGTATGTATTTTATATTGATTAGTAAGCTGGATCACCATGGTCAACCCTGTATTGTGGACAGCAGTCAATAAAATTTGAATTTCTCTCTGGTACTTTCGATCCCATTTTTTTTGACGTGGATACAAACAAACTATATTAGTGACTTATTTATTGATTATCAATCCCTGTGAGTTTTGTTTAACGTGTTTGACTTTCTAGCAATTATTTTTGTGATATGTTAAACTATTTTAAATGAGGTACCCACATCGCGTAATCGTTCGTTGATTATTGAATCAACTAGTAAATTCAGTTTTTCGGTCATTGTAATGCAGACTTAATAAATTATATTTGTAAATTCGTTCCCTAATGAGCAGATAAGTACAAGCGTGGACATAAGTTGTTTAGCTCTATCTCTCTCTGCTCCATATAAAACATGTTTATTATATGGGTCAGAGAGGCAAAGAAAACCATCTTATTTCCACGACTGTACACTCAACAAATCTTAAAACGGTATTTGAGAGAAACGGATTGGGTGCTGATCAGGTTCTTTGACAATCAATCCTTGTTATTATCAATGAAATCGGAGCTCACGATTACCATTTTATCTTTTGTTGGGTGTGCATTGGGTAAATAAATTGTTTCAATTATTTCGACATCTAAGATTGCGTCAGTTTTAGTAGATAGATTTAAAAGGATTGTTGTTCATGTTGTTGTGGAGAATAAAGTCTACGTCTAATTAATTGAAGTGTATCGACATAATTAAGCTCAAATCAAATGGAAGAATAATGATCAGCTTGGGGGATAGTACTTCTAGAATGAATGGAAATCTAGCTCGCACGATCTTCAAATCACTTTGTTTCTAAAATTAGATTATTAATGACCGAAAAACTGAATTTACGAGTTGATTCAATAGTCAACGAATGATTACGCGATGTGTGTACTACCTATCATTTAAAATAGTTTTACCTATCACAAAGACAAACACGTTATACAAAACTCGCAGGGATTGATAATCAATAAATAAGTCACAAATATAGTTTGTTTGTATCCACGTCAGAAAAAATTGGGATCGAAAGTACCAATAAGAATATATCTGCACATTTTCTAACTTAAAATATTGACACATTTTAAAAATACTTGCCATTTCTATACAGTCGAAATACAAAACGAAACTCGCAGGGATTGAATATCAATACATGAGTCACCAATATATCATACACACAAAAGTTTGTCTCCCTGCCCTTGTAGAGAAAATGGGGCTCGAATGAACCAAATTTAATATTGCAATTTTAACATTAATTTTTATTATTACGCAACACAGAAATGCTTGCCATTTCTACATAAAGCCGAAATACAAACGAAACTTTCAGGGATTGATAACCAATATGATCCACTTATCGCGCACAAACTCAATTTTTTGGCACTGTGCCCTCTTGGGGAAACATGGGGTTGAAAAGTACCAATTTGACCATTTTGCATTTTTACAAGATTTTTTTAATGTTTGAAGGCATAAAAATAACTAAACAAATCAAGGTTAATATCTACACCATATATACGTAGAAGATTCACAAAAATAATTGGCTTGTAATTTTCAACCCTTCAGTTGTAAATCGAGCGTAAAAAATTGTGTTAATTGGAAAAATTAACTCAATATTCAACCCCTGGTTTGAAGGTCACGCAGAGGGTGTACGACGAACATTATGATAACCAAAATGATAGACGGGCATGTGCTGAAGAGAACTATGTTTACTGAAACCCGCTATCATTTTTCATTTGGAAATTACAGTGACTTTTGCAATAGCTTAGACGAGCCATTTTTACCACTCAGGCCAATGTTCAAGGTCATGTAACTTGAGAAGGGTGAATTTTAAAAATGTGAAAAAATTAATTAGAACTCATATAGTATCAAGTTACAACATAGTAAAATTTGAAAATTATCAAAAATCATGCCGCAACGAATTTTTCGGGATTTGGTCGTTTTTTAATGGAACGAGCCTATATCAAAATGATTTCAAAACGTTTATTTTCACCTCTAGAGGCACTTGGCCATTGCCACTCGCGGTATGGCTGAATACGTCAACTTTTCCATGGGGTGGGAACATAGTGACAGCCACACAACTGACACAGGCTCTCACTTTTTACGACTCCGAGGGAAGGCTCCTGGGGACGAAAGTTACTTCCCACACGGCTCAAACCTCCACACCGCGTGGAGACTGGTGAATTAGGACAGAGTGATTCAGGGTTGTTGTAGTCTACTATGTACTGATACTACTGGTTGTTGTTGTACTGATCTACTGAATACAACTGTAGCCGATGGCAGATGAATCCTAATCAATGTTGTCAACACTACAGAGGCCTTAGCTTCTTTGACTTTGCACAACGAGATGAGATCGAGGTAGCTGATGCATCGGTGGAGGCTGTCGGTGATCAACTTGCATGGGATTCAATGAGGTTATGACGGGAAGGGAGGCATTTATGGAAGACAGAAAAATGTGATGTTGAGGAATTCAAGGAAAAATCAACAATTCATATTATTTAAGCTGTATAATTATTGCCATTTATTATACCTATACAGTTTGATCCAATACCTGAAACCTCACAACTAAAAATAATCTGTATCACACCAAAAATATATATTTTATTTTTATATCACAAGAAAAGGATGAAGCTATTAAAAAAAAATGAAAACACATCACCAAACTATCTATAGTATTATTAAGACTCTTGAAGTGAATGTTTATGAGGTAGAATAATAAAAATAATTGAAAATGACCAGAAACATAAATGACTACATAGGTACCTAATTTAAATCACAACTAAAAATCATGAGGATGTAAAAAATCGTTTATAAGAGTTCAGAATGCAGTTTTCTAATGAATTGCTAAATAATAATATAGCCCACTAAGACCTAGTTTTACCAAATCTTTAACTAGTTTATGCTTCACGAATGACTAAAAACTAAAAGGAGTGATTTATGAAATTTAAAATGTTCTGCAACTACTTACTATAGAATAGATAACAATCATAGCTTGAAAATATTGGTGAAATCGGTAAAAAAAAGTCAGGTTGTGGCTAAAACTAGACATATATACATACGTACTACTAGTACTACACATCAGATATACACAGACTACCTATTAGAATTAACACGGTAATTCGAAAAACATTCTAAAACAGTAAACAGTAGATTTCTGATGATTTCACAAGATTAAACCACAACTCCATGAATAAACTACCCAGGGGCCTCATTCACAAAACTTTTTGACGGTGTTACCGGGGGCGGCCAATGTTATTTCATATGGGACTACGAGCTAATCCGAGCTAAACCTGCTTTGTGAATGAGGCCCCTGCTGACAAACTATTTAAAATCTATGAACTTATGTAATACCTACAATAAGATAAAGTACCTCAAGGCTTAGACTATAGTTCATAAAATACCTTGAGGACCAAATATGTTTACTACTATCACATGAGACATATTACTAAAACATAATATTACATTTAAAAATCAGGGATGACTGGACACAATAAAAAGCTGGCTTACTACCTATGTGCCCCTCAAAAGAGGGATTGATAAGATATGATGATGCATTTTTTTTTATGAAACATGCAATCTGAATATATTAAAATAGCACATGTTCACCTAAAATAACAACCACTACAATTGGTCATAGAAAATGGAACGACATAGTAACAGTGTGCTTGAAGACTAAAATATCATGCACATACATTCTACCTACATGCATTATTTGGATATTTAGACGGAAGAATTGTGGCAGTTTTACAGTCTTTGTTGACGTAACTACACTTGATCTATTCAGCCTTCTGATTAAAGAAAGCATTTCTACACATTTCCCTACACCTTGAAAATGAATTATTATGATGATTATGAACACAGATCTTGATATCTTGAATCTATACTCAGTATAATATCTTGAATCTTCTATGCTCAAATATTTTCCCAAGTACAATTGAAGCTGCGTCCACATATACCGTTTTTACGTTTTGCATTATTTTTCTAAAAACCAATCACAAGTTCAAAAACTGCTCACATGAGACTTGTAATTTTTGGTTAATAGAAAAAAAAAGTAAAAACGCAAAAAAGGTCTATGTGGACAAAGCTTAATGACTTTAAAATATCTATATATCTTCGCAAAAACCAACGTAACCACTCAAGGGTTAAGGTACTACCAAAGATAATTAAAGGTACTACCTTCAATACAAAATGTAGCATTACCTACTGAATTGCTAACGCAAAGGTAAACATACATCATTGAAACAATACTAATTTCAAGCAATTACTACCGAGCCCATTCGTACTTCGGGTCTTAAACATGCAACGCACAAGCCAAAAACATGTCCATGGTTAAAGACAAAACAGCAATGAATTAGAAAATGTGCAGTGAAACAGAGCTACAAAGTTGAGGAGACGATTAGAGATCAACCCTCCTTGATAATCTCGACAAGGATATGCAGCGAGCAGACGGTGGGTCATGACTCGTGCATCAGGCGCTGGAAGTGTGGGTAAACCTCGCTGTTCGGCACGTGCAGACCGAACTCCAGGGCCACCAACACGGCAAACTCGCTCTGGATCAATTCCTTGCGGTTCAGGCGAAATCCGTTCTCCGTTTTCTGTAAGCATGAGAAACTTTATTACAGAAGAGTGTTCATTTGATAAAGAAAGCTTTGTGCATTTACTGCCTGAAATTGAAAGTTCATCTATCCAAACAAAAGTAGATAATGTATTGATAGAACTTTCTCAAGAAAATCATCAACTTTCCAAATTTTTGTTAAAGGTAGGTAGTTCCATAACAAAATATTTGAGAGTGAAGTGAAATGGAGGACATCCAAAAATAAAAAATATTTCTAAGCTAGAATAGAAAGCTAGAATAATAAGTTAGGTAGAATAGCTTACCAAAACAAAACTCCTCCCTAAGTAGAATGGGGGACATCTCGATACAAAATATTGTTAAGTAGAATGTAAGACATCCCAACACAAATGTCAGTCCTAAGTAGAATGTAAGGCATCCTAACACAAAATTAAGTAGAATGTCGGACATCTTAAAACAAAATATCCATTCTAAGTAGAATGTAAAAGCATCCCAACACAAGATGTTGAATTTGGGAAATCTCGAAATAAAATATCGTTGTAATCAGGGGCTGGAGCCCAAATGAATAACGGTTCCTGTACCGGTTCCAAGTTTTTAAAAATATCAGTTCCGGTTCCTGGAAAAAATAAAATAACGGTTCCGATTCGGGTTCTGGTTCCATTTCGGTTCCATAAGGGTTCCAAACGGTTCCATCAAATTCAGACAATAAATAATTAAAATAATTTTTTTAAAATCTACTTTTGGGAACTTACATACTCAGCATATCTAATATTAGTTTGACTCAATGATCATTTATTTCAAAAATTGTGAATGGTAGTAAATAATATCATATTTGAAAGGAAAATATGAAGTACAAATTCAATGAAATTAATCATTTGAAGAACACTTATGGAACCGTTATGGAACCCAAATAATGTTTAATTATTTATATTAATTATTAATAAGGGTTTTGGTTCCACCTAAAAAAAATAATATGAGTTCCGATTCCGGTTCCTATAAAAATAACGGTTCTTTTCGGTTTCGGTTCCAGTCCCTGGTTGTAAAATTAAAATAAAGTAAGTAATTTAACATAGAAAAGGTAGTAATTTGTACATAGTAAGCAATGTTTAAATGATGGATTACTTTTCTAGAATAAGACAGTAGGCTACCACATAATATGTTAGGGTATTTTAAATGAAATCTAACCTCAATGAGAGACTTGAGGACCTCTCCTTTGACATCATTGAGTTTGGCTGCGAGGATGAGACAAGCGCCGGCACACAGCTTGCGGTTGTCCTTGTTGATCAGACCTCTCAGGATGAGCTTCTCGAAGTAGACGTAAGACTGAGCGACAGTCAACAGATCCGAGCCTCCCGAGCTCCCCTCGACGCGCGCGATCTTACGCATCTCGCGCTTCAGGCTGCGCAGCTTGCTCAGGGTCAGCTTGATGTTCGGGAACTTGGCGTGGAACTTCTCGTTCAGCTCTTTCTTCAGTTCCACCGGCCGGACGTAGTCGATTACTGAAGTCTGATGGTAAGACAATGATGGTTAATGTATTGAGAAGTAGTGCTTTACGTTAAAATTGCAATGACATTCATAGGGCTACCTACACATCATTATGGTAACGGCTGATTGAAGATGGCTGATCAAGTCAGTCTGAACGTTGATTATTAAATAATTTGCACTTCAATTAACAAATTTATTAAATTTCCACAATTTCTTCCCTAGGTAACTTTACTTTCTTTCTTTAGGTACTCACATTCCTATGTCATCAAAGTTATGGTACAACCCCTAGATTTTACTGTTCATTAGAGAAAATATACTACACCATACCGTATTTAAGAAATATTTATAAGATTTGTACAATTTCACATTTTTTCATTTGCCATAAGTGTATGTTGTACCATCTGAATGTAACCGCACAATACTAGAAAAGCAATTTGACATAATTAGCGAGTTAATTACCATGTACGAAGTGAAGGTGAGTAGAGTGCGATGTTTCCCAGCGATGAGTTCCGGATCGTCCAGAAGTCTCGGGCAGTATTGCACGAGTGCTGGATGGATGTTGGACTCGTCCCACTCGAACTGCTTGGAATCCTTGTACAGGAGCGACGGTGAGCTCGGCGTCATGTGGGCGGTGCTACGATGCATCGAGGGATCGTAGGAGAAGCACCTGCACATAGCCGGTAGAATGTTACATAACCAGTTGAAGCTTGAGAATACCACAGGGACTTTATGCACATATCCTTGGACACATCATTAACATGCCAGATTCATTAATTTGTAAGTCCACAGCTGCAAAGCCAATGAAAATTAAGCTTCATATTTTAGTTAGAACTGGGATCTTAACACATTACTAAGTCAATGTTTAAATATTGGTAAACCTTTAAACTATAAACGTAAATGTATTCTTTTGGTATTAGGTACTTTAGGTACTCAAAATATTGTGCCACTACCTTTGAAACTAGTTTTTATGTCTATTTATTTTGTCCAATACTGATATTTTGGTAGTTCAAATGAATTGAAGAATCTAAAAGATGTCCTGGGTGAGGACAATTACAGTAGTTCGAGTGTTGTTAAGTTTTAAAGTACCTAATGACACATTTTCTTAGGGGAGAGTATAAGTTATGTATGTAATTTTATTTATTGTCAAATTATTAATCAATATGAAGTTTCAGATTTTATACAAGATTGCCTGGAAATGTCCAGATGTGCAAGAAATGAAAAGAAAGTTTGAAACAGAAATTAAGTGGCACAGTGCGCAAAGTAACTGCGATGTACATATTTACACAAAGAATAATATGCAGCGCATATGCGTAGAAAGTGGCATTCCAGAAAATTATGGAATGCATTGACACCTCAAAGGCACTATTTTTATCAGCAGAAGAGGACAGCCCAGTCTTTACCTAGAGAGCAAGCTGGCTAGAAAGTTTAGAAGGGTTACGCTGAAATAATAATTTACCATTTCAAGTCCATTTCGCAGGATAACACTTTTGTTCTGGAATCAAATAAATCAAGACACCTTACATTAATTTCTACAGTAAAAATATCCAAATTCAAAGACAAAATCTACCGCTGCAGAGAAAATTTATCCCACAAAGATCTTTCTACGTAACTTTGAAAAATTGTAAATTTTGTGCATCGAGTACGAGATACAAGTGAGTAATAAACAAAACATAATTCTAGAGTTAAACAAGAGTTATGTTAACACACCTCGCAACCATATGATGCTTGAATGGACCCGCATCAACAGCCTCCATTCGATCTCTCGAATAGTTCCTGGACGGAACCAAGAGTTGTCCGTACGACATCTCCACGCCGTCAAGACCCTTCTCCATACCGAACAGAGTGAAAGGATCGACCACGTCGTCGATGGCTGACAACGGTCGGCCCCCCGCAGTGTTGCGTCGCCGACCACCGTCCTTGCGCTGGTTACTTCTAATTGAAATCAAGTTTACCATATATAATCTTTGTAGGAATTTTGTGCTGAGAATAGGCAGCAGAGTAAAGTTTATCAGCTGTTTGTTTTAACACAACTTATTCATTTTGTAAGAATTATTATTGAACTACCTATGTATTTGTGGTCTACTACTACCTAGGTAGGTAGGTTCTTCAAATACCTGTTTAGTAAGAGGTAAAATTAGGTTAAATATACCTAGAGATGTGAGCCGAGAATATTCTCATGAGAATATTCTCCGTGCTCGAGAATTTTCTCGAGAATATTCTCAAAGAGATTATTCTCCGAGAATATTTGAGAATTCAATTCAATTCAATTTCAATTTTTTATTTGTCCAGATTGGTCACATACATGTGAATTAGACAATGTCAATAATACCACATAACTCAATTTACAATTTGAGTAGGAATATTAAATAGAATTCTGCAAGAATTCGTCAATGGAATAAAAACAATTAGCTATTAAAAAATCTTTCAAACAAGCTTTAAAAATATACAAACGTTCATAATCTAGCTTGGACTTGATCACTGCACTCAATTTATTATAAAATTTAACACCCATCTGTTTTGGGCACTTATTGATGTTAATAGATTTACTCAAATGAAAATCATTTTGTTGTCTGGTATTATAACCATGTACTTCATTATTCATGGTTAATAGGTACCTATTCTCAACAACAAACATGATTGCGCTAAGAATGTAAATGCATGGCAGTGTCATAATTTTAAAACGAATGAACAGAGGTCTGCATGAGTCTTTATAATAAAATCCTGGTGTACAAGGATCATAACTAACATTGGCTAAATATCGTACTGCTCTTTTTTGTAACATAAAAATTCTGTGGCTTTTACATGAAAACCCCCAAAGTAAAATACCATATGAAATTCTTGAATGAATATATGAGAAGTAAACTAACTTTGCAGTACTAAAATTACATATTTCCATAATTCTCCTAACTAAGTAACAGCCAGAAGACACCTTTGAAGAAACTTCAGAAATATGTTCATTCCAATTTAATTTGTTGTCGACAGTTATTCCTAAAAATCTAGTAGTATTTTGAACCTTCAAACTTCTTCCATTTAAATAAATGAGTGGGCTGCTAATACTTTCAAGCCTGGCACTAGGATTAAACTGAATAACTACTGATTTAGTCAAATTCAAACACAAACCATTCTCCTCTACCCAATTTGCTAATTGCTTTGTGGCACTATTGTTATATGCAAAATGTTCCCTAGCAGTGGAGCGAGTTGATTCACAATTCAAAAAATGGGTTGTATCATCTGCATACAAAGTGAAGTTACCTTTGTTTACACATTTGGATAGGTCGTTCGTATATAAAATAAATAACAATGGCGCTATTATCGATCCCTGAGGAACACCAATATTTATTACTACTTCGCTGGAATATAGCGGTCCACTACTGCTTGTTAACTTGATTACCTGAAGTCTATTTGTCAAATAGGATTTTAACCAATTATGGGCTTCTCCATTTATGCCAAAATGATGTAGTTTATCTAATAATCTGTCGTGGTTAACCATGTCAAATGCTTTTGTAAAATCGTAAAAAACACCTAATGAAGTATTGCGGTTGTCAAGAGAGTCTAAAACACGTAAAACAAAACTAGTAATTGCTGATATAGTTGATCTGCCGCTGCGGAATCCGTGTTGGCAATCTGACAGGAGAGAAGACTTTTCCAAAAAGAAAGTTAATTTGTTGCAGAACGCCTTTTCCAGTACCTTCGAGAAAACCGAAAGTAACGCTATTGGTCTATAGTTTTCCACAAGTAATTTATCACCCTTTTTGAAGACTGGACAAATAACTGCCTTCTTTAACCTATTCGGAAATATGCCTTGACTAAATGATTCATTTATAATAAATATCAATGGCTCAGCCACATAACATGCTACAAACTTTATAATATTGCAAGGTATTTCGTCAAAGCCAGAGGACTTCTTCTTCGTAACGTGTTGAATGACATCCATAAATTCCTTTTTATTTACTGGTGAAAGAAGAAAACTATTACTTTCAATTGACACATCGTATTCTGGATGAGTAGAATTATTTACATTACCTTTATCTTTGACATGACTATTCTTATTATTTAACACTGAGTCTGCAGCATTTTTAAAGTAGTTATTAAAGATATTCGACATTTCCATAACAGACGTAATTTGTTTACCTTCATGTTCTAACGCCATTTCCTCTAATTTTGGTCCAATAACCTTATCAGTATTCATGTTACTTTTTATCACATTCCACGCGGCTTTTGATTTGTCACTTGATGAGCTTATAGTTTGAATGTTCATATTCCTTTTACTTTGCCTTATATTCGTATTTAATTCCCTTTTTAATTTTATGTACTTTAATTTATCTTCGCGTTTACTGGTGTGCTTAAATGTAATGAAAAGCTTTTTAACTTCTTCAGACAAAATTTTCAATTCTGGTGTAAACCATGCATTTACAATCTTGCGAGACTTCTGAAGTGTCCTCCTTTTAGGAAAACAATTATTAAAATACACATTAAAAATATCCATAAATTCAGTAAACATCTCATCCACTGTTCCTTTCGTATAAACAGTGTCCCAATTAGCGGAACTTAGTTGCATTTTGAATTTGTCTATCTTCTTATCATTAACTATCCTTTTATTAACAAACACCCGTTCATTTACTTTGACTTGCTTCTCACAACTCAGTATTTGCAAATAGTGATCAGATAATGCAGCGTCCATATTCTGGGCACAAACATTATGCATGTTAGTGAAAATATTGTCTATACACGAAGCATGATTTCCCATTACTCTTGTAGGGCAATGAATCATCATTGCTAAGCCAAAAGACATACACAGTTCAATTAAAGTTTTTGCATCATCATCACGCGATAAAAAATTTACATTGAAATCACCACATATTATTACACCTTTCTTTGACTTTAATACATGTAACACTTTAGTGAGATTGTCTACAAATACTCTGAAATTACCACAAGGTGCACGATATAAACATACAACTGTAACATGGCCATACACCACAGACTCTATTTCCATAGCTGTACACTCAAAATGCTTTTCAATATTCAAATCAACACCAATTGTTAAAGGTGTTGCGGTTAAACCTGCTTTTGCAAACATCAATACACCACCACACTTATATTCTTTCCTACAATAATAATTAATAGGTGTGAAACCCTGCAGTTTATACTGAGAACCTCTTCTTTACGTAACCAATGTTCCGAAAAACAAATAATATCTGATGAATTCATCGACAAATATGATTCTAACTTTTCAATTTTATTTCTTAAACATTGAATATTGATGTGCGATAATATATTATGAGTTAGGATATCTTTGCGCGTGGTTGATTGGTTAATAAAAAAGGATTTTCAGAAGTTACAATTTTTGAAATGGAATTCGCTAAAGTCAATTTACCTTTTCGGTTGAGATGGTACCCAAATTTGTTAAAACTTTCCCCTGTCAAATGCCTGTCTAAAAAGTTTAAATATACATTTGCGCTGTTCTTATCAGCTACATTGTTTACTGTTGAGTGAATTTGTCTATTAATGTAATTTATCTGTTGGTTCAGGAAAGGTTTATCAAATCTAGTGGAGCGGTCGCTCCACGCCAGCCAAGTCGTACGGCGCGCGCACACTCTCATATAAAGGCTGGAGCAAACCCACTTTTACTGTAAGCATCAAAGTGGCATTTTCGGCCTACTGGATCTTAAAATTGGAAAATCTCACATTGTTGCGAAATATCTAAATTTCGAGCTATGGCCCACCCCACCACATATACCAAATTTGGGAACAATAGGTTACGCCCTTTGCGCGCTAGAGGGCCGTGAAAACAGTGTTTTAGGGCGGTTTTCATAATAATCTCAGTAGTAGTAGTAGTAGGGTGGAGCTAAAATCCGGTAACAAGGCCACAGCCTAAACGGCTGAACCGATTGATCTCACATTTTTACCACGTGTGCACTTTTGGCGTCTGATTTAACCTTCACCCCATAAATTTTTTGTGCCGCCATTTTGAAACCGGAAGTGACGTCATATCTCGTCAACGGCTTGACCGATCGGAACGAAATTTGCGCCAAACGATTCGGACGGTGAACTATATGCATTATCAGTAGCAAAAGACTAAACATTTTGTTAATGAAACCGGAAATGACGTCACGAAATTTGAAATACATCGATTGGCATTTCGGCAACAAAGATTGATCCGATTATTTTGATATTTTTGTAACGTATGTACTTTTGATATCTCATTTGACTTATTATAAAACCAACCGGAAGCCGCCATTTTGAAACCGGAAGTGACATCATATCTCAATAACGGCTAAACAGATTTGAACGAAACCAGCGCTAAACAATTTAGACGGTCAACTTTATGTATTATCATTAATAATATTTGCAGTTTCCCATACCGAAACCGGAAATGACGTCACACATTTTAAAAATCTTACAAATTTACATTTTGATACAATAAATATACTATTTGAGACGGCTTATAATAAAATTTTATCAAGTTTAAATTATAATTCAAGGGTCAGAGATTTCAGCCGCCATTTTTAAACCGGAAGTAACGTCATATCTTGAAAATTGGTTGACTGATCGGTATGAAACTACCGCCAAACGATTCGGAAGGTCATCTCTATGGAATATGAACAGTACAAATAGAATTTTCCTATTTATGAGACCGGAAATGACGTCATTCAAATTTAAAAAATTATTATAATCCCCTCCTATATAATAAATACGTATTCAGAAAGCCTAAAATGATACACATCATTTATAGATATACATTCTATGTGGCAGTGCAGTAAGTTCAGCAGCCATTTTGAAAACCGAAGTGTTTCCATATCTCGGAACTGGGTTGACTGATTGGAATGAAACCTTTGCTATTCTTCGTGAAAGATCATTTAAAGCAATTATTTAGGACCATACGCTGCTATTCATTAGTGGTAACGAAATTGTAAAGGGTGATGATTTTTTAAAAGAATTTAGTAATTGTTCATTTCATATGTGTCACAAGTTGTTAGAATAAACTAAAAAAAGGAGTGATATCCCCATAAAAAACACTTCGTGTAAAAATACCAGCCAAGTCTCTTCAACTAAAAAAAAAATATGAAATCTAAAAATTCTGCACTGAAAAGTAATGATATCAAAAAATTTGCCAAGTCAAAACTTTATTTGAAAATCAAAAAATACTTGGCGCATCGTTTTTTTTAGGGCATTATAGGTATACTATGTATGTATATTTCATGTATAATTTATAATTGGCTTATACTTCCAAGCTATTTATGTACACGATGCGCCAAGTATTTTTTGATTTTCAAATAAAGTTTTGACTTGGCAAATTTTTTGATATCATTACTTTTCAGTGCAGAATTTTTAGATTTAATATTTTTTTTTTAGTTGAAGAGACTTGGCTGGTATTTTTACACGAAGTGTTTTTTATGGGGTTATTCTTACCAGAGGTTTGAAAATTATTATTATATATAAAAAGTTCAAGTTTGAATGTTTTTGCACCATTTTATGGCCTTGGAAGGCTGTGCAATACATAGGCAGGGATAGCGAGCATGAGCGAGCACGGATACGCGCAACTCCTCAAACCGAAATTCTGTCTATCGAAAATGTCCTTAAAAGCCAATAATTCTTGAATTTCGTCGCAGACTGGTATGAAAATCTCAAAAAATTCCTAAAATATTGGTCCCAATATCCATGTTTTCAGTTGAAGTTTTAACGATCAAACGGTTCCTTGTTAATTTTCAAAAATCACAGATTTTTAGAACGAGATCACAGGATCTCATTCTAAAAATATACTTGAGACCACTCATTTGTTATGTGTGTGTACACAATATCAGATCGATGTGTTGAACATCAGGTTCATATGTGTTTGAAAGTAGGCTCGACGTTACCGTGATCAAACATTTTCGAGAATTTGACAGCAACACACAAAATGTCGGTAAAATGTCAATAACTTTTGGATTTAAGCACAGATTAGTCTGAAAATTGTCAAAAATACAGATAATGTTGGTCCCAATGACCACGCAAAGTTTTAAGTTGATCGGTCCAACGGTTCTAGTTTAAATTTAAAAAATCAAAGGAAAGATGGTTTTAAATTTTAACCAATGGGAGGATTTGCCTGAAACTTTGTAAGATTGGAAATAATGTTGGTCGTAATGACTTGTCAAAATTTCAAATTGATCGAACCAACCAATCGAAAGATATTTTTTAAAAATTTCAACCAATCGGGGATTTCAAAAAATTTGGGTCTGCAACGCCCAGAAATGTTCCCTATATGTGTGCAAAATTTCAGCTCGATCGAAGAAAACTCTGACCTGTATAGCCTCAGTAACGATTCCCAACTGGTTCTCCATAACAATAACTATGTTGCAAGATTCATAAAAGTACATACTTTTTGGAATTGAGCTAAAAGTTCGAGTTGCTATAAGCTTAGATGCATTTTTAAGAATATGCTCGAGAAAATGCTCGTGCTCGAGAATATTCTCGAGAATATTCTCAAAAAGAATATGCTCGAGCATTTTACATCACTAAATATACCTCTAGGTAGCTACATAAGTACGCAATTTTCTTCAAACAAAACAAATTACAGCTAAAGCTTTGCATACTATTTACAAAATGCCTTTGAACACATTATTTGTCTGATCAATATTTTGATTTATGTATTTCAATATGAAGACAGAAAATGAATTAAATAGCAAAACTCTGGCAAAACAAAAACTGATCGTTGAACAAATTTGAATGACTGCTGGTCATGTCCCATAACCAATCAAAGCTAGTAATTATCATTGAAATGTGAGGTCACCTACTAAAGTGAGACAATGAGATCGCTTAGACTGACTTCTGATGGTGCGATCTTACATTTATCAGCCAATCAGATTTATTGAACGTTAATCTTTGTTTGGCCAAGTGTACCTATTACCTATACCTACCTAAATTCAATATCGAATGCAACAGATACACTGAACTCTACTCGTCACACTATAAAATGATAGGGAGGAAGGAAACTGACCTTCTATACGGTAATATTGAAAACACTGCGAATGGAATTTTCATGTTTGAAACCAGGATCAAGCGTTCTTCTTTAAACTTCTGACTTCGGCTAGGACGCAGGAAGCGAACCTCTTTGATGGGTGGGGGCGCAACATATTCTGGAATATTTGCACCACCTTTACCTCGTCCTGAAATGACAACATGAAATATCATCTGAAAATAAAATAAATAGAGGCAATCAAATTGAAATGCACAGAAAAGTAGTTTTAATTAATCTTACCTTTATTTGATCCAAGACTCTCGTTGCTACTCAGATATTGGTGCTTTTCATCGCAGAGTGATGATTGGTGCATGAGTCTTCGCTTATGACTAGGGAGAGCACCAAAGCGGATATCAGCTCCATGATCACTTCCAGATGTGTTTGTTCTGTAAACAGTAAAATATACAGAAATAAACAGTAAAATTTTGCTACCTAGTGAGGATTTCATATTATAGAAGAATGGAAATGAGAGGAATCCCAGATCTGGCATTACTCCTGTTGAAAGATACCAGTCAACAGCTAAACGACCCATCTGAAGTCCGGTGTAACATTTACAGCATTAACCCGTACCATTGAGAGATTGACAACAGGTGGAGGGAGCTGTCGACTCCTACCTAGCACAACGGGAGCAACTACGAACTACCTAATGGCCCCGCTTGTTGTTAATATTTTCTGATGAGAACTACGGGATCAAATTCTCCAGCCAGTGTGTGTAGGCTACCTAGCCTACAACTACAGATAACTGAAACTCACCTTTCCCGAAATGGTATGATAGAGGTATGATTTCGCACTTGCAAGGTCGAATCAGAATCTGATAATTTTGATACCGATTGTAAGTTTTGACTTTTATATTCTGTAGACTGATATGTCCATTTACTCGGTGTTTCACTAACTAAATGACTAGATTCAACTTCTGTTTTCGATTTATCTTCTTGTTTTTCACTCGAAAAAGGGACTGCAGCACCTTTATTGAAAAGAGATATTTTTGTATCTCTATGACTGCCATCTAACGAAATATTGGTTAAAAAAGTTAATGCTGCTATTCTTCTTCGAGAATAGTTTCTCTTTCTGTTTGCTGCCATCACATTATTTATAAGTTATTCACATTATTCACCAAGACAGTGTCCATCAATGAATGAAAAGTGAGGTTAGGATTCTATTGACAGCTTACAGCTGTTGCTTGTTGCGTGTAAGTGGGTGGGGGGAGACGCGATATGACAAGTGCTTGATTTTGTCATTGAAGTGTGAAAATAAATATAAAATCTGTGTAATTAAAGACTTAAACATATAATTTATATAATAGTTAATTTCTTCCTTATATAAAATGTCAAACATGGATGTTATGGGAGTTGCTGGGACTGGAACAGGCAACAGGACATCAAGATTCATGATGGAAGGTGTTGGAGCTAGGGTTATTAGGGGCCCTGATTGGAAGTGGGGCAAGCAGGTTAGTCTGCCTCACGCGTATTTTGTTGTTATATATTATTAAGTTTCTATGTATGTAACTCTGTTCATATTTCTAGGATGGAGGTGAAGGACACGTTGGAACAGTCCGCAACTTCGAATCTCCCGAAGAAGTTGTTGTCGTTTGGGACAACGGAACTGCTGCAAATTATCGGTGTTCGGGGGCTTACGACTTACGAATATTGGACAGTGCACCTACAGGTAAATTATCAGTTAATTGGAGGTACATATGTATCATTTCCGAACTAACTGAAGTGTTGACTCAACAGGTGTGAAGCATGATGGCACGATGTGTGATACCTGTCGCCAACAGCCGATATTCGGTATTCGTTGGAAGTGCGCCGAGTGTGGCAACTATGATTTGTGCTCCATCTGCTATCACGGTGATAAGCACCATTTGCGCCATCGGTTCTATCGCATCACGACGCCGGGAAGCGAGAGAATGTTGCTGGAACCGCGACGGAAGAGCAAGAAGATCGTGACGCGCGGAATATTTCCGGGAGCTCGGGTTGTGCGAGGAGTCGACTGGCAGTGGGAAGACCAAGATGGCGGGAACGGAAGACGAGGGAAAGTCAACGAGATTCAGGATTGGTCGGCTGCAAGTCCTCGTTCCGCAGCCTACATTATCTGGGACAATGGAGCGAAGAATCTCTACCGTGTTGGATTTGAAGGAATGGTATGTAATTTAGTAAAATCTTAATTATCCCCCACCAACCATTGGATTCCTGGTACTATTACAATTAAAACCACATTAAAACAATCAGGCAACTGACGACTTTTGCCAGCTTTCTTCCATTCCATCAAAAACCACTACCTACCATGACTCACCTCTGTCAAAACTAAAAGAACCTACATAACATTCTAATAACTAAAGGTAAATGAGTCAGACATAAATATATACCTGTGTCATGTGTGCATATGTTGTGTGATGTGAGTCAGCTATATATAAAAATATATGTACCTGACTCATTTACCTTTAAAGTTATTAGGTACCTACTTTATACGTTTGTACTAATTGAAATATCGAAATATTGTTTTAATATGGTTTTAATTGTAATAGCAGGAATCCAATGATAATTCGACACTAAAAGTTGCAAAACGCCACCTAGCAGAAAAAGTTAGCATCTATACCACGAGTACTTGTGAACATGCGCACAGGGCGCGTTCAGGCAAGTCACTTAGATGTCAATCGTAACGAGTTCAGTAAAAGTTATAATTACATCGCGAAATAACAGAAATTGATGAATACCTTAGTGTCAACAATCAAATACAATCGGCATATTTCATTACATCACACATTCATTCAAATTCTTGTGAAAACGAGTTGTCTATTCACCAAAAATCACCATTTGACAGATGCAATATGTTTTTCTCACGGCCTTCTGAACACACATTTTTCTCGACGCATTGTTCAAACAACTGCAATCTGTCAAATGCTGCTTTTGGTGAATAGACAACTCGTTTTCACAAGAATTTGAATGAATGTGTGCTGTAATGAAATATGCCAATTGTATTTGATTGTTGACACTGAGGTAAGCATCAATTTATGTTATTTCGCGATGTATTTATAACTTTTTACTGAACTCGTTACGATTGACATCTAAGTGACTTATATGTACAAGTACGCACGCGCTGGGATTGTACTCGCAGGAGCGTCCATCTTATATTTACTAGCGCACTCTCTAGGTACTTTTAGTGTCGAATTAGTATGTAATAACTAGTAACTGGTAGAATCTCTTCTTGTTTTAATAGTAAAATCTTGCAGCTACACATACAATGTGATTTACATGAGTTGTCAGTGTCTGCTGATGTAGATTATAAACCAGGCAGTTGGTCAATACCTACCTACTTTGTTTCTCCTGTATTACAAAAATAAATTAAAAGATAACTGAGGTACTCACACCCAACAATTCATAAAACGGTATTTGAACGAAACGGAATGGCTGCTGGTTAGGTTCCTTGACAATCAATCCTTGTTATTATCAATGAAATCAGAGCTCATCTACTAGAGGTACCTAGATGACGAGTTAGCATAGACTTCATCGGATGATGCCATCACATTTTTTCCAGCCAATCCATTTCTTTCAAATTACCGTTAATTATGAATTGTCGAGTGTGCCATAGAGCCCTGAGGTTTTTTACTGAGGTTTTTTGGGGTCAAAAATCAAAATAATTCCTTAATAGTTACAAATAGGTACCCAAAAATGTGTAAAGGTGGATTCACACGGCCGTTCCAAACTTCCCAAGTTTGCCAAAGTTCCGAATCGCCGTTCCAAAAACTCCTGTGTGAACTATGAAAAGATTCGAACTGCGAAGATTGAGTTCCAAACTTTCATAGTGGGAGTTTTTGGAACGGCGATTCGGAACTTCGGCAAACTTGGGAAGTTCGGAACGGCCGTGTGAATCCACCTTAACCCAAAATAGTTACAAAACTTTAGATGGTATTGGTCTTGGTCTGTCTGTTTTACTTTAAGTACAATTTTTTGTACAAATTTTGTATGGCACACAATTGGATGATTTGCTAACAACAGTTTGACTAACTGAGATCTGAATGCAATAGAAAAGCATTTAAAATCAATTTCTTTCCATGAGAAATTACTTCAGAGAGTCCCATGCTCTGCACGTGATCATGTAACTTATGGTCTGGTCTTCTTGCAGGCTGACTTGAAGGTGGTGTCCGACGCCAAGGGCCAGACAGTCTACCGCGATCATCACCCGCTGCTGGGAGAGCAAGGTCCCGGTCGTTCGGGTCCGCACGGCTTGCAGATCGGAGATCAAGTCAACGTCGACCTTGAGCTGGAGATCGTGCAGTCGCTGCAACACGGTCATGGAGGGTGGACTGATGGGATGTTCGAGTGTCTTGGTACGTTCATCGTAGTTCAGTGGCGGACTGGCCCTAGATGATATGTATCCCGAATCCCGACTATGTTTTAACTAACTATCCATGCATATTTCTTTCTCTACTCTTTTTTAGGCTCCTTTTACTTGTTTATATGGGCCTTTTGCCGAGATGCTTACCGGGACTTTTCAGCATAGCCTGCCTCTGTTGCAGTTGTTAATATTTATTGATATTTTAGAAAAGTAACATCATGGCTCCTTATACATGCCCTGCACACAAGGAGTAGCAACAAAGTTAATGATTTGTGAAAAATACTCTAACAAGACTGTATTTTATACAAATCCCCTTTAAATTTGGTTGATATCAATCAAACTAGCTATAAACAGCTTGGGTACTATGCCTTTAACCCATGGTGCAAATATTAATTACCCATATTTTTGTTGTGTTTTGGACTGTTGGTATGCTATAGTAGGGGATTTTTACACTGACTCCCACAATACAATCTTTGTGTTAATAATTACAAACTAATTTGTATTGTTCAATGGTTCTCCAGGCACGACGGGCACGGTGGTCGGCATAGACGAGGACCACGACATCGTCGTGTCGTATCCGAGCGGCAATCGGTGGACGTTCAACCCTGCGGTGCTGACCAAGGTCGCAGTGGCCGCCCCTGCGGCGGGCACAAGCGACTCTCAGCAGCAGTTTGCCGTCGGCGACCTTGTGCAGATATGCACCGACCTCGAGAGAATCAAGATACTCCAGCGAGGTCATGGGGAATGGGCGGAGGCAATGGCACCGGTACGTTGTTGCTTGAATGTTGATTAGAATATAATATTATAGCTTGCAGTTAATTATATACTCATGTGGCTAACCAGAGTATTTTGATGATAACAAATTATTACTATTTCTAAGCTTTCGGCTTCTATGCGTCTTGTAAAACTAAAATGTGTAATTTTTGTGTCCTGATTCAACCAAGTATTTTTAAGGCGTATCCTCTTTCAAACCACTTTCTGCCATTGCCCTCTGGACACCATCCATCCACAAGCTCCTCGGTCTTTTAAACTTCCTTATGTAGGCCATTTTTTTTTTAGTAATTTAACATAGGTAGTTATATATCCATATCCCCTTCCAACAATGTCAGATTGGGTGGGAAGGGAGGGGGGGGGGGAGAGAGTAAAGATAACTCCACCATCTTGTAACTTCTAAGGCTGCCTCCCTGGGATGCCGAAGCCAGTTAGTTAGCTTTTCCGGCTTCTTCCCCATCGTCATCTTCTTCCTCTTCTTCGCTCTCCTCTGCTTCCTCCACCTGATAAGATTATGTAACCTAACCTAACTATTATTCCATTGTTGTTTGTAATATCAACTGTTCCGTTCTTTGAGGTGGGAACTGGGAAGTGGATGTTGTCCTAATGCTTTATCAAATCGCAGACTCTGGCCAAGATCGGGCGTGTGCAGCAGATCTACCACGACAACGATCTAAAGGTGGAGGTGTGCGGAACCTCCTGGACTTACAATCCCGTCGCAGTCACCAAAGTTGCTTCTTCGGATGGCACAGTGCCTGGCACTTCCAGTGGAGGTTAGTTTATAAATCCATAACAATCAATCACTCAACAAATTATATAGGTAGCATACAGATCGGAAATTAAATCTATTTACCTTTTTGTTTTATACTTTGCTACAAAAACTACTCCGAGCATAGTACTATTGCACTCCGGTAGCATTTGTACTTCCCTCAGATGGAGTGTGCAGTCGCAAGAAGTGTTGGTAGCTCTGAGCAGAATACAATACCTGAGTGTAAGGGATGCTATGCAACGTAATAATAACAAGGGTTTTTGACTAATTTCACAAAACTTGGCATACTGAGCTCAATTACCTAGACGGTCACTGTATATGCCATGGCAAAATTCACAAGAGTGAACAGTCTTTTTCAGAAATTTGCTGGTGACATTTATGTATGATTCTTAATTTTTTGTATTTTTGGATGGCAACTCATATTGAACTACAACCTACATACGTAGAACAATAGTCAATAAGGTACCTACCTTGGCATACAATGGTGAATATTTGAAATGTATCATCAACCTGGAAACCAGTATCTTAGAACTCTGTCCAGTCAGTATTCATGACTAATTTCCTTCTTAATTTATATTCAACAACTTGTGTTCTTTTAATACCCCAACACCCTTATTTATTTTTTGAGTAAAACTTGTTTTTATTGCAGGATTGAAAGAAGTAAGAACTATGTTGTTTTGCTCCAAATAATGTAGGTTGAATCGATGTTATGCTATCGCTGTTGGGTTGGAAAGTGTAGTGCTCTTCTACTATGAGCTATTCACCATTACTCTTTAATATCACCCTTGAATATTTCATGATGCTTGATGACATACTGAGGATTACTGTTTGTCCTCCGTGAACATAAGATCATGAGACCGATGTTTGTCCGCAGAGCGGCTGAGTGCGCTGCTGAAGAAGCTGTTTGAAACGCACGTGTCTGGCGACGTGAACGAGGAGCTGGTGAAGACAGCGGCCAACGGCGACGCACAGAAGTGCGAGGAGTCGCTCAAGCGACCGGACGCGGACGTCAACGGCGTGTTTGCCGGACATACGGCGCTGCAGGCAGCCAGTCAGAACGGACACCTCGAGGTCATCAAGATACTGCTCCGGAACAAGTCCGATGTAGAGATTGAGGTGCGTACGTTGGAATAGTGTTGAGAGTTAGAGACTAGTGGGGTTCCCTTTTATAAGGACCGGTCTTTCAATAGTCTGCTAAACCAGTAGTGAAGTTTTACTCAGTCATTCAAGGATTGTCATTGGTTGTTGCCATGCATTATAGTCCTAATTGCCTGTTTAAAAGATAGCAAGGCATTGGAAAATTGGTCCTAAGAATGTCACTCTAAGTTCTCGGAGTTCTTTCTCTGAGTTCTCTATTGAGATATGTAACATAATCCCCCTGTCAATCTGTCAATTGAAGGGAGAAAACTCCTCCATAACATTAATAGAAAGCAGACTTTTGTTTTGTGGAAATAAGGTGTTGTATGAACCATCAGAATGCGTACGTTAGACTTCATTGTAATCTCTACTATTCATATCACAGAATTGACAATTTAAAACATATCACCACATTTATATTTTCGTTAGTGATTGATTACACATTTTTAAATATATGGTATTTTTTGAGTAAATATATGAGATTTTGTTATGATTTTATGAATTTATAAAAGAGTGCCTATGGGGTGGTTGAGCAAGGAAAGTGGCAGGATAAGCATAGTGGAGTAAATGGAAATGGAAGTGGACAGAAATTGGTGGAGAAAAATGTTCAAGTTTACACATTGATTACACATTTTTAAATATGGTATTTGTAACTTGAACATTTTTCTACACCAATCGCTGTCCACTTCCATTTCCATTTACTCCACTCTGCTTATCCCGCCACTTTCCTTGCTCAACCACCTCATAGGCACTCTTTTATAAATTCATAAAATCATAACAAAATCTCATTTATTTTCTCAAACTAAACAATATCACACACATGTTCACACAGTTCTCGGTCTTGTCGCTTTCTAGGACAAAGACGGCGACCGCTCGGTGCATCACGCTGCGTTCGGTGACGAGCCTGCCGTGATGGAGCTGCTGGCACATGCTGGAGCCGACTTGAATGCACGCAACAAGCGACGCCAGACTGCGCTGCACATCGCCGTCAACAAGGGGCATGTCGGCGTCGTCAAAACTCTGCTGGAACTGGGCTGTCATCCTGCACTGCAGGTAGGATGAGCGACAAACAATTCTTTGGTTGGGATTTGAAAGTCTGTCGTTGATGTATGCTGACAAAGTACGTTGCCTCGTTCTTACGTATAGATCAAATTTTTCACTTGTCCGGCCGAGATTGTCTTACATTTTACGAGATTGTGTAGGGAAACCCATAGAGCGGAAGTCAATGGTAGAATGAGCGACAACTTGATATCTAGCAGCATTTCAGGATTAATTATTCAAAAAGTATTCAGTGACTAGATCTTTAGTACCTACCAATCAAAATCTGTGTTGGCATATTGACACTCACTAGAAGAAGACTAAATGAGCTGCATTTTTTAGGGCACGCATACATTTTATTAACATCTTTTTGGTGTCAATAATACATTTTGAAGATTGGGAAACATGAATGGGGGAGATTTTTTACTTCCAAGTGAACTTTGGACAACTTGAACGCTGTTAAAATGTCTAAATATGCTCATTAAGTTTTTGTAGGTATTCCTCTTTTCTTGCGGTATAGATAGTAGGTAGGTACTACGTAGGTAGGTAAATGTTCATGCATCTTTCTGACAGCAGTGCAATGTTTCTGCCCACTTTGAAGGCTCCCCTTTGAACCCATATAAAGACAACTTTTACTAGGAACTTCCGACTGTTCTTCCACATCCAACCAACATTCGCCAACATGAGAAGTTCAAGTATGGTCAAACTGTGTGAGTTTTCCCTTCTAACACGGAAGACAGTTTCTTTTATGAAAGCTATGACCTTGTCATTTTTGAAAACATGTTCGTAATTCTCCTTGTCATAATCCGAGACAGTTGCCATATTGGTTACATTTACAAATTTTATTTTATTTTTACAGCTTAAGTTTGCTTGGCATCCTGATCCAGAAATCCTTCCATCGAGATCCACTGAAATCAATCACCTCACTGCACCACTCCTTGACTTCATGATCCATAATCTACGACTTTCTGTTAGACAAAAATAGCAAAATAAAATGATACGAGAGAAATTGTAATAAATTCATTATTTCCACTGTATTATCTAGAGTCTCTATCCACCACTGATGATAAGTACATAATATTGATATAGTAAATTTAAGTTTGTACTTTTGTGTATCTAAACAAGAAAGATGATTATTGCTTCAATAATCCCATCACATTCAAGAGAATGGACCCTTATTTAAATAACCATTTAACATTTGACTTCCGTTTGTACTGGCATGTTCTCCTAGCCCAAGGCTAGTCCCGGATTGTTATGGTTGGTATAAAAGTATAACCGGATTTACTTTGAACCGCATTAGTGATTTGTGTTGATTTGTCATGATAATATCAGTCACTATTATAGTGCATATTAGTACTGTGATGTAGATTGGCTTAAAGGGAGGGGACTGTAAAAGTAACTATAGCCATTAAATGATTGTGATTGTAGCGTGGAAATAAAGTGATCAAACAAGTTACGAGGAGAGAGCACACTAAAGGTACACGATGTCGTCATGCCTTTTCATCGAAAGAATATCTTCTGTATAGGACAATGCATAAGAACAACAAACAAACTATCTACAATACAATCCCAGTTAAAAATGTACAATTGATTTACAACTTTGATTTATTCATGTATAGTTTTTCTTCGTTAGCCTGTTCACAGTACCTATATCACTTGATATGTTACATAAATCCTGATTTAATGTTTGTGTTATTAGTACCATGAGATAATGGAAGAATCTTCATTAATGCCCTCCATTGCTGTCAACATTTTAACATTTGGACAACATGTATGAATTATACGCCAAGATGTAGCCTTTTTTGTAGGGGTGGGCGAACCGGTTCGTTTTCGAACTGAACCGAACCTTTTTATGTGGTTCGCAATTGGAACTTTAATTTTATTGGTTGCGAACCTTTTGCGAACCTTTCCCGCCATTTTTCCCGCCAATAATTTGAATTTTTTAGCTTTTGTTTAGAAGGCAGTGGATATGATTCCAAAGATGCTTGCTCTGCAAGTGCAGGTATCTTGATACTTTTTATCTTTGGACAGCTCAGGACTTGTTTGCTAGAATTTTAGAAGTGACATTTAATTCATCATTGAGAAATTGATGGAAAATGAATATTGATACGAAATAAAGGAAAGGCTGTCAGAGTTTTGGATAGTTCCACTTTTGATTAAATTGGTAGTTATTTTATTATAAAACAATAAGGTAAACATTTATTTATGATTATTAAAAGTAATATGCCAATGATCTTAAACAGTTTGAATAAAAATTTAATTGGTTTTCTTTTAATTATTACTTATTAGCTAATTATTTACCTGCTTAACTAGTAAGCTACCTATGTGAATGATAAATAAATATGTAGAATTGATCAGTAAAATATAAATGAAGTTATGACATCTACACCATCAATTGTCTTATTATTTTCCACGCCTGTCATAATGGGCCAAATATGTAAAAAGGTTCGGTTCGAGGTTCGCAAAAATTGCGAACCTTTTAAGGTTCGGTTCGAGGTTCGGTTCGCACCAAAATTCAAGGTTCGCCCAGCCCTACTTTTTTGTAGACTTGGCTCTCTCATAGTAAGAAGTACTGGGTTCTTTACAAATCCATTCAAAAAACAAATTAATAATCTTAATAAAATCTTTTCTTCAAAGAAATTTTAACGTGTAAACAAGACAATTTGATGGTAAAATGTTTTGTAAATTTTTTTATCTTATTTATTTATTTTTATTTTTAAATCTTTTTTCACTTTCTAAATTTCTGTAAAAGATTTGACAAAAGGTTTGAACAATGATTTTATAAAATATAGGCAGTGTTGGGTAAGTTCCTTTTGAAAAGGAACTAGTTCCAGTTCCAAGTTCCTCGCCGAAAAAAGGAACTAGTTCCAGTTCCAGTTCCTTCAATAATGAAAGGAACTATTCCGTTCCTAGTTCCTTTATAAAAGGAACTTAGTTCCTTTTAGTTCCTTTTTAACGAAAGGTGTGATTTTAATTGGAATTTGAATTTTTAATTGGAACACTCGGAATCCACATTATTTTCTCCCGAAAATAAAAATTTCTCAGATTTTTAAATGGTAAAACATTTTTGTTTGCTGCCATATTTCAATCACTGTATCGCAGCAGATTCGAAAAGATTACAATAGAGATAAGAAGATCCGTAAAAACTAAAAATTCAGTGGCGGTGTGATGTGTCCTGTCCTACACAGTGATCGGAAAGGAAATGTGAGGAAGGAAACAAAGTAAAAGCTAAAAAGACGACGATCTGAAATCTGAAACCTGTGTGCCTGCGCACTGCACTTGTTTACGAGTCATTAGTCATTACTAGGAATGGAGTTCTAAGGGTTGGCCACGGGACTACAGGTAGATAGATGTTTATTGTGTTAGGGTATAGGTGACGACTGGTTTGAGTTTTTTTAGATGCCAAATAGCTAGAGGGACATCTGACTTCTGCTGACAGAATTAAACAAATGCTTCTAGAGGAGTGCAGTTTTTCGGAATAAAAGTACAGTCAAGTTTGAACAAGGAACTTAGCAAAAATCGTTACAGTTCCTCAAAAAAAGGAACTAAACCGTTCCATAGTTCCTCCCTAGAAAAAAGGAACTAAGACGTTCCATAGTTCCTAAGGAAAGGAACTAGTTCCTAGGAACGGAACTATTTCGTTCCGTTCCTACCCAACACTGAATATAGGAAATAGGAAATATAGGAAATATAATATTTATAGGAAATTTTACCGTGTAAATGTGGTTACAAAAGATATAACAGGCAAGAAATATTAAATGGTTTCATTTATATTGAACATGGATTTAAATTTTCATATTAGAATTAAATCAAACGCCTATGCAGTTGACGTAATACTGTTTATTATCATTAGGTTGGTCTTGATTGTGCTGATTACTGAATCCATCCAATACAATACATGACTACTGACTGATAATTATTGCTATTGGAATATTATGTTATTGTGTATGTGCCGTGATTTTATACCGCGTTAAACTCTGCGCCCTGGGATTACTCTCTCTGGTGACAATTATTGCTGCAGTAAACTTAGTCCAGTGCTGTGCAATGAATTGCAATTACCTACTGCATTACCGTGTAATGGAGATGCAGTTTGCACAGCGATGAGCTGCATGATCTGTACAATGAGAGGAGGGTAATAGATAGAAGCTACATTAAAGGGACCAATTTCTTGGAATGTTTTCACTGAAAGTCATAAAAATTAAACCTATCTGGTTTACCTGCCATCAAAGTCCCCTTGGACTTCTCAGAATTTAAATGCTATAAAAATGCATACATTTTTCAATATGCAAACTCTTTTTGTGTATAAAATATTAATTAAGTATTTAAAACTAGTACCACCTACTGTAAAAATGTTTGAATTGATCTAAAACGAGACATTTATAATTTCACATTTCAACTCAGAATGTTCCATATTTTAAATTTGCCGCTCGAAGTTGATGTTTTTAGAAATGATAGTATAAATATTTCCGATCGTCAATGTAAAATTTTCCATAAGCCAGTTCGATCGGATGTTCTCTGGTATACCGTTCGTCCCATCTCTGCATTGACGCTCGGATGTTTCAATTATCACTGCCTTCTGTATGACATCAGCTACTGCCAATGCAGCTGACTGTCACTCAATTGTGCAGTGGTTTAAAAATGGCGCTGGCGCAAATGTCAACAAACATCTGTCAAAAGTCTGTCGGAATATCTACTTTTTATCTGATGAATCTTCAATAAATACCAGTGATTGTGAACTGTAATTATAATGGCTGATAACATGCTACCCTCAAGTTAAAAATTGGAATGTATCTGACATTATTTCAGTTTCTTTTAGTTTGTTTTGGATTTCTCTTTGTGGGGAACATAACGTTTCTGTGTAATTGATTAAATTACTGCGTACATTCAAATAATTATATAGTGCAAAAAAGTTCCTAAACATCTTTTAAAAGAAACCCCCTGTTTGTTCTTGCATAAAATGCTCAGCTTGACACAACTCCACGGGAAATCCTATCATCACAGTTTGAATAATTATCATTACAATATTTATCTCGGGAAGGTATTCCATTCGTGTATTACTTTACCTGTGCGACCGGAGAGGGTGGCTTTCACCCCCTCACCCACCCCCTCTCCCCATGGTGACGAATGTGTGATCAGCTCGAGCTATTTTTACGATTCGGAGTTCAACCCACACCACCCGTACAGACTGTAGAAAACCATCCATTACAGGTGACGATTCATTACCAAGGAATAGGAACACAACTATGACGTTTCCCGCTTTTGAGGTTGTCTATTTTGAATAGATCTACAAGTTTACAAACGATTGTTGGAAAACATTCCAAATGTTAACTTGATATCAAACAGTTCCCGCTAATAATTTGATGCTTTTGTTTTAATATGGAGTATATTCCAATCTTCTGTACTACGAGATGAGAGGACTAGAATCCACAGGAGAGGCTCTATTAAGTGTTAAAAGTACCTATGCGTTTTTAGTTTTTACAACATTTTATTTTATGTGGTCAAAATACATATCCAAGAAATGGAGCTTCTTTGTGTAGATTCTATTCCGCTTCGCACGGAGTGCAGATAACAGATAGTTGATATCTTCAAAGTTCTAAATGTTCAAAGCCAACATTTCGCTCTAAAAATGAACTTATACCCGTTTGCGTAATTAATTCGTCATAATATTTAATTTCTCACATGCCTGGAGAATAGGAATTGTTGTTCGTACACATTTTAAAATGTTGATGTCTACTTTCTGTACCTACTGCAAGAGAAAGTACATAAAATGGCTAAATTTCTTAGAAAAGATGCTCAACCAACAGGATTGATCTATTATTGGAATATCAAGAACCATACTCCTCAAGAAATATGGCCCATTATATTATTATGTTCCCCTTCTTTCGCTGTACAGTGAAGTAGATATTAGTAAATTTAGAGTAGGTATCCCCATCGTCAGTATTACGGGTGAGGGGAAATAGAAGGCACACAAAAAGGCTCCAATTCGTCTCAAAAGTATTCCCTTCGAAGTCCTCTAATAACGGCTGTTTTTCACAACCCTCTCCACACATCTAGTAATTCCTGACCGTCATGGCAGCTCTGGTCACTCGGTCTCATAATTACGAGGAAAAATATAAATTTTAAATTCCACCAACTTGATTGTAGTACTCCTCCCCCCCCCCCCCCCCCCCTCCCTCGCCCTCACGCGCTTTTACAGCTGGGAAATCACAGCCGAAGCCCCGATGGACAGCTTCGCAATTTACTAGATCAGAAAAACTGAATTATTCAGGGCATAGAGGCTGCCTGTAGACGGGTACGGTGTGCGAGCTAACGAGAATTTCAATACCTGGCTGTGCTTTTTAACTCTTGCTTTGCGACCACTTTAGGTATTCCTATTCTGGATCTATGGAGAGAAATAATGGGATCTACAGTAATGTGCCCCGTTACTTATTAGCTTTTAAATCTGGTAATTCTGAACAGTTAGGCTTTTCGATTAAATACTAATAAGAGCCCATATTATCATTAGTATTTTAAGCTTAAGTTAGTTTAAGCTCCACTTGGGAAATGTGGTGTAATACCATTAGGTATACTGCGGCATAGCTTAACATAAACTGCAATCAATGTAGCCTGAGGTTAATTTAAACTGAGGAAAGAAGCTTAGGAATTAATACACCAAATTTACCAAGTGGAGCTTAAACTAACTGTGGCTTAAACTAATGTTAATACCGGCCCTAAGGCGAATAGTATCTGTGTATTATTTTTTTTGGTCTGATTATGGTTTTTACAGCTTTTAGGTTATCAAAATGGTAAAATTCTTCCTAAATCATAAAAGCTCACAGGCTTTTCAATGTAGTCTCTTATAACTGATATTATTGTTAAGACGCATATACCCCAATAAACGATACCATTTAGATTATATTTCTCTTCTTCGAGGAACAGACTTCTACGAAGCGACGGCGAGTCATTGCTTACCTGTTGCATTATAAACGAAATTTGCTTGTTTCTCTCCGTAATATAATACCTTAGACCTACGCCTCACATTTTATTTTGCCTTTGCTCGCGTACAGTTCACTTCTTGCTTTCTCTTTGTTTTATCTGTCGGATATACTTCCTATACTGGAACGATATTTTTATATTTTCGAAAGAAGTAGTTTATGTATTCCTTTTGTCAGGGTTGAATGAGGTAATTTATTATTTTATTTACAAAACACCATCTAGAGCGCAAAAACTTATAGCGATCGTTAAAGGTATTGTGAAGATAAATATTGTCATGTTCTTTTTGAAACATATTGAGAGATGTCAATAGATTAATAAAATGTAAGTATTTTTATTTGTTAGTGTATGTCACTGCATTGCTGTGAGTGTAACCAAAAACTTCATCCTACAGTGATCCACCTATTTGTGACGCCTCTCTAGTCTCTGAGCCTAAATCCTCCAACCACGCATTTCCAACATGCAGCCAACAACATTAACCTCACTTTAGATCCAGTCAACTGTGCCCCGTGACTTTTCACTATCACAATCATTGTCGACTCTGCCACGGCCCGTGAGATCGCTAATTCCACTAGCAACATTGATCCCTCGTTAGCTGATTACCAGGAGGCGGTGACATCGCATCCTGCCTGTTGGTCATTAACTAATTCCCCAGTTTAATTGTAGTCCTATACCGGTTGATTGGACAATGAGTCATGGCTATTTGAATGGCGATCGGGATTGTAATTCATTTTGTATCGGCACAATTGGATCTATTTCTTGTCAATGAGATTCGGAATCTAGGTACGAATTGGGTCTATTGAAACGGTGTCTGGTTAATCTAGTTTAATTCCATATAGTTCGAACTAATGCTAGTTATCATTGGCAGCACAATGTCATTGTAACGTTCTATTCTGGTGTTGCGAATTAACAGTTAAATTTGAATATTCGAGCTACTACATTCGTTACGGGAAGATTCATGCAAAGAAGGCGGTGGGCCATCGGTTACATTTGAATTTTTGGAACATTACGCTTTTAAATTCGCAAATAGGTGGAGAAACCTGGCGGTCGTTAGAGGAACTCTAGCTAGTCACCAGGGGCGTGCGGTGGTTTTCCAGCATGACTAGGCACTTGCCAAATTTCAAGCCAAAATATGAATCCCCCCCCCCCCCCCCCACCGAATAAATCACTAATTTATAATTTTTTTACATGGAATTAAGCAACAGAAATTTTCTTACCGCGAATATTTTAATCCTAGAAGATATAATTTTCTTTGATGTAGGTACCAATCTCTCACCTTGTGTTGAAAAACTTTGATTTAGGATTTTCCGATGGCGCTGCATTTCTGTCCACATCCTTAGCCAACGAGAAAATAAACAGCTGATCCCACTCATGGATATCACTGAAATCCCACTGAATACACACGCATGGGAATACCATAATTACAATGTCCAGCGCAATCGAAATCAAAATTCGACACAACACAGTCAACACAATCAGAACTCACTTCACAAATATTACAATTATAAACCTCTTTGAATGTCTAACTTCGATGAGAGCAGTCGTCAAACTGAGTAATTTGCTTGTTAATTGCTGCGTTGCGGAACGTGTCTTCGCATGCATTTTGTGCGTGGCCTTGGGTGGCCGTGGATGAGTGGAGTATATTTCGTGGGAGTAAGTGAGACAGAGAGATTACATCTAGAGCATTAGTTGGATGTGTTGTTGTTGTTGTTTCCCTTCCTTCTTGGTTTCGCCTCTTGTGGGCATACAACCAGTTCAAATTTCAATCCTTAGATCAATTAATCTTCCTGTAGCTTCTTCTTCTTCAAATGACCTTGACGTTGAGTAACGGCCAGCTCAATTTAATTTAAATTCGATTATGTAGCTTGAAACTTCATTTGTTTCTTCATAAATGAAAGTTAGTTCTGTGAATTATTCTCAGTATTTTCGCTTATATTTGTGGATTAATCGCTAGTTTTGCATGTTTGTTGTGTTGAATGGTGATATTAGATATTTTGGGAGCCATTCAAACCATTTTTCCGCGTCAGAATCTGTTTAAAGTATTAGAAAATAGTTTTATATACTAGGTCTACGAAACCTACCAAGAGACGCTTGTAGCTCATTTGGACTTGAAGTAATGTGAGCAATGAGTGGAATATATAAAGTTTGGAGTGATGAAGTAAACCGGCTAGATGCCCCTTCAGCTGTAGACAATGTCATAAACATTTCTAGTCAACCCATAGGAGCTTCTATAAATGATTTTTCGTCTAGTGATGAATCGGACACGGAGCTAATGCAAGTTGAGTCTGCAACCAATGAGATGTCTTTGAACATAGTTCCCGATGGTTTCACGATGGTGACAGGAAATAAAAGGCGTCGTAATTGTAACGATCGTCCCAGCACACGATCATCTGGGTCAGATGCTTCAGGCCCATCATCCAAGAGAGTGATCAACCTTGTGCGTACGCAGAACTCATTTGAGCCGCTTGCAAGTGCAAATGATATGGACACGACCCCGATGACGGCGGAGACTTTGCCAGATAAGAAGTATAAAATCCCACCAATAGTGATTCAAAATATGAAATCTCATAAGGCATTAGTTGAGTTGCTCTCCGCTGTATGTCCAGAACAAGGGGCATTCATAATCAAACCTGGTCTCGAAGTTTCTCGAGTAATCATTAGAGATATTACCTCGTACAAACTAATTACCTCCGCCCTAGACTCGACTGAGGGAATAGAGTACTACACGTTTCCAACTGAGCGCACTAGATCACAGCGTTTTGTTCTGAGAGGTCTGCCACAATCTGCTGAAACAGAAGACATTCAAGAGGAGCTGAAGCAGCAAGGCTTCAATGTCCGCTCTGTGCGGCAGATGAAGATGCCTGGAGACAGTACACGTCTTTTGCCCCTTTTTGAATGTACGCTAGTAAGTACGAGTGGTCAGGCTCCAGTGGACCTCAGCCAAATCAAGAGACTCCTCTACTGCGTGGTCTCCACCGAGGCCCCACGGAGCAAGAAGATTAATGTCATACAATGTTTTAATTGTCAAAGAGTGGGTCATACGGCCAAATTTTGTCATCGCCAGCCACGATGTGTTCGATGTGGAGGTGTGCATCAGGTTAAGGAGTGTAAGGAGTCACCAGAAACAGCAAAGTGCTGTAACTGCAATCAGCAGCATGCCGCTTGCTACCGAGGATGTGATGTCATCAAGGCAGCAACTCGTCATGCTACTCGAGCCCGACGTCCACAGCAGCAAGATGGCTCTTCTCCACAGCATGATAACCGAGGGAATACTCAGACGCAACCCACGCCCGTGCCACGAGTCTCATTGGCGCAACCACGGACTTTTGCTTCTGTTTTGAACACTCAGATAAATCCAGAGCAACCCTCGTCCTCAAACACCACTGCCTTAGAAGAAGCAGAGAGGCCACCCAATGCTCTTCCTGAACTCGTACAACCGGTAGTACCTCAACAATCAACTATTGATTGGATAGCCCTTATAAACGGCATTGCAATTTTTATAGTTAATATGAACATTCACCCCATCATTACGTCTCTGGCAAGTTTTGTGCCAACTCTTCTTTTGTCTGTACAAAATCGCAATGCCAGCGATTAATTCAATTAATCTAATCATTTGGAATGCTAATAGCATAAGTTCTCGTAAAGACGAATTACTTCTATTGATGGAATCACGAAATTTAATGGCTGCCCTTGTCTGTGAGACCCATCTTAACCCTAAGGACAAGCTTAAGCTTGCCAATCACTCAGTGTATAGAACTGATCGTCCAGGAGACAGGAGAGCAGGAGGGACTGCAATCATCATTGACAATCGAGTAAGTCACTACGAGATTGTTTTACCTGAAACGAAATCAACAGAGGCTACCGCTATCCTGCTTTTTACTAAACTGGGTCCACTACGGCTTATAGCCACGTATTGTCCTCCGCGAACTAAGCTTCTCACAGCAGATATAGAAGCATTAATGGACTCGAATTACCCGACTATTCTCGGTGGCGACCTTAATGCTAAGCATACAGCCTGGAACTCGCGAGTTGTCAACGCCAATGGCCGCACTCTCCTTTCACTCTCCCGTATAAGTGACTTTACTGTGACTGGACCGCAAGAAGCGACACATCTTCATATCCCTACAGGAAGAGCTGATGTTCTTGACATTGCGGTGGTGAAAAATCTGCGACATTCCATTGAATTAGAAACACTTTTAGAATTGTCTTCAGATCATAATCCTGTACTTTTGAGCGTAGGGGACTCATACGAGACCGTTGATCCCATCATTCGATTCAATTACAGAAAAGCAGACTGGGAAAAGTTCAGAGAGCATTTATCAAATAAGTTGGAGAGTGGACCACTTGATTCGCATCAGGATATAGATTTAGCAGTAAATAAATTAACGGAAAATATTATGGAAGCAAGAGCGATCAGTGTTCCCATTTGTAATACAAAAAGGTGCACAATATTTGATCTTCCACGTGGAATTAAACTGTCAATAGCCACTCGAAACCGTGCACGTAGGAGATGGCAGGCGCTCAGAACACCTGATTTACATGAAGAATATAAGCTCTTAGACAGATCTGTAAAGGAATTAATTCGTCGCCACAGGAGAGAGAGGTGGGAAGATGCTGTAGCCACACTAGAACCAGGGAGTCGTCCACTCTGGTCCATGGCAAAACGACTGACAAGAAGCAAACAACCAAATCCACCCATTCAAGGTAGTACACACCTTGCATGCAGCCCACATGATAAGGCAGAAGTTCTAGCAGATTCGCTTCAAAATCAGTTTTCCCCAAACCCGCCGACTAATTCATCAGCACATATCGAGGCTGAAGTAAGAACCCATCTTGCTATACACAAGGCGCAGGCTGAAGATGATGAAGTCGTTCTCTGCTCTATGGACGAAGTAATTATATATCTAAATGAACTTGCAAATGGCAAGGCACCTGGTATTGACGAGATCACAAACACGATTCTTAAAGAACTTCCTATACCTGCCGGTGAACGTATCCTTGAAATATTTAATGCCAGTCTCCGTCTTCAACACTTCCCCACCCAATGGAAAGTAGCCAAAGTCATTGTGTTCCCGAAAGCGGGAAAGAATCTTCGTGACCCTGCAAATTACCGGCCGATTAGTCTCCTCTCATCACTATCAAAGCTTTTTGAAAAGGTCCTTCATGCTCGAATTAGAGGCCACGCAAACGCTACAAAGCTGCTGATCAATGAGCAGTTTGGCTTTCGACAGAAGCATTCAACAACACATCAGCTTCTACGTGTGGTTGACAAGATAAACGATGGATTTAAAAAGCTGAAAGGAACTGGTATAGTTTTCCTGGACGTTGCTAAAGCATTTGATAGAGTTTGGCATGAAGGCCTACTACAAAAACTAATTAAATATCAATTCCCCAACTACTTAATCAATATCATCCACTCCTATTTAAATCAAAGATCCTTCACCGTACACATCAACGGTGCCTGTTCTTCAGCGAGGCCTATTCTGGCTGGAGTTCCTCAGGGATCTATCATTAGCCCCATCCTCTTCAACATCTTCACCAATGACATCCCAACTAACATTCCGGACACCGAAGTAGCTTTCTATGCTGACGATGCCGCAGTCATCTGCCAATCTATGGCATCTAATCAACTTGGCCCGCCTCTGCAAAAAGCATTAGACGTACTCAGCCACTGGTATACAGAGAACCGTATAGCCCTAAATTCATCTAAGACAGAGGCAACACTCTTCACCAAGCGACGGAAATTTCAACCCCCTACCATAAACATCTCTGGTACAGATGTCTCCTGGTCTCCCAGCAATGTTTACCTGGGTGTCACCCTGGATGCCAAGCTCTCCTGGAAGGCCCACGCTGAGAAGATTGCCAGCAAGGCCAACGGGAAGACGGCGGCGCTGTTCCCACTGCTCAAAAGCAAATCCATGCCGCTCACCAGCAAGCTGCTTCTTATCCAGAGCGTCATCGTGCCCACACTGACGTACGCCTCACCAGTGTGGTACGAGAGGACTTCAGCGGGAGCGAGAACAATGCTGCAGAGGGTGCAGAACAGGGCCCTCAAGATCGCCCTGCGCACTCCGATGTTCACCCGGACGAAGAGCATACACCAAGATATAGGATTTGCCTATCTCCACGAAGTCATGGAAAATCAGAGAGAGTCGTTCTACGCAGCACTCGGAGACCATGGAAATCCACTAATCAGCAGACTGGCTGATGTTACTTCCTAACTCTTGACTCCTATAGTCTAAATTTGTGTCAATGTTTTACAATTTTTATAATTTCCAAATGTCATGACAGAGTTATGTACAAACATTATGTGTACGGTATCTGAAAATTCAGGCACTACAAGTATGTAGTAGCCAACAAGAGCGAAGATATATTATGTAGCTTTGTTATATATAATTATTAATGTTTTATATTTCACTACGTTATATTTTATCATTATAAGCCATCTTTAGATATCGAGATACACTTGGTTTATGTTTAAAATTCAAAATTACTGAGAATATCGGTTATCACCACGTGTCGGGGTTGTATGGCAATGACTGTGAGTCATATCTGCCAGTTGCATTATATTGAAATATCACTTTTTCACTTTTTCACTCGGAGCTTTTATTAACACTTGACAATTTAGACTTATAGATCAGTTTAGTATATGTTTTATCTATTTAATAGAGGTGGTGATAACTCTTACTCACATACTTCAGTTATTTAATGGAGCTGTATTTAGTCGACTCTCCCCAACGGAAGTTGAGGAAGAAGTGGCATTAGTTGGAGAGAGAAAAATATCAGTTGAATCTGCCTAAGCTGATGACGCGGTGTGAGTGACGTCACAGTGCGAGTTATACTCTTCCTCTCCTCCCCGCCCGCAATCAACACAGGCGCGTAGCTAGACTAATCTAGTAGGCTGCTCGGCCTTTCACAAAACATTTTATCAGAACATCGCAACGGCGGCGGCGTGGCACGGCTCGCCACGCTCTTCACGTATAAATTTAAGCATTTCCGCATATTATAACATTAAGTACGTTCAATTTCAAAATATATCTAATGAACATAATATTATTTCATAAAATAAAATTTAAGATTAGTATGAATACTGGCTGCCTAGACAGTGCCTAGTTTGCCTAGGCTGCACTGCACGCCCCTGCTAGTCACAGTGACTTGACTTAACTTCGAAAGCTCGAATGTTTTGGTCACTGCATAGTGAAAACAGAGTCTGGATTTGATTTAATTTTCTGAATTCTGGGATTATTTGACCCAACTAATGGTGCTTCATGAGCATTATGGATAATTTGGCTCTTAGTCCCCTATGGCATTTATTTCATTTCGTTTTGTTGCCATTGAAACTATAACTGGATTTATGCTAGCAAACTCATTATGAACTAGTGTTGACTTCTCCCCTGATTATCGTTTGGTGACAAACTTTTCTTCTAACCCAAAGTTCTGAGTGCAGTAATGTTCAAATAGCTGCAGGATGATTTTATGCAGGTTTCGAAACATGGGTGCAATGAAGTCTAACCTCTTTGGTGCATTGAGAGACCATTTGGACGTCGAATGACAAGATCTATATCCTATGTTAGTAGTATGTTTTGCGTTGCCACACATCTTCAGCAAACCATATAATTGAAACGATGAAATATGATGTATTTTTGCAATTAAAATAGTAACTATAGAAGAGTTGTTGCCTAAGCTGGGAGTATTATTTCTACACTACATAACAATAGTGTATAGACGAGATTTCGCTTCACGTATGCGGCTACCGCGTTTTTAAGTTACACGCTAGAGAGGTCGCTTCGGACGCCTCAGAGGAATTGGATAACAGAATGAACATAATGAAGTCGAGTCAAATGAACGTCTAGAAAAGAACCATTTTCATATGTAAACGTGTTTAGTTTTAAACTAAAACGAAAGAACCGTTCACCCGGAGCAGTTCTGCTGAATCCAATCTCGAGAAAGCAAATTACGGAACTAACTTTTTCCTGGAATGAAACTATTTTATTTTTATTACATATATGTTTCATTATCCTGCATACTGCACTTCAATATACGACGGAGTACTTCATTTTCGAATAAAATATTTCAGCTTTGAAATATGTGCACAGTTTTTACATGCTTTTCACTAGTATTTTGCATGTTTTTACAGTTGGAAAACATGTTGAAAGATCTGTTAGTTTCTATATGGGCTCGTTATGTTATACGGACTGGTTGGGGTATATATGGAACATTATATACGTACGGCGTTTTAGTTGAATTATCTTCATTTTCCGGCTCTCGAGCTATTCAATTTTATTATCGCCAGTATTTTTGCGAGGAGTCTGCTGCCACCCGATCAGACTGGGACCACGCTAGTGGTGGCAATATCCATAAAACAGTGGCATCAAATATCGTAGACTTGCTGACAAGAAGTGGGTACCCCCTCACCCCTTGTCAGCCGTCTACTCCCCGACCCCGGGTCAAAAGGCCCCTACATGGAATTCTCTATTTTAGATATCATTTGGATGATTTCAAAATAATTATTGACTGATTATTGATTCACGCGGCAATTATTTAACTCGATTTCGATTTGTATAATATTTCTGAATAGTGAATATGTACCTCAGTGTTAAGTCATGAAACGGAAGTAAACGTTTTACGATTTCTATATATATATATATATATATATTTTAATATAAAAGTTGATTTTTGTAATAAAAGCGAAACGGTGAAATATTACTTACCTATTCGATTTCTAGAAGCTCAAAACGTTATCATTTCTTCTGAAAGAGATTTGGTATTAAAAATACTTTCGGCTCTATGATGATTGAAAAAAATAATTTGTTAAAGTATAAAAACAAAATGGTAAATTAGCAATGAAAAATATTACCTATATCTGCATTTTTTTTTTAAGAAGTACGATGTTCTTGTCATAGAGTATCAATGTGTTTTGTGTGAGCGTAGTGAGAAGTAGAATTGAATACATTTATGCTTTTTCTGTGTGTGTTTTTTTGTTGTTGTTTTTTGCCTGCACTGCCCAGGGGCCGGTCAAACCGCACAACCAATCGATCTGAAATTTCGCACACATACTAACGTAATCTATGCGCTCTCTGGGATCGTTTCTGAACGGGATCCATGATTAGTTCAAATTTTAAAAAAAATCTTCCGATTGGTTGGTCCGATCAATTTGAAATTTTGCAAAGTTATTGCAACCAACATTGTCCCCAATCTTACAGAGTTTCAGCCAAATCCTCCCATTGGTTAAAATTTAAAAGCATCTTTCATGTGATTTTTTAAATTGAAACTAGAACCGATTTACCGATCAACTTTAAACTTCGCATGTTCATTGGGACCAACATTTGAGGTATTTTTGCCAATTTGAAGACTAATCTGTCGTTATTTTCAGTATCGGATGCAGTGGCTTAGAAGGCTCGCTCATCAACGCGTTACACTGAGTATTTTCCTAGTTAATAGCTTTTAAATTATCAAAAGTCCACTTTAAAGCTCTCTATAAACCTCGAGCTTTTTGCTTTAAGTAGAGTTTTAACAACTTAAAAACTGTTAAACGCAGATATGCCCTTAGTATCTTAGCCTTTTTATATAAGATAAAACATAGACGAAGATAGAACATTCACAGATTTGTTTAATGTATATTTTTTTTTATAGATTCTAGAGTTGCAGATAATTCAGTGGCATCCAGTGATACTCACTCTATTATCGAGTATATCGCTTGTTAAATTCCCGGAATTAAAAGCTCAGGAAATGTTATATTGTGGACTCAACTTCCAGTTTTCAAGCTAATATTGACGAATGCTCTTAGCTCCGGCAATAAACAATAAAAGCGCCTGCCGAGGCCCGGAGTAGTAAAATATTATACGGCCGTAGCCAGTTTCATCCGCGCAATAAACTTCACTTTCTGGTAACATTGACAAGATAAATTCCCAGCTATTATCCATCGGCTAGGATTCGAATGGAAAGAGAGAGATTTCATAGAGGATGACTTCTAGGCAGAGCTTTCAGTTCTCTTAAGATGGACTTTTAGGATTTCAACTTTGATTAGACTGGAGTCTAATCTAAGAAGGAAGTAGGGATACACATTACAACGAATGTAATTTCAGTTTATAATTAAGCATTTTTGTGCTATAAAACTCCTGAATTATAAGGATCAGTGTTTTGAAACTAGACTCGAGATCAAGACATTATTTTACAATTAAACTACAGGAAAAGTGAAAACAATAAACATAAAAAGTATTTAGGAAGTCTGCTCGTATGCACATTCGCATAACAAAGCTGTACAGCTGTAAAGCTTGTCAAATGTAATGTCAAAATGCCACCGCCATGCCATGTTGGTTGAAGTGGTTGAAGCTGCGATCGTCTATTGAAGATTCTTTTTTATAAATGTATTTGCCAAATTTCGATCATTAAATATTTGTTCCACTTAGGCCCGGTCTTTCAATACTCGGCTAAAGTCTCAATTAGCTCTTAACAGTTCGTTTGTGGTCATTCTAGGAATGTCATTGGTTGTTGCCACGACAATACAGTCCTAATCAACAGTTTAAATGCTAGCAGAGTATTAAAAAACTGGCCCTTAAACGTAAATAAACTACAGACATAATTTTCTTTGGGTTTTTGTACTCTGGAAGTCAGCTGTTGTACAAATACTACGTAGTAAGCACCAAAACGGATACTTATTTTATTAAATGTCCTATTGAAGAATTGAAGAGAAAAACCATAGTATAATGAAGAATTTTGGATAAAATATGTTTTACCTATTAGTTGAACTGGCTCAAGACAGTCTTGAGCCTACAAATGCCAAAAAGCCGAAGACATTTCAATTCTGTCAAACTCCCCAACGAATGACAAAAGGAGTTAGTTCAGAATGAATCGACTCTTGATATAATTGCGCGTCGTCTCTCCGGATGTCGCATTGTCGCGCATCTTTGTGCTCCGCGGAGTGATGCTTGACGACTCGCAACATAAATCACACCCCGAGGCTTCGTACTTGTTGAGAAAGCGCCAAGACTCTGGGTCTAAATCGCAGCTCGCGTTCGGCGAGAGCGGATAACTGTCAATATCCACCCCGAAGTCTCACCCTGCGCCCCCCTTCCCCACCCGTCTCTCTTCCAGACGTCAATTTGATACGTACAACCTTTTGAAACTGTTTATAAAACCGAAAGGAGGCGAATCTGTCATCTTCAGAGACTTATGAAAAAGTGTTCCAATCTGCTTGGCGGGAAAGTTAGCTGGGTTCTTAGCGAGGAATTTGAATTGGAGACGACTTTTTTGTGTTGACTTACCGGCATGTTAATGCATGTAAATGCTACAACTTGATTAATATTGTAAATTATACTTGTCTAATGACATGGCAGTGGTGACGGTTTGTTCCGTTGGAGGTGCTGGTGGCCCTGATAAGGGCCGTTCGCGACGTTTCGAAGGATTTACTTCCTTCATCTTCTGGCGGTTGACCGCCAACCGCCAGTCAACCGCCAGAAGATGAAGGAAGTAAATCCTTCGAAACGTCGCGAACGGCCCTTATCAGGGCCACCAGCACCTCCAACGGAACAAACCGTCACCACTGCCATGTCATTACAAGATGGTTCCGAAAACGTCCACGACATTATACTTGTCTAGTTCCCACGCTGTCAGTCTGTATACCAATTAGAAGCAAAACGCCACCGTGTAGCCCCATGTCATAAATGTGGAGAACAGTCTACAGATAGAATCCAAGAACTTGGCTTTATTCAAATTTATTTGACAATTGAGAAGTCTAACCAAAATTTGAATGAAAATCATCACGAATGTATACCTATACTCTATTCTTACAACATTAGGGGAGAGGTAGGCAAAGTGGAATGGTTTTTGTAAAAAAAACATCACAAAATGTCAGATATTGACAAAAATACATGTTGAGCATTATCGTGTTCAGTGATAATATGTTAACCACAAATTCTGTGAGATGGACATGTAAAAGTTGCTCAATGAAGATACAATTACAAAGATGTAACATTCCACTTTGCCTCTCCCCCACTTTCCAGTTACGTTCATTGTCTATACAACTTATTTCGATTTGCAGTTGAGTTTAGACCTTCTTCATTGTCTTTGCCTGAAACGGGCCCCAAACTAAAAGAGTTTAGACCTTCTTCATTGTCTTTGCCTGAAACGGGCCCCAAACTAAAAGAGTTTAGACCTTCTTCATTGTCTTTGCCTGAAACGGGCCCCAAACTAAAAGAGTTTAGACCTTCTTCATTGTCTTTGCCTGAAACGGGCCCCAAACTAAAAGAGTTTAGACCTTCTTCATTGTCTTTGCCTGAAACGGGCCCCAAACTAAAAGAGTTTAGACCTTCTTCATTGTCTTTGCCTGAAACGGGCCCCAAACTAAAAGAGTTTAGACCTTCTTCATTGTCTTTGCCTGAAACGGGCCCCAAACTAAAAGAGTTTAGACCTTCTTCATTGTCTTTGCCTGAAACGGGCCCCAAACTAAAAGAGTTTAGACCTTCTTCATTGTCTTTGCCTGAAACGGGCCCCAAACTAAAAGAGTTTAGACCTTCTTCATAGTCTTTGCCTGAAACGGGCCCCAAACTAAAAGATTTACGGCGATCCTGTGGGAATGAAAAAAAAGCCTGAGGTTTTGGTTTTTGAGTTTCATAAGATAACGCAGACTTCCGCGGGAATGTTAAACTTTTCGAACATTCTCCTGTCGAACCAAAGTTTCCTTGTAAGATATCTCAAATGTGTCTCCAGCTATCTTCCAGAGTTCTATTTTACTGTTGATGCTTTCTTTTAACTTCGGTTAGAGCCTTTTCCTCCATTGGTCAACAGAAAGAATGGAAATCGAAGTAATTGGGGAATTAACTCGTTCAATGGTTACTAATTAATTGCAATTAGTTAATTTCGTTAGCTTTGTCGCTTGTCTGCTTTCAAATTACTCAAGAGGATAAAAGTTTGGAAACTCACATCTCTGGAAAGGCCTCGAAAGTCTGAAAAGAGTTGAATGACAAAGAAGTGAAGATATTCTGGTTGAGGAACAAGATTAAGAAGAAACTTGACTGCTGGGTAAAATAAATACTTTATAGCTCGCCTCAACTCAAACCCCAGAGTTCTAAATAGACCTAGAACTGTTATTAATATTAATATACACCTTATGTCAAAAAATATTTTGAATTAAGACTTAAAATCTGTACTTAATTTGCAACAGAACAATTAAGTGAAAACAATAATTGAATAGAAGAAATGTATAAGAATTTAATAAGAGGAAACAATATTATTTTAAGAATTTCGGATCAACTGATAAAAGTTTGGTTCAAGACGTTATCCGTTTAATTCGGTCTTTATTTTAACCTGCAATTATACATTTTATTATTTTTTTCTCGGTTTTGGGTGATAGGGAAATTTTCATGAAGTTCCACCTTGTAATAAACTATTTGACACGAATTTGTAGTCAAATATATCATCTGTACAAGATCATTTGTGTTACCATAAATATTTCACGATGTTGATGGTTTGCCTGGGGACTCATACTACTAGTTATGAATAAATCCATACTAAATCTCGCTACCCCTTCCAAGGATCATTTTAAAAAGTAATTTGTGCTACTTGAAAACCGACGCAGAATATATTTCTAATCCCAGCCAGGGGTCTCCCAACTCGGCACTGATAAACGCGTCACTCCAAATGAAAACTCTTTCTCCTCTCCTCTCTCGTCTTGCACCGACAGCATCCCGCGTGTTTGTTATTGCTTATTGGTAGTCCACGTGCGTGTGGCCCCGGCTATTGATTCCCGGCGTCGGGGGCGTCTCGACGCCCGCGAGATCATCCCCGAGACGGAGCGAGAAGAAAAACAAACTAATGACCGGCCAGAATAAACTCGGAGCCAACCTGCCAATTTCAACTCCCCACACACACTTCGACGTATCTTGCGCGTTTTCGTATATAGCGTACAGGCGGACAAGATTAAATTTCCGAACCATTTTTGTATCGTATAATAAAAAGAACGAAGAAATTTTATGGCGGTTTCGTGAGGGTACAGTAATGTTCAAGAATTCGGATTGAAATAAGAAGTCTATTCCCATTGAACGTCTTCCGATTGTAAACAAATTGAGGGAAGTTACTTTCATTCTATTTCTTTTGATGGCTGAAAGCTCTATGTATCAGTCATAGAGGATATTACATCAAACTAAAGACATTTCCAAGTGTCAATTTTGACATTGTGTGTAGTTCGGTGGAAAGATTCATAAAAAGCACTCTTTTCGTTTTCGAACAAATTGAACGCAAGGGACCGTGTGACGTTGACAGAAGATGGCGTCCTCGGAGAATTGTTTGAAGTAAGTATACAAAATGGCCGACGAATGCCGCGTGCTAACTCAAGTGGAATGATTGTGAATTCGGTTAATTTCTGACCCGTGCCTACTTATTATTCCTTTTGCGTAGTTATTAATTGAAACATTTCGGGCTAATTCGTGTGTAAACGGTGTTATTAGTTCTGCGCTCTCACGCAATCAATGTAGATGGTGACGTGAGCGGAATTCATAACCTCACTTTCACGATATTCCTCGAGGTAGTATTATAGGAGGCTGCTATTCAATATGCCTGGAAACAATGAACAGATGCCATCGAGCACGTTAAAACGCATCGCCCAATTGAATGACAATTGGGACGGGTGTGAAATAGAAGTTTGATGCGTGCTGACAGAAGTATGCAGCAAGGTCAAGAGGTTAATGGCAAAGTTAGGTAGTCCACGAGTAGAGGAGTACCTACGTTCGTATACAGGTACATTTTTGTATGCCAGACAAGCCCTAAGACGAAAGGTGTTTGATGTGTAATACTAAGACGAAATTTCCATCCAATGCGCAATAATTCTGATTTGAACTGATTGAAGTTTGAATTTGGCGCGCGCTGTTCAGCTACCGGCAATGACGTTACTGCCGGTTCTGAGTTGGTTAGCACGACCCTTCCCTGAGTTTAGGAAATAGACGGGTACGAATCAGGTCCAAAAGCTAATCTCTATTCCTAAAGTAGTGATTAGTTTTGACCAAATGTCCTTGATCCTTCTAAATTCGTATTCATAGTTTGCACGTGACATCATCTCATTGTTGGCGACTATCTTAATGGCACGATTCAGAATAGCTGTGATTCTGTGCTTTTTGGCAATAGTTGATACTTTTAATAGTTAGCATGGGCTGTTGTAGACTCCAGAGAAATCATTATTACGAAAAGGAATCACTCATACATTACATAAATACATCGATTTACCTCCATTTTAAGTTGAATATGACCCGTCAACGTGCCAACAAAATGTCCGTCCTTGGGAGAAAACTTCAATTTTTAGCATTGAACGCATTGAATATAAAACAAATGAAGTTCGTGTAAGCTATGAATTGGTTGTTGACATTTATATCACTCTCGTCATCCAATTCGCACTCATTTCCGAAATTAAGATACTGAACTCTCAAACAAGAGTCAAAAGAAAACAATTAGTATTTTTCCAGTGACTTTTACTTTTGCTTCTCAAATTGTACCATACAAAAGTTCTATCAAGTTGTCAGAATGTCAAGAAACTTGAAACTTTTCAACTGAATCAAACTTCATTCTCTTGAATTGTCCTCAATTCAATATAGTTCGTGTAACACGGTCGTACACTAGCCGATAGAAACAAGTGACGCTGAACGCTTGAACCCTTGTTTTAGTGCACTATTCCCAAACACTTTCCTCGACGTCGCGACGCTCTTGGATGACATCGCGACGCTATTGGGCGACGTCACTACACGTTGAGTGACGAGTGGATTGCGCTTTGTGTTTTATATCGGTACATGGTGTATCGGGAGTGAACTTAGCCGGCAAGTGTACACACGATCGTTCGTGCAAAACCCATCCATGAAGCGAGCAATACATCCAGCTTTTATGTGAGACGAGACGTCAGCGAATTGTTTGCTATGTAGCAAGTTGCTAGAGAATAAACAGATAACTTGAGAAGTATGGAGTAATGTGTCTCTTCACTTCGGACTTTTCTTCTCGGAATTTATTTTATATCCATGTCGTTTTGGAGGTGATAGCGTTATAAATAACAGTATTATTGTCTATCTTTTTTGGTGAAATGCCAGTTCATCATCATAACTTCCAATCGTATATTATCAATCAATCGCTGGTGCCAGTTCTTTGCTGCAGAGTTTCCAAAATATTTCAAATATATTTTTCTAATAGTAAAAATCATACGATGGGAAGTTGTCTAGAACGATTCTACTTAGAAATGTTTCTGTCTGATGGCTGTTTAAGTTGTCAATATATGAAATGTTTTGATTATTTCCCGTAAGCTGATTTGAAACAAGAAATTTCAGTTACATAGTTTGGAGTCAACAGCTTTCACCAGCTTTGACAAGTTTGACCTATTCAAGGGAGGAATACAAAATTGTAAGATTTCACAATGTTAAATCTGATTAGAAGTTCAATAATGTTCCAACATTTTAGTAAAGTTTTGGCAAGTACTAAACCAAATTACAAGCTCCCTGTTAGGTTCGATAAAACAGGAAATTCATTTTGTTTTCCCGAGCCTAGTTTTCCGAGATTAGTTTGCCTAATCGCTCGAGCTTTCTTGAACTTGGAAGCTCATGGCTGTAAGAAAGTTAAAGCATAATATGACATAATTTTTCACACTTTTTATGTCGACTTTTCGAGATCCAAGAGTGTAAAGAATGAAGCCTGTTTGGGAACAGAATATCAGATTTGCATTTTACTCAACGAATTTATGAAAATAAGAGGCTTTTATATTTTTGCCTTCAATATTCGAAAACGTAACTGATGATTGAAAAGCAGAGACTATCGGTACAAGCTGTTTACCAGATCCCCGTATGTCAACACGGGATATAATCCACAACTTCTGAATGTGACTGTATTTAATTTATTCTCGCTATAAAATACCCTGTTTTTCAAATTCTACGTGATTGAAGTTATTCTTCTAGAATAAAGAGTCCAAGTTTAGTTAGCTGCTCATCTCTTCCAACTCGATTCACCTAGCTACACCACCTTAGATCTTTATGTTTCTGAAAGTAGTTCTCTTGAAGTTCTCTAAATGAAGTCCAACTCCAACTATCCCAAGTTTCATTCCGTTTAACACAGTACTTCATCTCCTCCTCAATTTCCTTCTTCGTCTCAGCATCTCCATTCGTCTTTGCCTACTTAACATTTACACAAGTATTCACACTCTTTCTTCAACTGTGATGACACCGGAGAACCCGATTGGCTGAACCTCCTTAATCCACTGTTATTTCTCTTACTCTATTTAAACTACAGTGCATTTCTCTTATTTTCGTTCTCTGAGTAGATTAAGTTTGTATTATTTTTACGTACTTCCCCCTGGCCATTTTGCTGGATGTACGAATGGTAATGAGCTTGGAAACTGAGTAGGAAGTACAAGTATTTTAATGGTGGCGATGATTGCGAACGATAAAAGAAAATGACATGGGTTTTCCAACTATCTTTACTGGCGTTTTATTAGTACAACTGCGTGATGTGAGTTCGCCTTTATTGCAGTTTCATTTGACGATTCAGACATTTAATAAGCTGCAAGTTCCGTGCATTTCTGACCCACTTATTACAGTGTTAATCGACTTTTTAGTTTTATTGGTTTGGAAATGGTTGATTTCTTATTATCACTAGCATTGGTTCAATAGTGAATTTTCCGTTTTCATTTGATTTTGATTTTCCTTCAAATAACGCAAGTGAAGACATTTCTTGTTCTTGAGCACATTAGCATTGTCTCTGTACAAGAAAATGGATCGGTACTTAATATTGTCATCTGAATGCAGACATAAAATAATGGGTATTATTTGATTAAAGATCGAACGTTTTTCTTTCGTTTGCTTTTGGTAATTTCTTAGATTTGCTATGTTGACAGAAATTTTTATCCCTGACAGGACTGGAAAAGAGTTAAAACTCGTGATATTCAATAAGAACTGTCTCTATTTTATGCTCCACCAACCGAGATATTTTACCACTAAACGAATCACTAAACTCCGTCGTTCTATGTCCTCCTCAATCCCAAATCCGCACGGAAATTCCCGCCCCCTCGTCGCTTCGATCGCGGTTGAAAGATCTCTGCCGATAATCTAATCGCTTTCAGATTGATTGGTGATAAATATTGTTGTCTCGATCCGATCTTATGTCTTCTTTCAGCCGCCTGATCGTTCGTCTTCTTTTCTCTCTCTTTCGCACGCTGGCAATCCATTTACCTGGCGTCTAGCTGCGCTTTCAGGACCTGTTATCTCATTCTAGTGTGCCCCTTATTTATTACTCGCGAGACATTTCTCTTGCTTATCAACTCTCCCTCCCACTCTTCTGTTTCTCTCTTCTCTGAATATTACTCTTCTGCCTCCTCCTCCCACACTCTTGATTTACTCACGTCTCTCACGTTCCATTCTTATGTCCTCATGCCAGGTTATATAGGTGAACTTTGTTCCTGACGAAAAAAGCTATTCGGATTGGCGAGTTTTAGGAGGCGAACATGTTTAAAAATGGTATCAATTTTTCAATAAAAAAAGGTTAGTATTTGGAAAGTTCGTGGCTGGGAACAAGCTTGTTTAATGAACTTCTCGCTGTCTAAGCCAACAAATAGCTTTCGTGTCAACAAGTCCAGTATTTGAACTTTCACGGGAACCACCATCGAGCTTTAATCACGAAATTATAAAGCTACAAACTACAATATCTCTACACTACACGAGACTAGCATACAGGAAACTGAAAATGTATTCTAGACGTAACAATGAATGTGGTAATCTCTAAGGATTTACGCGGACACGTGTGCACCGCCTTACGTTATTATTTGACTGTTTCGTTCGCGAACGTAGTTCCTAAGCCTATCCACATGTTCCCACACCGCGCAATATTAGTTGATCGTCGGCAACCTCCGCAAGGAGGCGACGTACAAAAGGCTTTGTCTAGCAAGGTTCGCGGCATCAGCCGACCAGGATTTATACGCGACGCTTTGCAAGAAGCGTCTCTCCTCGGCGTCGAATAAATCAGGGACGGACGACGTCGGCGTCCGTGTCAGCTGGGGGGTAGCGACGCTTTAGCTCGAATACAACCGCGCCCTCTTCACTCGCAATGGGAATACCGTTTTCTTGTTGGAATAGCGTTCGTAATCTTTAACTCTCTCTCGCGGAAAATATTGCCGACGAGATGATATTTCATGTATATTGTCGTAACTTTTGAATGATGGAGTTAATTATGGAAGACTTAGCACGTGTCTACATTGGAATGTTTCCATTTTATGTTCAAATTCTTGTTAGGGGGAAATATATTATTTTGGATATTTTGCTTATTTTTAGAATATGGAGTTCCCGGATTTAAGGCAGACAATATTTAAATTACGAAATGATTAAACCGCCAATCTATTTAAATCAACAATCATGGTCAACAACAAAAGTTTTGACGTTAGATCGATGTTGTTTTATAACAATTATGTTCTGTGATTTTAGTGTCGGTATTAGTTTTTAAATAACTGCCAATTATGGAAAGTTCTGAGCGATTTTAATTCTTCAGCTAAAATAAAAACTCACTTTTTGCTTCAGAATATTTGAGTAATATATTTTAAAACTTCACTTCCAGGTGGCTATCTGGAGCTGGATTCGGAAAGAAGTAAAGCGAAAGAATTATGACCGATGAAGCTATATAATATGAACAATATATATTTTACATTTTAGTCCAGATTTTAATTGAACAAAGCCCAATTGGAGTTTTTTTTAATAGTGTAGCATATTGGTGAATAAAATGCTATACAAGCATAAAGCTATTCCGGCATAAGGCATATCTTTATGTATCTGGGCATCCTTTGTAAATCTGGACTCGAGTATTTTTAATGTGTCAAACGGTCGGCTCAAATCCCCGCTGGGCCTAATTTCCTGCTCTCTCATTAGTATGCCTCGCTTGTCAACTCCGAATGATGCATGGTATTCATAAAGTATTGTCAAGACAGAACTCCGGAAGAGCTTTACTACTGGAGACGTTACAATTGATATAATATGTAAATGACGTTAAGTTGAGGCAAGTTTTTCGCGAGTAAGCCAACATTATGTGAGGAAACTCGAGTGCAATAAAGTAGCGGGGAGTTTCTAGGTGGGCTTTTTCTTCTTCTTCTCGACGTAATTTGATAAAAACTAATTTCCGCGAGGGTGATTAGTGAGGGTAGGAGTTTGAAAAAACACGGCGCTGAGTTTGAGAGAGAGACGGGATGCGAACTCGGCGTCTCTCGGCGTCTCGGCGCTTTGGTCTGGGCGTCGTGGCGCTTTGCTGTCACGAGGAGAGAGCGTCTTCGCCGGGGATTGGAAAAGTGAATGATGTTGTTGGTGATTTGCTTTAATTTCACTGAATGTCATGGAACAATACAGTATTTTCAAATGACTTATACGAATTGGACCTTTTTTTTTTTTTTTTTTTAACCTTCCCCTTTAAATATATGCAAGATAATTGAGTTTTTACTCGTATGGTCTAGATATGTGAATTGATTTGAGAAATTTAGGAAACCCATTTTTTGTTTTGATTAAGATTCGGTACTGAAAACTGTACTGAAAACAGTCTGAAAACTGTAAAACGTGTGTAGGACACAGAATTCAAGAGTTCTCTTTCATTGCTGAACACAAATTTGTCGATATCATTAAAAATCTCACACTGTAATTACAATCTACTCTCTCATTTTATGATTTTTACATAACAAAATGGAGATAGATATTTATTTTATATCTTACGACGAGATCATTAAAAATGTATACCACTCGTCTCGATATCGTATCTTATATGCCACTGCCATGCTTCGATAACGACTATTTGCACGTGCAATCTACAAAATGGCGGACATCTGAATGCAACTTGCCTCCATGGAATTGGAAGTCACTCCTCATCGTCTGCCAAGATGAATAAGTTAGCTTTTTCAACAATCTTGTTCCACTTCGGAATAAGGATGCAAGATGTATATAGAATTGCTGTTTTCTTCTCTTCTCTTCGAAAACGAAAACGCATTCGCTTCTCCACGTTTTTGCTATCAAGTTCGAAATACCCACTCGAGTTCCCCATAACAAGTGGGCTGGTCAGCGGCGGGGGATGCAGTTTCTTGTCCGAGGAGCAGATATCCAATACAAGATGTAATGACATAACCAGATGAAGCGAGTCGAGGAGTGAATTCAGAGCTTCCAATGGATGCTGTGATCCGTGAGAGAACAGATGGCCCGCAATTGCACAGGGATGACCAAGATTTACTTGGCAAGTTGCATTGCAACAAATGAATGGGATGATTACTTTTTTAGTTTTGGTTGTTGTTATGCTCTAAAATTTGAGAACTGTTCTTAAAATGTGATTGGCAAAGCAAGTTATTTATCGGTAATTTTTATTTTCAGATACAGATTTATTCAGATAGGTAGTCTACAAATTTAAAAGTAAAAATTACAATATCTCATGGGAGTCCCGCAGAAAATGAGAACCGTAAATTTGATATTTATTTTTAAATGTGAATTTTATTCTGTGTGATTTTGCCCACTCAAAAACGATATTTCGATTTGTTTCATTTGGTTCCTCATCAACCAATTGGAAATAAGCTCACAAAATAATATGAGTTGACAAACTTACTGTTAAATAGTCTTGATCTAATTTGATTTGTCCTGTATTAAAAGAATTGAAGATTTAAGAATACCGTGATGACGTAAGAAACACATAAGAAAAAAATACCAAAAGCCAACATCCCTTAAAAAATTCTAGCTTTCCCAATTTGATATGGCCTGTCGTTTTGTTCCGCGGTTGTTGGGTGTATAGTTCAACACACAAATTCAAATGAAAGATAAAAACATACGAGATTGTTTTAGCACATTTTTTGACATCAAAATATTTTTAAATCCCCAATTTTGAAGCACATATTGTGCTCACTTAGAAATTTTATCCAACCACCTCTTTTCACACAGCAACCTAGAAATTTGTTTGCATTAGCCAACTCAATTGACACACACGATGACTCATTGGCACAATATTCTCTCCACCCTCTCACTCTCTCCCACTGCTCATCGTATCTCACCATCTCTGTCTCGCTCACTGAGTGATTCGATTACGATGATTGTGATTGTCGACGCGTTCAACGACGCATCAACTTAACGACGAGTTAATATTCGCGTCATCAGAATTTCATGGATGGAACGATGATGGATGGCGGTTGGATCATTAATGATGATTTGTGGGTTCACACTTGGATACTTCTGCCGAGGTGAGCGAGCGGTTTTGTGCACTCCTGACTCGACACCAGGAATCTGTTCTCTATTTTCAACTCCACAGATTCTTAGGTCGATTCTTTATAAGGATTTTAGATACCAAGGATGTCGTAATGAAAGTGTAGAATAATGCTGATTCGTCATTTCATATTAGAAATGGAAATGTTGATTCAGGACGTTTCAGCAATTTACACGGTACATTCTTAAACAACTTATATGTCACATTCCTATTTTTCATACAATTTTGTAATTACACGAAGCAAATTCTTGTCACAGAACTTTTATTTCATTTAGAACATGTACTTATTCTATCAAGAAGTGTGGTACAGAAGTTGAACAAGAAATTTCTCCGTGTAAATTGGGCTTATCCATATAATTGCATTCAAATTTAATCCTTTGACATATCAGTTTGGCTGAATGAATAAGATTTTGTATTTTAACGTATTTAAAGAAAAATATCTAAAACCTACAATTGGGTTATAATCTTGTTACCTACTTAATGTCTAAGGGCCAGTTTTTCATTGCCTAGCTAACTTTTAAACAGGCAATTAGGACTATATTGCCATGGCAACAACCAATGACCATCCTCGAATGACTGTTTAAAACTTAACCACTGGTTTAGCGGACTATTGAAAGAGCGGCCCTAAGTAGATACTATTATAATTAAAATCCATGATGGTTTCCATCTCTGAGAGCTTTGTGATTATGCATTGTCATCTCCAATTAAGTGTGTGATCGTAGAATCACGTGGTTGAATCGTAATGCGGTAGGTAAATCCATTACTGAACTGCATCTCAGTGATTAAACTAGTTTCAACCAACTAGAAATCTAACTCCTTCTCATCTAATGCTGTAATGAAATGCAATCAAACTGCAGTAGTTCGCCTCCCTTGGGACACAGTTCGCGGTCGTGACGTCGCCGACTACATCGGGGTCCTGGGAGCGGTCATGAGGTCGCCGTCGAGGAATCCAGAACGCGTCTTGGACAGGGGATTATTTTTTATTGTGATAAAACCAGACTCGTTTGTTGTGGTTGGAGCAGTGCTCTTGTGCTTGTTTATTGTTATAAACCAGGGCATCGTTATATGTGGGGACTGGGGAGTGTAGGTGTGGTCGATGGAGGTTGTCTTCTAGAAACACGTTGTGTGTTTTGGTCATTTTCAACCTTATTTCGACCCGTTCTCTATTTTTCCTTTGAAATAAGTCCTTTATACTCTCTTCCTTTGAGTTGTGGAGGGTGCGAAGGGGTTTGATAATGTGTGGCGTAAGATGTTTTTCACCTCTCGCATTACTTCTTTGATATTTTTTAATGTGATGGATTTTTGACATAGTAACCGTCAAATAACCCCTCCAAAAACGAGACGTGCGATTCTTTTTGATAGATAAATTCCTGTTCCGAGTGTAAACTCGTTGTGACGTATGGATTGAGAGTGAAATACTGAGCAGTTTGGCGTGAATCTATAACCTCACTTTTGCGGTGTATGAACAAAGTTAACTGTTAGGTGAAATCTTTGTTTTTGTTCTTAAAATAAGTTTTGCACTTTTAATAGGTATAATATTTATGAGCTTTTTGAAGATTTGAGACGCTTAAATATCAGAGTTATAAAACGGAGGTTCTAAAGTTTTACTTCAATAAGTTTTTATTAATTTATGCATCATCATGGTTTTGATATGCAACACTAACATGAACGAAACTTTTCTACACTTCTACACTGCTCTACTATTCTATACTTTTCTACACTTTTCTTTTAAAAAGGGCTTCACACAAATGCACAATACATTTAAAAAATGATTGGATAGGATGCTCAGAAAGTCATAATTTTAGCCTTGATTGGTCCTGGAAGAATTATTTAGAATTTAGAGAGAATACATCTTCGTTCTGAAATCGTAATTCAAATTATAAATGTAAGCGGTCCATTTTCAAACCGCTACACTATCTCTGTTCATCTAAAAGAGGATGTTTGTGACTCTGATTGTAGATTCTGTGCAACTGCACACGGCTCTCCGGTCGATTCTCATCAGATTACAAATAGTTCATTGACGAGGATCGAACCCGGTTCGACCAATCGCCGTTCATTTAGATCTAAGTGGCTTATATCCAACTGGCCGATATGAAACAACCCTGCCTAATCTGACGCATAAATTTTATGTCCCTCGGAATCCGTGGGATTAATATTGGAGTACATATGTAGAAAATTAGACTATTTCTGGACTAATAATGAACATAAAATTGTTAAGTATTGACCAATTACTCGTTACGAGTATTAGTTTTATAGCACTACCACCAGTAGAGCCAACTTTACTTCTTTTGGGACCGGAAATTAATTGTAATTTTGCTTTGACTATTTTAAATGCGACCTATCAGTAGAAATTGCTGCGATATAATGACTTTCAAACCAGCTCTTTTGAGTTGAAATTTCATGTCGAATCTAATTGACTTCATGACTACTTATCGATCTATTAAACGTTTTCTATTGATGTGTCAACGTTTAGAACTACTTAACTTTCTGATTATTACTTTTTTCTACAGTTAAAATACGTTCACTATAAATCTACTCAGCAAAATCCTTTTACATGTTAATGGTTTTATTCATTATTCTTTCTTCACCCATTCATTCTGCAGCAATGCATAATATTAAAGCACTACGCATTTGTCTCTTAAAATACGACACCATATTGTTTTTTTCCGCGAGGCGCACTCAGCTCCGTTTTTCCCTAGTTTAGGTATTCGCTACTTAAAAGACGTTAGCCTGTAATCATTTGAAATTCAAATGCAATATCATTTATAGAACCTTTCGGCTAAGAAAGAAGACATATTTCACCGACTTATTTATCCATGACGTTTAACACGAGCGCCTTATTGCTTTTCTTCTTGAATAAGCATTTTGTGACGGCATTGACAAACCACGTGTTATCAACTTGGTTGATGTAGATTCAAAATGGCGTCCGATGTATTGGACCTCTTCATAGGCTATTCGAACTCAATGGCGCGAAAATGAGTACACTAGACGCAATGGTGTGCATTCCTGCCAATCAATTTGTTCGACACGGCGTTGATTTATAGTGCAATTGAACCGATCGGAATGATTAGTTTCTACTATGAATCGACAAGTTTGTTGAACCGTTTTGTTTGCTTTTACGCCGACCAGTTTGTATTAAAGAGGAGATTTATTGCGTTTTTTAAGCGCAGCTCTCTGAACCAATCCAATACACAAAGTCGGCTGGCTGAGGTTAATGAAAATGGAACTGTTGGGGAGTTTCAATTGTTTTAATTATTGACAGCAATGTATTTTCTTTAATGACTACTGCAGAGGCCATATATTACTGTTTGTCTTCCTTCCATAAAATAAATCTGCACTTGAGCAGAAACTACGTATCACAAGTGTTTAGTAAATATTGATTTTTATATTAAAACCTATGTCTATTAGAAATTGAGTGCAGACAAAAAGATGATATCGTCTGAAAAACGTCTGCTGAAATAAAATAACCTCGTCCTTGTCGAACTGCCACGTACAAAGCGTCGAGTGTTGATCACGAATTCACGTCACTGTTTCCTCGCCGCGTAATATTCTACGCGACGCAAAGCTCTCCCGACTAAGTTTTCATCCCACTTCATGCCACCAAGTGGTGATGATCAACTTTCAAGTCTAGATTAGTTTGACGAATTCCCACTCGACTGCTCCTTCGCTGAGTTAAGCTTTGTTTGCCCTTTTTAAAAATGTATTCATAATGTCATGTTCGTTCTTTGCTCTCCCCCCCCCCTCCCCCCACTCCTGCTGCACCGCAGGGCGGGCGTCACTGCCCTAATTAGCGCCCCCCTCCCTCCCCCTCCCACCCTCCCGCGGCGACATCATATTTCACCGGTGTTTCGTTATGATGACAAGACTTCCGATGCGGAAACAACCACTAAAAAGCGCGCGCAATTCTCAGGGTTTATAAATATAAATATACTGTTTTATAAGGCGAAGAAAGGGAAGCATAACGTAAGATGATGATGGTACATTTTTCTTCATATTTACGGAAGGGGTTGTTGGTTGACGTTTTGTGATTGTAGTTTAGTAAGTACTATGGTTTGTACTACCTCATTATTGTTATCTTGTGGGGACCTGGTGACTCATAACTGGAATGTTATTTTCGTATGAATATCACGATAAACTGGTTATAGACTAAAGTGTATCTTATGAACCCTTTTCATTCCAGAAAGTGTCTCAATCTTTTCTTCAAAACTCTTGTCTATACACGGAGTTCAGAAGACGATTTAACGTGATTTCAAATTTGAAGTTGTTTTAAATTACTTGTTGATTTGACTTTCCAAACGCCAATTACTGAAAACAAGTTTTCTAAGTAGCTCAGTACATATTTCATTCGCAAACAGAAAAGCGTTTTAGTAGTTTACAAAAGTGTGTGGTGTTTTGGTATCTAAGGCAGTGTTTGAAATCTTTTTAGAAAACTTTGACTTTTGTGAAACACAGTTTGTAGTATTGGACAAGTAAAAAAGTATGGTCTATTCTTCAGTTGCTCTAAAACTAAAGTTTGACGTCGGTTTTGTGGCATTATTGGTTCTTGTCGGTTGGACCTCTGATGACGTGTCAGAATAGAGCCGATCTTTTGTACCGGGCGATAGCGGCTTTCTATATGAATACACTATAGCAAGAGGGTTATAGAGCCGTTTTATCAAGCCATGATTAATGGAGGGTAAGATATGAAAAAATAGAACGAAACTTTTCATGTATTTTGTATATTGGCCCGTAATTTATCATTTATATTTTATATTGAGAGATGTGCCAGGCAAATTGATGCGATGACTCTTTAATTTGGCCGAGGAACGCTCGACGCTTTTTGCCTTGCGTCGCGACGCCGAGTCGCGCTTCCGTCGCGACGTCGGAGAGCGAGGGGAAAAAGTTTCGGACGTCGCCGCCGGCTGAGTGAATTATCACGTGACTTCTTGGTCAACGCCTCGCCGAGACAAGAGACGGTGGAGTCAACTGGAGATGACTTCTTCTGACTTCTTCTGACTGCGAGGAGATGATCGAGAGATGAAATGCGCGAGTGAAATGTTAGAGGGTAATCGCGATCTTGAATGTCTGGGAAACTCAAAATAAACCAGTGAAATGTTTGAAACTGCATTTCATTATGGACTTATATTAATGTCTTTTCAGAGTATATTTCTACTTGCCCTAATGGTATAAAAGAGCAAACTGACCCCCAGACCATACATTTTTGAAGATTTATATTATTTCTTTGAAAAGCATCTGGTTCGATGCTCAGCGATTGACCCTAGCATATTTACGACATTTTTAGTAGCAAATTATTTATTTTCTTAACCAAATGAGCTCTCATCTGATTTTTTTAACGTATCGATTCACAAATTTAATTTATACCCTTTAATACAAAATTGTCATTAAACTTATTGATGATAGAGTATTATTTTTAATAGAAATCACTGTGTTTAGACTATCTAAGCCTTGCCAACAGAACCGCAAATCTTTACGTAACACAATGAATTTCTTTAAATTTCCAAGTATTTTTGCTACTTTCACGGGACATCCACGGAATGTAAGCACAATCCACGCTCGGCAACTCTTTATGCCTTCCGTTTGCCGCTGAGTCGAAGCACATAGAACCAAGTTATCATGCCGTATATCCGCCTACACAAGAGAGATTGCAATCGAGACACCAAATCGCCATTAACGCGCGGCGGTTCCGTGTAGCGCCTGCTCGCCGTGACAAGTGATATAGCCACTAGATGGATGATGGCCTGCTGTTGTTGCCATACCGAGGAAATATCGCACAATTCATCCTGAGTGGCGAGGAGAAGAAGAAGAAGAGAGGAAAAGTTGTCAGAAAACGGTGAAAAACACGTCGCACAAAAGTTATAATCAACAGAGCTCGGTTCGAATCTGTCATTTGAAAATACGTTGAATTGAAGTGTCGTCGGGGTGTAGTTTGGTAAAAGTTTTCGAGCTGTGCGATGGAGGAAGTGTGGGGGCTTCTTTGTGAGACCTCCTGGTTGCTGGGGGGGGGGGGGGGGGAGGGACAGGTTCAATTCGAAGAATTAAACCGTGAAGATGACTACGGAGATATTTTGACAAAAATGTCTATATCAATTTGTTAAAATATGTCACGACCAATTTGATATTGAGACTCATGGCAGTGGTGAAGCGTTTTTTGAAAATTATAAGGTTAAAATTACATAGTTGAGTAGGGTCATAGATTATTTGCAGATAGCAGTTTGTATTTGTAATAATTTCAAAATATTGATTGAAGCGTCAACGTCTAGCACTAATCAAACTTTGAGCTGCATCATTGGCACTATTGGGTTCTAAATGTAGCATTAGGTAATTCAGGTTAATACTTGGTATTAAGCATTACCTAACACTATCTGCCAGATAATTAATTGGTTAAATGTCTTAGATTTATTCGTACAAGATGTTACGTCGTTTTTTATAAGTTTTTCTTTTTCGTCCCACAACTGCCACCAAATGTAATATAGCATTATTTTTGTAATTTCTGCCGGCCAAGTGCCATGAAATGCCTACGAACTCGTGGATCGTGACTCTTTCTACTATTGAATCATCCCTCACACCACGCGGCCGAGGTTTTTTGTAATCACAGAATTTTAATTTCCTGTTAGTTTATGACCATCTGTTGAGTTATGACGCAGCATCCGTTATGGCTCGATCGATCTGGAAAATTCGATTAAACTCGAACTCGAACTGTTGAACTCTCGAGTTGAACCCCGAGATTATCATCGGACACGGCACCTCCACCGGTCCAGTAACCCGGCACCTCCACCAACTAGGAAACAGTTTGGAATGAGGCCATCTGGGTTGAAACGAACAATTTCGGATTTGCCACGTTTTACATCCATTTCGAACTGTTTTTCCCGCTGACGATCACAAATGTGGTTATCTGATTTGATTGGTTGTAACGCGAATCGAGTGTGGCGAATGTATCGATGAAAGTGGAGCTAATAGGACATGTTTATCGACGTGAGTTTGAGTATTGTTATTGTTGTGTGGTTCAACATTATACGTGTCGCGTTTCATTGTGGCCACGCTATCAAATCGTCAATTATACACGATGTTTTAATTATAAGGATGAACGACGTGAGAAATATCCGGATTCGGGGTTCGAGCTTGGATCGCTCACGGATCAAAACTCTACCAGCTGGGCTAGTTTTTAGAGAAACCAAAAGTCGTCAATGTTTTGTTTTTTCGTGGAAACCATTGAGCCTTTTTCACTAAATAAGGTCCAGTTTTTCAATACTCGGCTAAAACCAGTAGGTAATTAAGGTAACACGGTTATTCTAGGAATGTCATTTGTTGTTGCCATGACAATACAGTCCTAATCAATCGTTTAAATGTTATCAGAGTATTGAAAGACTGCCCCTAAATATAATATAATATTATATTATATTTGTAATATAATATAATAATATTTATAAAATGTTTAAATATTTGTTTCTTAAAACTTGCACCGTTTTTAAATGTAAAGGAGTGTCATGAAGAAAATGTTTCTTATTTTGGAGAACATTTTGTTTTTTTTCAGTTTCGTGGATGTACGAAATATAGGTTTGATTGAACCGTCGTATAAATGTTTCAGTAGAAGTCGAATCAGAGTCCGGTGAAGACTGGAGAGTCTCGTAAATATAATAGATAAATCCGCGACGCGGCAGTTTTTCATGGAAGTTGCTCGGATTGTCTTTCCTGCGATAGAAGGTCGGCCATTAGCGTCGCTAGGGTAACGCTGGCGATATTGGACCGCCGCCATAAATAAACCAGGCCTTATATTTCTCGTCTGATTAGTCGTGGATGGTGTCGTGGAGGTCAGGACCTTTTAAGAGTTTGTCTACTATCGGCAACCTTCCCCTATAGTAAGCCGTGTATGAGATGATTGTCGTGAATTATTTGGTTGGTGCGGCACTATACCTTAAGAGGAAGGATGACCCTCAACACTGCCATTTTTGAGATTGTGTCCTTTCGTTGAAGATAGACTTTATGTTGACCTGACAAAGATGAAAAGAGTGAATTGCTATTTGTTCTTTGAGCCGGAATTTTAAGAGCTGCTATACACTACTTACAAAAAATAACCACCCATAGCTTTTAATACCAAAACATTCATACGTGGCAGACTCAAATCCAACTGGAATTTGACAGGTGGACGTTGATGTGTCACATGTCTGTCAAATATGAATACATAGTTGGGCAGTGAGTTTTTTTTGCAATGTGCACTGCGTCGAATATTGTTGCTATTTCTCTTTTTAGTTAGTTCACTTTTTACTTCAATTCATTTCTAGCGCTGCATTTCAGTTTTTGGTAATTTTTTTCAATCGTGTACAGCTGAAGCCTTCAACAAAAGTTATGATGTATAAAAATAAACATGTTTTAATAACTAATTTGCATGAAGATGTTGTTTACACCCGTTATATTCTCTAGTATTTAATTGCTGTTTGAAATCAATACCAATATATTTTGTTCTACCTTGAAATGTAAATGTGTTGTAATGGCCATCTTTCTGCACTCTCTACTCAGACCATAGGCATCAAGTCCGGCCTCCAATGTTGTCACAACGAATCTCAGTAAAAAAGAATCCGCCAAGAAATCGCTGAGTCCAGTCTTCTTCGCGTGGGCGATCGCCGCGCTCTCTATAGTAGACAAAACAGAGCGACTTCTTTGCCGACTGGGACATTACCTTATCGGGACGTCGTGCCTCGAATACGGTTGCACCGATATAGGGTAGAGGAGAGAGAAAGAGATCGTTTAACGAGAATAGCAGAGCAATGGGGTGAACCGCCCTTCTTAAGGTCACGTGCTGCTAGGTAATGGGGTGCACGAGGTTTTCTTATCGCGGTACAAATGAGGTTTCTTAGGTGGAGATTTTCCACTGGTCAAGTCTGATATGCGGTAATGTTGGGAAAGCGCATGCAATTGCATGGCATTCGAGCTCGTTTGTTAATGTTGCATTTGAGCTAAGAAATGGCGGCATCTGTAGTTTTATCTTTTTGTAAAGAGGAGATGATCGTTTGAGGTTGGTGTGTTCTCGTTCCTTCGACTTATATTATTAGCTAATGGTCTAGAACTATTCTCTAACCAGGGTCTGTCGAGCAGTTTGGAACCTTCCCAGAATTTGTCTTGGCTGCGGGAAACAAAAGTTCTGTTTACGACCATGACGACTTCGAATCAAGAACTCCCAAAATTTGTTACAAAATTTTATTGGTTGCAAAACCACACATAATGATTAGTTTATATCTTACGAATATTGTTATTCATGTATAAATTGACACAATATTATTATCATAAAACTGTCACAGTACGGAACACATATTCGTTTCCATAAAACAGTACTTTATTTCTACTAGCAATAAATACTTTCTTAAATTTTTATTGGTGACTTGTTTTATGGAACATATAGTTCAGTGAGTCTACGTTTTGTTTTCCTTTTACGTGTATAAAATGTGTGTAAATATTATCATTAATGTGACATTTCTGTGTTGCAATGCCAGTACTTGGCTATTTTGATTGAATAGTTCGCCGTCTTGTTTGTTTTGCAGCGACTGCAGCTGTAGTGGCAATATAACGTGTACTCGATCTTGATAGCGACGTAATAACAGTAATGCGCCAGATGTGTGATTGATAGCATTACGCGGCCAGCAAAGCGCAATCACTGCTGACGCCAGCACGCGATCGAGTACGAGGCAATTATTTTATCATGGAAATTAATTTCTTTACACAAATTCTTGATGAGATGTTAAAAATGTGAATATTTCAACTTCTTCAAGCTATAGTAGACGAAAGTTTCGTAGAAACTAGAGAAGGAAAACCTAAAGTTAAAAATGTACTATAGTTGTATTTAATTCTATTTCGGTATTATTATCACTAACAGAACACATGGATTCTGTTGCAAAATTTTTTCCAAGTTATGCCATGTAATCAAATTTATCAAATCTATCAAAGATAGTGCTAAAAAATAATAGGTCATTTAATTAAATCACTAAAAGTCATTCGGTATTTTAAGATTGGCCGCTAAAAGTATTAATTTTTTCTAAAATTATAGCCATTTCGTCAATATTTCTCACTTTGTTTTGTAATCGGAGTAAATTTGTTATATTTTGGTATATTTGTTTATTTTAATACATCGATTAATTAGGTCATTATTTGGTAATGTTTTCCTTTCTAGTCACTTTATCTCACTTTTTAAAATATTATACTGCTGGACCACTGACATTTGTCAAGATATTCTTCGATCATCTTGGGCTCTCATACATCCGCGAATAACTTGAATAAGAGAGAATACACAGCATGGCGAGTGCAGTAATTCAATGTGACAATTCTACCCCTGTTGGATGCCTGGTAACCTGGGGCTAAAATCCTGTCTTCAATAGCTGTAGAAGTTCAACTTTGAAAGAGAGAAAGTAAAAGCTGAAAGACATTGAAAGGGTTAAATAGAATGCTTAGTTAAAAAGATAATGTTTGAATAAAGCACGGTTGGATGATTCTGCATGAAAGAGAGATCTGTTGGGTGTTAAGGATGACTTTTAATATACCTAAATAGAATTATATTGAAGTTTACGGAACTTCAGCATCAAGTTCAATAGGACGTCTGTCGTATGGGACTTCAGCATTTTCCTATCGTTTGCGCAGTGAAAAGCACTAATTTTTAGAGTGAAGATTTCACCAAACATGACTTAAATTTGTACAAAATAAAACACAATTTTGTAACGTATTAAAAAAATATTCTTAAACAATGTTCATATGAAGGGTGTTTTCTACTTTGTTATTGTTCCGTACTTATTGACCGTATGGTCTATAATCGCTTCTAAATCTCACTCACCGATAAGATTTTATGTTCCGTTCAAGGCGCATGCATTTTGTATGCTCTTTTTCAAACAATTATTTAGTGGTGATTATTCAATACGTATATGCAGAACAGTAAAATTGCAACTGATAGAGATAGCTAACTCATTATAATAGTGTGCAACGCAACATCAAGAACATTGACTTCCGGCCTTCTACCTCTGAGGTACAGATTTTTTTTGTTGGAGTATCATTCTTGACTTATGAGCTCTTTCTTATAATCATCTAAGCCGAAAAACCTCAAAGCAAGTTCGTGCATATCTTCAAGTCAGATAGTGCGTCGAAAGATCTCTCCCGCCGTGTTATTGTCTCATCACCGCACGCACACGCGTCATGTGCGACTAATCGCCTGTCTCGACGCCACGCACATCGCCGTCGCGACGCCTGTCAGGTGGACGACTAATTGCACGTCAACACCGACGTCACGTGATGATGCGTCGGTTCCCACCGTCTGTCAGTCACCGTCTGCACGCACGCTCATGGTGTAGCGAGGTGGATCCGTTCTTCAAGATACCCGCGTCTTGACTTGGACGATTATGGGTTATTGTTCGAAGTATTGCAGTAATTTCGAATTATTTATAACGAGGACTAAGGACCTTCTTGAATTTGATTGAAGAATTTCACTGTCACATTATGAATAAACGCAAAATTTTGCATTTTACCACTTTGAAGAATAAAAAATTGATATTAAAATCATACCAGTATACTTCTTAGAAAATTCGTGGCATGTGTGCATTTTAAGATACTTTTTATATAGGCTTACTTTTTGGGGAGCTTGATAGTCTGCGAGTGCTTTTGGTATACATTTTGTTAGAATACTCTATAAAAGAAACGTTGATAGACGTTTTCTTATCTATTCTTTTGGAAATCTTCAAAACAAATAAGAGGGAGAAAACTTTTCTTTTTCATTCATTTTATTTTTCATCTTACAAATGGGTTTCCCCGGTGGCAAGGAATATTAATTAATATTATAAACAAAACTAAGACTACAACAAATTTAACATTTAAACATTACTACTATACATCAAATAACTCATTACTCTACTAATATATAACTAATTAACTTATTCCTAAATTCTCTTACACTACATTCCTCAATATCTACGGAGTCAAACACACCTTCCAAATTATTCCATTCTCTAATTGTTCTTAATAAAAATGCATTTTTTCCAATATCCGTTTTTATGGGCCATTCTATAATTTGATGTTCATGCTTATCTGTTCGTTTCTTTTTTTTCAATTTCAAAAACTGTCCAAAATGTTTCCACCCGCCAATTTGCTTATATATTCTAAAAAAATTACATAACCGCGTTACCTTTCTCCTTTCCTCCAACTTCTCCCACTTTAATTCCTTCATCAACTCTGTCGGACTCACCCACTCTCTCACAACCACTCCCTTTTCATTTCTCTTTATCTTCCACTTCCTGGTTTCATTCGTCACTCTCCTTACAGCCATTCTCTGTGCTTTCTCCAAAAGAGTTATTTCATTTATTTTATATGGGTCCCAAATTGCACTCCCGTAATCTAGTATGGGTCTTATGAGTGTTTTATATGCTTGATTTTTGACATATTTGTCAGCATGCTTTAGATTTCTCATGACAAAGTTAGTATTTTTAATCGATTTCCCAGTAACCCTTTTAACTTGTTCCTGCCAATTTAATTTTTCATCAAACCAAACTGAAGTTTGGATTCTTAACTGAAGTTTGCCACGGTATTAGGACGTTCATGCTGGTACCTCTAGAATTGAGCGAGTCAAACTTTGCATTCGTTTGTTAGAATAATGTGCATTTCCCATTTAATTCAAGTACCTTAGGAAAATCAAATCTAGTCATATTTCTATTCAAGATGGCAACGTGCACTTATCAAAATAATTGTGTCTTTTTAACACAGAATCATAATTTCACTCATAATGTTGTCGACACTTTAGTATAAATCCATGACGGAGTTCTGAAATAGAAGTTTGTTTTAGTGTATAGGTAAATAGTTTTGTTGGGAATTGTTGAATATGATTAGTGAAGTTCCTGAAGAGATCCGAGTCATTTCATTTTGTTTCACATTTCTCACGGTGTTGAAAGTTTCCCCTATAAATACGAATACACGATAACTTCTAAATGATGTGTATCCATCAACTGTGTTTAAATGGATCTAGAAGTTCTATTTGTTGAACAACGTAACACCGTCAGTGTGGCATGTTACAGAGTATGTACACGTCTAGCACGCGTGCGCAACTCAGTTCTATTTGCCAGTACTTCAATTGGAATGAGACAAACAGTTTCTCGCTTGTTGTAAACCTTTCTTAATTATAATTAGAAGTTGTAACAAGGAAATGCAATTACCTGTTCTCTCTTTACATCTCTAACGAGAGCGTCTCCGCGCCGCGTTTATATAGATACCTCGACTCCATTTCCCTCTCTTCACACTTCATCACTGGTCCAATCCAATCCAACCTTTATCTTCCTTTAATCTGTATCATACTCGTCCTCGCTCATGACTTATTGCTTCTCCCCTTTTATACTTCCACTCATAAATTATAATTAATCATAATTCTTTCATTTTGCATCATTCTCAGTTATCTCCAGTGCCGCTTCTTCTTCATTCCTAGCTTCATCATCCCGATCTTCTTTCTCGGTTCAACTCGTGATCTTTCATCGCCTTCTCTCTCTGGGCTGTCTGATTCGACTTTTCCTGCAATCCTTTCATTTCCTCCTGGTTTTCGTCTAGTAATATCTTCTCCTCTCCTCCATGGACCATTCTGACGACAGAGATGATGTATTCGCCGGCAGATCTGACTGCATTTCGCAACTGCATCAACTATTCATGCTTGACGTTGATTCTGCTGAGGGTCATACATATATCATCAGGATCTGCAAACATTTGTAGTGAATTTAAAATCTGATTCTCGCACTCGATTTGAAGCATTGAATTTCACATGCTGTTATTTTACCGGATAAAGCGGACACTATAAAGTGCATCTGCGTCCTTATACCTTAGTAGCAGAAGGCCGGAAGTTAATGTTCTCGTTTTTTTTATTACAAATAATGGACCACAAATGTACAGTTATATTGAAGTATTTGTAATGGATTCCCGGTTCTTAGGTACAGATTTATATCTTGTTCGATGTTACAATTTAGATTCTATCACAGAACACGATATTTGTTCAAAATGTCAATACCTATCTGACAAGACGAATGGCGCGTTGTTAGTTGGAAGTTCGACATGGAGTCAATCTTCGCCGTATTCCAGAAGTTCGAGACACTCTATGAAGCAATCTACTTAGTCTAATACTCTTGCTTGCTGCGCATTGCTTGTCTCGAGAATCAAACTTGAAGTGAAGCAAGATATTAACGTGGCATTCGCGAGCTCGCTGTGTCAAGTGGTTTGCACAGAATTAACAACGATGATTCTTCTCTTTTGCTCTTGTCAGCCAAGTTCTTGGAGTACAGTTATGACTATTTAATTATGAAAGTAATAAGTATGATAGGTACATTTAATGAACTTTAAAGTTTTCCAGTGGAAAACTTTTCCAGTCCATGACGTTCGTCAAATGGAACTCCTTCAATGTGGTGGTATAATATATTTAGCGTGAAATATATTCTAAGAAGATGTAGGTACTTTTTGGAAATATATAAAGAAGATTTTTAAAATTCAAATTTATTACTGTAGATTGTGTTCTACGTAATGTTTAGTGATCTTTTACTAAACATGTTGAATTTTAAAGATTAAATAATTTTTTAGTAGTATGGAACTCATGTTTATTGTATGCAGTGAAAAATAAAAAAATAAAAACAAAATCAATGCCTAAAACGCGTTTGGAGAAAATAACTATGATTTATTTCAAATCTGTATCAAAGGTACCTACTACTATTTGGGATACAGTAGGGTAAGAGGGTATAAAATGAACTCGACTACCTTCCACCTCACGCTCTATGCTATCTGCGCCACATGAAGTGGACATCATTATTATAATTAGTTTCTGGTTGCAATTCAGTCGCTGTCTTCTCTGTCACTCACATGCTCTCCCCCACCAGCCGCTGGCGTGTGATGGATGATGTGGCAACGTGGCACATTTCACGCTGGGCGATATTAACACCTAGCGGACGATTCATACTTTATCACGTCAAGACAGCGAGTAACAAATTGCAACCATGCTTGGATAGTTTTTCAAAATATTTTTTTGCATGGTGTATTTCTCGGTTTGAACCACAATGTTTGCGGAGTTGTTATTTGAACTTTGCCGTAGATTCTGTTTAATGTCTGTATTGAGCCTCTGGGTTTGGGAATTACTGTAAATGTCAGGGACATTTGTTTATTTAATGGGCGTAAATGTAATGAACGTGATTAATGTAAAATGTTCATGTAAAAGTAAATAATACGAGATTGATGAGAAATGGAGGTAATTAAATAAACGCCAACTCAAAAAATTAAATCCCAGATCGCAGAGATATTTGATTTCAATTACGATGAGTACCTATATACAACTTTTAAAATGTCGAAATAATCTGGCAACACTGCTCGTCGGCCAGCGCTTGGCAACGTAGCATCGCGGTGTTGCCAACTCCACGCCGCGGTATCGGCAACATCGCACAAGATGGCGCCGTGAGTGGTAATATTTCGCACGACGGCGGCCGCGCAATGTGTTCCCTTCATTTGTCACCCACCCCGCGCCCACGATGCTTTGTCAGTTCCATCAACGGGTTATTTTCTTTCTGTCTACCTCACGTCTCCCCCCCCCCAACCCCCTCGCTGTTAGATATGAAGTCCCTGGATGGTTCGTCCGATTAGACGGCAGAGTGCGCGCGGAATGCCAAAACCAAGGTTGCCAACGCCTCGCCGGATAATAATTGTAACAGACGGGCGAAATCGTGGTCTTGGGACCACCAATCATACGTCGACGTTAAAAACTGGAAGATGTTTCGTGCAAGACAATTCTAAAAATCCCTTTCATTGACTTCTCGTAAAAGTTAACGGTTGCATGTTAAAGTCGGATTTTTTTTCGTCTTGAAATTAAACTTAATAAAACATTATTACTATCTGCTGGGCGTTTTCTCCGAGCTTGTACTTGCTACACAACTGTTGGCAACTGCCGATGTTTATCGTGGATCTGTATGCTGTCTCTGTGAGGGTTGTATTTACCCCTGGCGGTCTGTCATCACGATAGAGTCCACGGAATTGGTTTTTATGGAAGAAGCGTGACGATGCGTAGGTGGTCGGCAGATACCTCGCCACATTTTCGGCGGTAATTTATTTGAATACATTATCCGTTCCGTGTGAAAAATGTGTAAATTACTCGCGCAAGAATGTGTAATACCTTTGTTAAAGAGAGATGGACTCTTCGAGCACGGTGTGGGCTCACATCCACAGCACATTGTGGAGATATTGTGGAGATATTGTGGAGATATTGTGGAGATATTGTGGAGATATTGTGGAGATATTGTGGAGATATTGTGGAGATATTGTGGAGATATTGTGGAGATATTGTGTAGAAAAGCCGGGTCATTTTAGTATAAATTAGCTCTTACACGCAGATTTTTTAATAAAATATTGCTATTTGTTGTCAGTGGATCATGACCTCAATTTATGACATTTGCCAACAATGTGAGATAGAGATATTTCCTTATTGATACACATAATTTGTGCGGTCCACTGGGCTATCTTATAGGCTACGCAGTATGAGTAAATGCATTAAATATTTTAAATATTCAATGGTAAAAAAGTTTCTGTACCGCCCCGAGATGCATAATAAGACAATTATTATACCTGGCTTTAGCCACTTACTTGGCTGCGTAGGACTAGCGCCCACTAACAACAATGTTCTAAATTCCTATAACTGACCTCTTTGTGCAGTCACACCAAAGTTTCCTTCAGAAAACATCGATCCAGATTTTAGAAACTTCGAATGAGAATTATCCATCGATTATCTCGTTACTCCTGTTCTCATTAACTGCACCTCCTGGGACGTTTTTATGAACTTGAAGTTTTGACTACTTTCAAAACGCCTACGGTTATCGAAGGAATCGCTACCGTTCTTTACTGGGATCATCTGGGAAGTCAGGCATTTTTTATTTTTAAGAATTCTGGAAGAAAGCCTGCAGAGTGCTAGTAAATTAGAAATGTAAAGGTATAGTTCCAGTGAGTTGAGCGGTCATATTGTATTGAGTTTAGAGCACAGGACACCTCCATTACACGTCGAGTTGCGTGTGGAATCATGTCCACAGGGGCAAATAATATCACCGTCGAGTGGTTGATAGATCCTATTATAACCGCTCACCTGAGCCGCTCGGCTTTCATTAGGCGAGCGCGATATTGCGCTCCGTAGCGGGGGTGTGTTTATAGGCGCCATCACCAGGGTCGCAGTAGGGGGGGGGGGGGGGGTGATTCTTAAACAGATGCTCTTAACACCTCTGCACGTATTGCCTGCGAAGAGCCCACTTCAACTCAAGTGGTAGGCGGCTAAAAGGTCGTATACTGACGGCTTATCCTTGAGGCTCAGACGCGCAAATGAGGCCTTTTCAGGGGGCGGTAATGACACTCTTCTTCTGTCTTGATATTACAGTACTGTTGCGGTGGAGGTGCCGGGTTTAATACTCTAGCTCTGTCTTTATATTACAGTTCTCTTGCGGTGGTGGTGCCGCGTTTAACACTCAACTGCTGGATTTGTTTACACTTAACTTGCTTCTACTAATCATTTGTGTATTTCCAGCACGGTTTTATTTCGATGGAGATGCCAAGTTTTACACTTTGTTAAGTTGCAGTGGAAATACCGTGATTTGAGAGCTTTTTATTTTGCTTGGATCCGGACGGCAATCTGTGAAAAGTAAATTGCCACTTACTTCAATCGGGAGACTTTTCCTCGTGAAAATCAAGCGATGTATTCGATGTGAAATATATCCTTGCGAACCAGGGCTTGAACCCAACTCTGTTACGTTCCCTAGACAGTAATCCGTCGGTCCGAGGGGCTCAATTGGTAGAGCTTTTATTCTTATGCACATGAAGGATGCAATTATGAATCACCCTGTTTCTCAATTTTGTCGATATCAATTGATTCAATGTATTTCGATGATCAATTACAATTTTTCATTCAAAAGTTTACTCAAATAGTTGAGTCAAGACCATATGGAAAATATTTTATGTCAACTTCCACATTAACGGCACATTAACTGTACATTTAACTGCACATTAAGTGCACATTTAAAGATAGTATCGCTTTAGGGTTCCACCTAAAGCTCCATGGATCGCGAGTCCATTGGCCACTGATCTTTTAAATGGCATTTGATATTAAATATCCCATCTAAGGTCACGAAAGGAAACACCATTGCAAGCTGCTATCATCCACTCTGAAGACAATATTATCATCATTGTCCTCGTTCCACACTTTTACAATAGGTTGATAGCAAGTGCCACGTACAATATCAGAATTTAATTGAATCGTATGTGACGGGTTTTGTTCAGACTTATTTCTTTTCCTTTTGTCATCGCAATCCTCGATGCAGTCAAGTGCATGAATAGTTTCAATAGAAAGGTTAAGTCCAGCTTTTCTTCTTGGTAAACTGGTTTTTAACAATATATAACACTGGGACAAAAGCTCAATGCAACTCGGAAAACAAGTGAACTTGTTGTCGGTGTTTTTGAAATAACAAATGCCACAACGTGTATTGGTTTTTCCTGCGATATGTATTGTGTTCTAAGCAGTATTACATTTCTTATGTTGCGAGCTTCGTTCGGTTTGCGATCACTGAAGTTCACAGCAACGCGACGTGATGTAAAAAGTAACGGCTCCAGATAATGTCCACCCCTTCCAGAAAATAATCCAGTCGAATTCATTTCAAGGAATTAAGATAAGACCCGAAGCATGAGCCGAGTGGAGCCGAAGTGCTTCTTTTTACGTCGTCTGTAACGTGTCCATTCTCTCTCTCTATCTCTTTTGCTCGCTTTGTTCCTGGCAAAACATCGGGTCTAAGCGGTATCCGATAGTACTGGAGAACTTCTGGAACTCGAGCTGGAGTCCTGGGACGCTCCAGGATGGAACGACATGATAATTAGGTGTCAGCTGGGATACAAAATGCATTCGCTGAAGAAACAGGGAGATTTTATAGTAATTTTTTGTTTTGAGATGGTAATTGTGATATAACATGTCTGAAGGCCAAGTACATTCAATATAGTAATTTTTCGTATTTTATGACCAATAAAATACGTACACTCAACAAAAGATATATCGCAGTGTCTAAAAACGATTGATCGCACCTTCAGAAGTAGTCTATTACTAACTCGGCATCGAGCTCTAGTAGATGAGCACTCATTTCATTGATAATGGATTGATTGTCAAAGAACATCATTACCAGTCGGTTTAAAATGTATTCACATACCGTTTTATCTTTCGCCGATTGTACCTACAGGACATTATTAAAAAATTAAAACACAACTATGTCAACTAAGTGAAAACTGTATATTCTTCGGCCAATCACAATCTTTCAAAAGGTGTACTCTAACAAAAGGTACTCTAACAATAGACTGTTTATTATTTCTGAAGTCTATTGACGCCTTCCTCCATTTTCTTCAAAATTAGTACCAGTCAACTTGTAATTGGCCGCTAAGTTGTATAAAAGCTGTCACGCGCCTTGTGACAAGTTTCTCTCAATTAGCGTGACATTTATCGACAGTATAGGCGGTGTTCCAATAAGCCGTGATCTTGGACGGAGGGTGGGGGGAGGGGGGGGGGGGCGCCGCGACGCCGAGATCAAATGTCAGAAAGTCCGAGCTGACGTCACGCTGATTACGTCGTACAACTCTAATGAAGATAAAGCGATAGCATGTTTAATTAGGCGGCATGGCAAAGATTGGCTTTAGCCCCCCCCCCCTTCCCCCTCGGTACAATGTGCCAGTCGCTCTTGCTAGGTACTCGAGATGAAATCTTCTTAGCGAAGAATGAAACTCACTTGAAAACTGACGTAACGTATTATGAAAAGTTCATGAAGCTTAATCGTGTTATATTGCGTAGTGTAATTCGTTTTAAGTTAATTTAAGGCGAAAGATTTTGCTACATACTCTTAGTACCACAAGAGAAAGATTATAGAATCTACTAAAATGTCTCAATTTATTGAGATACTTAAACGTTGTCAAAGTTTTGAAGTTATCAGATGTCTGTTAGAGGGAATCAAGATTACTTGAATTCAAATATACTATTTTAGACATACATTCTACAAAAACGCATCTATTTTGCAAGAAATTGAGTCTTTTTGAACCTATATTGTTTTGGCTCACATTTTGACTCGCATTTTCTATGAAGTGAGCCAAAACAACTGATTTTCTTCTTGTTTTTCAAGCTCCTAGCTCTAATATTTTACTACGAGGGTGAAATGAGCCCTCGTAACTCTTAATAAGTCAGTTAATTTATCCTCAGCTCTAAATCTAGTTAACATTTCGTAAATCAGTACATAAATTGGCTCTAACGGCTAAGAACTATCGACTCTGTCATGGTGCCTGGTGCGGCGTTGCCAGTTCGATCCATTTTCTTCTGGTACAGGTTGCAAGTGGAGCAGGGAATTTATTCCCGAACTAATCCGCCAATCATAATCAAGCTTTGTCACGATTCAACTTAATGAGTCGTGTATATTCATGCATCGAGTGATAAGTTTACTGAAATTAATTTATTGTGACGGGACACTTGAAATGTTGTCAAAATGTATTGTACTACTAATTATTACTAACTGGTGGTCTGACCGTTTGTTAGGCTTTACTAATTCCACACATTCCATTGTCAACGAAGATATCTGATAGCTCAGCTGTTACACCACTCGCCCGACAAGTATGTGTTCTAGTCCCGTTTCTTTTGGATGTTTTTCACATATTCCCTTTCTAAATGTATACATTTATGCTTGGTTGGAGAGCGACTATGTATTCTTGATAAATATGTGTAACGGTGGTTATTTAAATTTTGCCATGTACGGTTTTGTGGCATTTAAGAGAAGGCTTACGACTCAAGAGAACCGAGTATCATAAACGTTGGGTGTAACGACCGCTTCGCTTCGTCCACATTTCCTCTTAGATCTTTCGGAAAGTGTCTGGTCTCTGGTTTGAAAATACCCGGGCACTCCCGGGTAGGTTTACTTTAAATGTTCGATATTTACTTCTCCCATGAGTTTTTTTTGCGAGTTTGTCCCAGTTCTTGAGATCTTGCTGATTGGCGAATTGAATTTTTACAACGACCCGCATAAAAACGTCCGAGAGTTTTGACTCGTTTTCCCAGCGCGAGGTCTGCTTGAGCTTGACGGACGACGTCATTGGTTTAAACTCACCCTCAAGCTCAACGAGAGCTTAAATAACGGTCATAAAGAACTTGAAATGGACAAGATTTTATTATAAAGTTCGTCTTTATGTGTTTGAAGTGAGAGCATCCTGCAATGAGACGTTACTTACGTGCATTTCTTTTATGCAAAATGTTGTAGTTTAATTTTTAAAACTAACTTTGTAGTTGACAATTTGTTTTCTAAGTAGGGAGAGAGATGCAAATGTGAAATATACGAGTGGCAATTAGACCTATCCTTATCTCGAAGCTGCTGTATCAAATGTCTTATAAGGTTTAGAAGGGAAGGAAATGGTATTTTCTAGGGAAAATGGATAATTGTGTTGAAGATTAATTGTGGGGTATTTTAATTAATTAATTCTATAATTTAAATGTAGAAGGCCCGAAGTCCATTTCCATGATCCTTGATAAGAGCAAAAATATCCAGTAATTCTGCTTTCATCCCTAGTCTTATTTGTAACGGTCACACCAGTCATTTAAAAGAGAATAAATCAGTACAACTGTAGTATATTTGTTGACTGCAGTCAATTTCCAATAGTTAGAACCTGATTACATGATTCCAAAAGTGTGCAACGCAAAATCGAGAAAGTTGACATCCGGCCATCTGCTTCTGAAGGACGGATTGAATGTTAGCATCAACTTGAATATTAAAAGAACATTTGTGTAATTTGGTTCAATAGTTTATCTGACGAAGGGTCAAAACGCCCATTATCCCCAATCACCTCTTGGTCCAAGTAGCCCACTTATCGGATACAATGCTCCATCAGCATTACTGTCCGTCCTCCATGCTCGCTTACCAACGCGCTCAACAGAACCCCATCCATATTTATGACTTGCTAATATCCCCACGCACTTTCGCACGGGCAAAGTGCGTATTATCTCATCGGCGCAGTCAAATTCGTCTCATCGTCATCTTGAAATTAGCGTCGTTACATCCCTTCTTGCTCCTCCACTAACATTGTCACCCCCTTCCCTCCCCCACCCCCTCTCCGCAAGTTATGAGAGCAATATATGTGTGCGCGTCTGGCGCTGCAGTCTTACATATCAAGTAAGCAGCGACGTGAAGGTGGCTACGTGGCATTATTACACGGTGATGACGTCACGAACCCCCCCGGACCCGGGTGGTCCGGGTGGCTTTGAGAAGGGGTCAAGCCCTTTGAGGTGGGCGAATTAAGATTCAGAGGCGATGCATGGATTGGGGTGGGTGGGTTAATTGCTGCGTCTGTGAAAGCGATGCTACTTTGATCGGTTATCCATTGGGGTTTACATGTTGTAGCATCTTGTTGGTAGGCTTGTGGGAGTTTCTGATCTTTCTGTTTAAAAAATGTGTTTCAAAATATCGTGTGACGTTTTGAAATGTATTTTCACTCATTTTGGGTTTCAAGTTGTCGAATCTTCTCCTTGGTCAGCCGGAAAGTTTCTCATTTTAGATGCGAAAAGCGCTATCAGAACTGTGTTTTAAACATGCTACGGCCTTTTGAAATGTTTTTCATATTTTCTATAACTTTAATTAACATTTTCGTTTACTTGACTTTTAATTTCGAAAATCAAAGGAACCAAAACACATTTATTCGTCACTTAACATTTGTAAGGACTGCGACGAACATAACGGGGCGTTTTGTACACCCCTCAACGATCGCGTGAAGTGCGGGAAAGCGGGAAAGCGGGAAAGCGAAGGATATCGCATGATGGAACTGCACAAGCTTTATTAGCATTAGACAATTTTCCGTGTCATCTCCTTTCCCGTCTTCCCAACCGGGACAAGGCGGGAGGAGGAGGGGGAGGGTTGAATTTGTCTTGCTGGGAGATGGCCCAAGACCCGCCCGCAATTTGTCTGCCCCCCTCTTCCCCCCTTTCCCACCCGCTCAACCCTTCACTCCTCTCTTAGATCAACTTCTTCCACAGCTAACACAGCTCTTGATGGTTATTACCCGTAGTATTTTCATTACATGAACAATCTGGCTTCGTCTAACGCCGTCCTCTTCTGTTGCCGCCGACGAGCCGGGCTGGGTGTTGTTAAGCGTGGATGAAGGTTCGATCCTCGGTCGTGGGAGAGAGGAATGAGCCGTCCGTGTTGACGATACAGCGCATCGGTCCTCAGCCAAGTGGCCTGGAGAGACGGCTAAGTCCTCGGGATCTGATGGCAGCCCGTCGAGGATGGAGGAGTGGATTTGGAGAGACGGATTTTCTTTTTTTGTGAAGCGCGAACGCGGGTCTGAAGTCGGCTTGGGGTTGAAAGATTGTTTTCCGATTATCTTAATATCGGGGATATACATTTGATTTGTTTATAAAATGTGCGTGAAACATAAAAATGTGTTTTTAAAAGATAAATAATATGAAGTAATACCTACATTTTTTCATGAATACATTTTTCCTACAAATTTCTACGGGAATTGAACAATAAAGTTTACGAAATTGAAGTATTTTCTTTGGTTGCTGGTCATAATTTAGCCCCTTTTTGCGGGTTCAAGAAAATTAATAACTGCGATTTATATTAATACATACAGAACTGCAGAGAATGATGTACGTACATTTTGATCGATCGAATGAAAATGAAATCTCTTTACCCTATAGTTCGTTTGTAAACGATTCGTGCCGCGCATAATTATAAAGTTCCTCCGAAGTTAGAATGTACCTGCTCGAAATAAACGACTGCAAATACCCTTAAATGTAATGAAATTGTTTCTGTCGGCAATGTCTGATTCCCTTCGTAATTGTTTCCTGGCCCTTGTAGTGTGTAAGTTGGCTGTCTGTAAGCGTTTCCTCCCGCTTGATTTGAGCGCGCGCTCTCGACGCCCAAGCATTGTACTACGAAGTCGACGCCTGACTCAGCTGAATATATCCACTTTATTCAGCGTCGGTGGAAATTCATAAAGCGTAGCGACGCTTCACCGACGTTCGAAATGCGAATAAACTTGAAGAGGTATTCTATGTTGGTTGAAATGACACCCAGGATAAAGTAGAGCCCACTCGGCTGCGAAAGAGAGAAGGGTAACGTTGTCTCTTGGATGGGTGATAAAATGAGGGGGGGATGCAACACCCCCTCCGTTCCCCCCACCACCGACGCTCATCCCCACATACACTGGGATAATTGTACAATTCGGCGAGGTTTTGGATTACCAGCAATTCAATTTCACTCCAGGTTTTTACTATCGATAAAACGACGGTGTTTTATTTGATTTTCACTTCAAGTCTAATGTCCCGTTAAGCGAAACAACGGCATGTTCCTAGTGAGTAATCTGTTTTAAGAGTATTAAATAATTATTTTGTTATACATCCCCCTGTTTTACATTCCTTGTTAATGGTCTGCTGTGTCATTACGTGTGATTGGGACGTGGACGGTTTGTAGAATGGAGAATCGCGATTCTGTTTTCGTCCCGATGTCATTTTCTTTTTACTGCTCGTCGACTGGATTCCAGTGGAGGTGCCGGATCACGTAGTAAATTGAAGCTTTGGCCCATTCATTTGGGGCTACATCGGGCGGGACTTAATTTCCGGTACGAAATTTAATAAACTGCCTTCCGTTTGTGTTGGAATTAAAGTAGATTTGAGTTTACGTTGAAAATTAATTACCATAATCTGATTAATTACCTGAACACTTTTGGCACTCTTTACTGAAAGTTGGTTTTAAAAGAGCATCGCGCAATGAATTGAATTATGTGATGATTTTTCATTGAAAAGCTTTGAAAGTCGTCGAGAGTTTTATTTGATGTACGCCGATATAAGAAGTATTTCGCTATACTTTTATCACGAGACCCAAAAGCTTTCGGTAGCCTTCGGTTTTTTAAAGAAATTATTCGTGAATTTATGTATAGGAAAGTTACTGTTTGTACCAATTGTGTTGGTGCATGGTATCTACATAAACATTCTTAATTTCTTCAAGAAAATGCGTTTTTACAGCTTTTCACTAGTCAAAAGTCCACTTGGAGGCCATAAAGCTAAACCATTCAGGCTTACCGGACTTAAAAATGGTTTTTGACAATTTGAAGTTAAAACAAAATAATGCTATAACACACCAATATGGAGCCTTTTATGTTGAATCTACCCCCATTTTCTCGGGGTACGGATATCATACAGTAGGTACTAAGCTGTACAGCTAGGCTATGAGTTACTAAAAGAATAATACTTTTTCATTTCACTGGCAATTAATAACTCTTTCTCCCTCTGTAGACAGATCACGGCATGTATCTAGAACGGAAGCTACACAAATCAATGTGCAGAAGTGAAACAGAAAATATGATCCCGCCCTGAATGCTGAGTAATTAGTGAAGTGAGGAAGCCATCGCGATCAGCCATCGGGAGGTTTATGTTCGATAACTGGTTGCGTTATTAATAGAATCACCCGTGAAGAGCTCGCCAATAATTACATGATCAAAAGCAATGCCCCGGGCTACAGGCGTACTGCATGGGCGGCGGTGTACTTTGTGATGTGTTGGTGGGGGCTTCTCTGTGAACAACATGGAAATGAAAGTTGAAACGGGGGTGAATGGCATAGATCGATATATTTAGTAATTTTTATGAAAATAAAATTGAGTTATGATTGTTTATAACCTGAAAAAATTGTAAGTGAGAGCCTTTGGAACTTTTTGAACTTATAAACAATAAATAACAACTTGGATTAAAACAACCATAAGAATTTGCATGTTTTCTCGATATACTACTGGTTTTTCTCAATTTTGTATAATTGAACTATTTGATAACACTTTTTAAGTTGTTAACTTTATTTGCAACATAAATTAATCCACTAGTGCAAATATAATAAACTTACATACTTACAACATAGATTAAAAGAAAACAGCGAGTTCAGTCAAAATTACATCACAAGATCTTTTAAAAGATTTTTGAATATCATAAAAGAATTCGAAAATTCACTGACTTATACTGACGGGAGTCGCATTTTAATTTCTTTATAATTAGAATTGCAACAAATCTTTATACATATGAACTTGCATCATTATCTACTCTTCTAAAGTCAATGAAACCCGCTTTTCTCTCTCAATTGTCTCCTTCTTCTGAACCTATGAAACAGTTGAAAAGTCAACTTTTGTTTACCTCCGCTCCTGAGGCTATACGTTACACACTTTCACTAGAGCCAGCAAAGATCATAGACGTAGAAGATGAAAACTCTGACAGACAAAGACAAAGAAGACAGCTTAATTTCCATCGCGTTCTCTCACTCATACTGCCGAATGAATCAAACTACTGTCTCATTTCACAAACTCGCGTTTACTTTTCCTCGTTCGCTCTCGACCAATCCCGACCGAGTCGAAGCGATCGATACTCTCAATTTATTGTTTTAACTTAAGACAGATTACTTCTTATTGTATGGAAACTCACATTCATCAAACCTTTTTCTTCTCGACTTTTCGAATTGTTTTTTTTGTGGGCGTTTTGGCAACATTTGATTCGATTGCAAGCTCATAACTCTCTTTGTACTCGTCACTTAAAATAGTTCACCACTTTTATGGATACTGTTGTTTCTGGCCACTCAGTAGTGATTTAAGTTTAGTGTTATTTCTACAAAAAATATTCTGCAGTACACCATTCTTCATCTCTCTCATTCCCGTTTTAATAAATGACAGGAAAAAACCAGCAAAGATTTTTATTCACGTAGTATATACTTGAGGAATGAAAAATAATCATTCGTGTCTGGGAAGTTTTCGTGCGCAAGAAATTGCTTTATTCAGTGTATATACATTGCTCAGTAAGATTTATGCGGCGCAATCGCAACGAGCCGATCTGACCGTTTTCTTGCGCTTCGGAACTATAGTTATACTAATACTATTAGAGGGAAGACATTAGTTAGACAAAGTTTTAATGATGACTCAAGTCGCGAAATATATTTTTTGGTCGAAATCTTGTTTGTTGTGATTAAGTCTGCAAAAGTAACACGATGATGGAGAACCCATTTCGTTTTATTGGTGCCAATTGTGTATATATTTGTTTTTGTTTTCCTTTTATTTTAAGAGTGATTCAAAATTGGACAATACAATGAGACTTTTATTAAGAAAAACGGCTAATAATTTATTAAATCTTCCGACATATTTAAAACAAAGTGCTCTTTTTAGAATTAGAAATGGAACAATATCTGTATTATTCCTATCCACGGTCTATCTAGCTCACTCTTACGATACATTGCATGAACTGATCATAAAGCTTTTGTTATTTAGAAACTTTAAAGTACCTTAAATCTTGACTCATAATAATCGACACTCGAAGTTGAGTACCTGACTGTATATAGCGATGAAAAAGTTGAACTCTTCCATAATCCTGCGGTCGGTAAAGTTGTCTATCTCTTGTTCGGTAAGAAGTTGTGATCGACCGAGCCGCAGTCGCGTGTTAGATTGTATTGGCTTTGGGTGGGGCCAGGTAATCTCGCTCATGTCCCGGGTTCGATCATTCATTAGCGGTTCACGTTCTTGGCGGGAGGCTGTAGACGTATAGCCGTTACGTCGTCACGCGTCTACACACTCTTCAGTCTTCGGGACATGGGCTCGACAATACTTTAGAATATTCAGGACATGAAAGCAATGATGGACAGCTTCGTGTACCGTCTTGTAACTGCATTGAATCGTTTGTTTGTTTGCTACATTCATAAAAACTCTAGATGTTAGGATCTTAGTTTAACTTGCGTTAGTAATTAGTCCGTACTTCTAAGGATAAATACTCGCCCTCCTGTTTGAATTTACCCGAATTTGTTTCAATACAGTTACTTTCTGTGCCACACTATGGTAAAAGAGCGCCATATACGCAATCTCCGTGAAGATAACTGGTCAAGTCACCCGACCCAATCAGAGCCCACGGTTTCGCGGCGTGACACTGTAACCTTGAGCCCTGATTGGTAGGTTTCCAAGGTCATGCGTAACGTCTAGCTGCAACAGTGTAACCTCGAGTCCTCATTGGTCGGTTGCTGTTGCTAGCCCAAGGTCATGCGTCACTGCTAGGCGCAATATCGTAACCTTGAGCCCTGATTAGTGGGTTGCAGTTGCTTTACTCTGCGGAACACCCCATGTAACAGCCTTCCCTCTGCACCCTCCCCCACCCCCTCCATGATCCTAAACACCTACACCGTGCGCGTTATTTAACCAACTCGTTTATCAGTAGTTTTCAGGCGGATGGGTTTTCTTTCCCCGGCGATGAGTTGTTTGCCCGTGTACGCACCGGGGTTAATGGACGACCGAGAGAACCAATTACAGGGAGTAGCTTACAAGTCACAACTTTCGACAAACATGCCAGCTCATTTGCGATCCTCGAGCTAGTTTTACAGCCGCCTTTTTTTGTTTGGTCGTTAAACCAGTATGTTGCTAAATATTTAAGAAAGTTAATTAAATAACTCTGTGCATATAGGCGGTGGCGAAATGAAATGCCTTTGTGTACCTACAGTGAGGGAGGATTCTGACCTGATATGCCATGTACGGTCGATTTTAATTTCGATCTTAGTTTCCTTGTTTACTGTAAGGGGTGGATATTTTCTACTGGTCTTTGCACATAAACCACCGAGTAAATTTACAACCAGTAATTCCAGAAGAAGTAAAAAGTTTACCCATCGTGGTTGTAATAAAGAAGGGTCCTTCGGCATCTGATTACTGATATGGGAACAGGTTAGATGTTTGATTGAATGAAATAACTTTTGATCGCCAGATATCACATTGCTTCTAGAATCGTATGGTATTTCTATAGGCGAGAATTCATGAAATATAATGGAAGGAACTGAACATTATAATTGTATGAAACACTTGTGCAAAACTGAGGTAATTTTTTGCCAAAAGTGTCGTTGATAGGTTTTAAACAAATTAAATTGTTATGAAATTGGATATGTACGAGCGTTAAGAATTACTCAGTCGAAGTAATTATACAGATAGGAATGTTTTGTTAGTAGGTACTATAATTTTGCCCTTCATTTGTTAAATGCAATATTTCTATAAATTTGCACGAAATTAATAGCTGAACAATATGTCATAACCCGTTCTTATGGTGACATATATTAATAAAAACAAACTTCTGAGACTGTTAAATATATTAGTTTGAACTCAGTCTCATGTAAGTGCCATGAATGCCCATTGGAAGTTATCTAGTGTCTTTGAAAACTAGGAAAAAGTTCTTGCAGCCGTATCACTGAAATCTTTGCTTTTATAAATCTTTGTAATCGTTGTAAAAGCGTTTCTTCGTTATTCGAAGGTTCAAAAGGACATTTAAGAGAACGATTATGGCTGAATAATGTACCCTTGAAATAATTTGACGGCCAGTGAATATTTTGGTACCGAAAACGAATTACAGACATATCAAACCAATGAGGAATTTTACTTCCACCGAGGACGTACGATGATGAAGGTGTAAGAAAAAAGCCAAACACCTTTCAATTTTCATGATTTTTTACAGCTTTTAAGTTGTCAACGCAAAAAGCTCCCGAAATGTTGTTAGACTGATTTTAACATGGTTGCCAATTTAAATGCTGTAAAAGCACATTCAATATGTGCAGCCTTTTTGTTTAGATTCTATTCCTGGTCAGATTAAAACTGTAATCTACATTATAAACCCTCGACATTCCTCCTCATTGTCACGAGGATATTCTGTAATCTGAACGAGTTGAATCTTCCCTGCGAATAGATGAGAGCGTCTGAAGAGTCGATGGCTATTCGCACGCGCGAGCTTTTTCCGAGAATTCCATCCAGCGTCTGGTGGATGAATGTGCAATTGAACCTCGGCTACGTTTGCACATGAAAGCCCAGAGCTCGTTAATCCTCAAAGTGACATTAATTAAATACATTTATGTTCATTAAAAGCTGCCCTCCCTTTCCTACTCTATACACACACTATCCGGGGAAAACCGAATATATATAGACGGCGAGCTTTGCGCCCTCCTGTTGAATTCTGGGTAAATATGTTGAGAGTCTTGTTTTCAATGGTAAATTGTTTGTTCCTTGTATTATTTATCTCGTGAAGTGTTCTTGAATGCACGAAGAGAATACTTAAAGACTTGAAACGCAATCATCTGTAAGATCTGCTCTTAAACTCCGGCAAGAGGGGAACTCCAATTATGCATGAAAGTGATCTTGTGAGATTTTTTTTAAACATTTTTGTCAGGAGGATGTTGTGATAAAATTGTTAAAAAAATTTCATTCTGTTACGTTGAAAAAAGTGATAATTTCATTGAAATAATTCTTGGCCAATACGCGGAGAAAGACCACATTTATAATAAGTGTCCATAATATGCCAAGACATTTTCTTCGAGCAAAAGCTCTAGCCTTTATTTGTACCTCAACTGTCAGAGTGTATCTAGAAGTTGTCTCGTTACCGATTTCACAACATCCAAAACTTTGAAGTCAGCAAATTAATAAATAATCTCGTACTGAAAGCTCTACTTCTTGTAACCACACTTTTCTTCCCCAACTAGATAGGCTCTCTTTCGCTCTCAGATTCGCATTTTATAATTCGGGGGCTAATTCATATTGCGCGGTACGCCGTGCGCCGCTTGGATCATCAGAGAGGACACGATTAGTTTTGATCTGTATCGACGTCCAAGGAAGTGGCTTTCTTTTCAATCTCGCTCATCGCAGTCTAATTACTTTCCATCGATTACTCCACCCTCGTACTTGATTTCCACTACACAGCTACATTTCACATAGCTCGTGCATTATGAAATCTGATTTTTCATTTTGTCACAAAGCGACGGGAGTTTTTTGTGTGCTTCTTCCTCGCTCATAACAACAGCGAGAAAAAAACCCGTCTGCGAAAGAAAACTTCGCCGTCGTTATTTTTCTTCAAATAGCGTCGGGCTACTCGAACCGACTCATCTTTTCTGCTTTAATCGAGTTTTCATTCGAATGACTTGCGTTTAGCCATTATAAAGTAATTTTGAGTTCTTTCAAGCATGCCTCGAGTGTAAGAAGAGAGAGAGTGAGATTAAACATCTACGGGTGTAGGAGAGAGAAAGAGACTTTAATGGTTGATTTGAAAATTTGTGTAGCGTTTCAAAGATCACGTAGGATTGGTGTAATTAATCAAGACTTTGCTTCAAGTGGTTTGTTCTGAATGTATGTATCTACTTCTGATTACTTGGATGTCTTCTATCTCTGTTTTCGTAATGTTCTGGTTCTCTAGGATTCTTCATGCGAAGTGTAATTGTGCTCTTGAGGTCTTCTATGACCTCCCACGGTTAATGTTTGGTATTAATTGAAATTGGGATGGGATATTAAGTCACTAAGACCCTCTGAGGTGTACTCTTAGCTGAAGAGTACACTTTTGTGTGTGTTTCTCTTTGGACTTGTATTCGTTATCTTGAAATTGAGGAAGTATTTCAGTGATGCATGTGAGCTCGTGGGTTTTCAAATCCGGCAGTTTGACGTGATGTCTTCTTCGACGATATTCTGTTGCATTGCCCTGAAAAGGGCCGGTAGCGACGTTTTGTTTTTCGTTCTTTCTCTCTTTAGGCTGGGAAATATTGTGTCGTAATGAATGTAGTAGTACACCGACGTACACAACGTCGTTTTTTTTGGAGAAATGGTAGGGTTTTATGTATTTAGATAACTCTTCTCAATTGCAAAATGCTTTGTCTTATCTGTGAAATATTTTTGGGAGATGCTGGAAAAATAAAATCAGAGTGGAGCGACGGAATATTGGAAAATAATTTTTTGCTCTCCCCGCTCAATTATCGCCCATCACATTATCACGGGGGGAAATAAGTGCAAATTGATTATTTGTGCCATCGCTATGTTTTCCGTATCGCACCGACGGTTGTTTTTGGATGTGTTCCCAAAGGATTCGTACTATAGTTAATAGCAAAACCATGCTTCTTCTCCTCTCTCATTGCTTTTATTCTCTTCTTCATACTTCACTATGTCCGGTGGTTTGTTTGTTCGGCCGACGGTTTGTTTGTTTGGTTGTTTGTAAACGAAGATCAATTCGGTTGAGACAATATGAATGCTATTTCTTGCAGAGTTTTCTTGCGCGTTGCGCATCGATCATTTCGTCACTGCGTGGCTCGACAATTCAGATGACAACACGACTCGATGTTACGCACTTCTGTAGTTTAAAACAATGGACAAATCCTCTGTAGAATTGATGATTGTTCCGTACAGAAGTTGAATTGTGAAGGGCTGTTTCACAATGTATAGTTATAGTCGAAAGATTACATCGGCTGCATAAAATCATGTATTTGGCTGTGCCAATTGGCTGTTACGATGGTAGCTACCGATTTATCTTCCCGATTACTTTATCGGGCGAGTGCCAAACAGCCCACGAATTTGAAATGTTTTAACATATTGGAAAATTGCATTATCGAGTTCCCGACTTGACTGAAATGTATCCCGGAGTTAAATTTATCGGATTCATTAAGGACGTAAGGTCGGTGACAGGCAAAGATGAACCCACTTTAGCATTGCCAGGTATAGATCGGGCCATGCTAGCGCGGGTTCATCTTTGCCTGACACCGACTTTGTGTCTCACTTTTGCAATGCTGAAATTATTTTTCGTAGTGTCCGAGCTTTCGTTTTTTTCTTATCATCTAATCCTTCTGTACTGAAGTTTGCCAAAATTCCCTTTAAATACAACAGAAAAGGTACATTTCGAACCTCTTACTTATCAACTATTATCATACATTTTCTCATTAATATCTATCATAATTTTTTATAATAAATAAGAACAAGCACCTTCTATATTGAGTTGTTTGTCGGAAAAATAATGACAAACGAGAAAAGCTATCTGTACATTTTCTCTATTATTACAAAACTGCATCTTGTACTAAACAATGTTCTGAACAATCAAAACTTTGGTAAATCTCTCAACAATATGTTTTCATACCGTTTGATGTTGCATTCTGTTTGTGGAGATCTCGAGGAAGGAAATGCAGCTAACTACCTCATGAGTCTACTGAATGCCTCTTGTTTCCCGTGTTTCCTCTGAAACAGATCCTTCGAATTGCATTGCACGTGATTGCAGCAAAGAGCGATGCTTTGAGCTTGTTCCGTCGCCATTCACTGTTGCAATCTAATTAAACATGACTGGATAGTCAGGAAGCCGAAATAATCTTTGAGCGATGAGCAATTTTTGAAATTGGCACTGAGATACGCTTTTTTAAACTTAGTGAATGAGTTTCTATTTTATGTTTTGTGGTATTTCTCGTCTCTTGGCGTTTCAATGGTCGTCTGCTTTCGTTCAGATGATTGTGTCTAATCTTTTGTCTGAGCAAAAAGAGGAAACTTCTGCGAGTTTTTGGCATTCTTGTTTGTATCATGGTTTCTTCTCATGGTTTCTCGGTCGCATTGGCGACGTTCTGCTCGACTTTTCCCGTTTCTTTCTCACTTTTCAACTTGCTGAACTGGTTCACGGAACGTTACGACATTCGCTGCACTTATATACATCTCTAAATTCCAAACCCTTCCTCATATTTGTCACAATTACCCCCTCTTTCCTAGACTTTGAAGACACAATTGTCTGGACCCGAAAATGTCTTTTTCACATTATCTGTCGGTTTTATAAAGGAGAATCGAGTTTTCATTCCACGTCTATTATTATAATTCTTTTCAGTCGCAACGTTGATTGTAATGCTATTGTTTCGAGTCAGTTAATCACAAATGCTTTGTGTTCCGGGAAACACAAACAGCGCTTTGAAGCCATGCGTTCTCCTATGCTCGTTGTAAACAAAAGGAAACTTTGCACGTCCCTGGCTATAGAAACTCGTGTTCAAATTTAATTTATTCTTTCACAGGTAAAGTGACGAACTAATGAGTATACCTGAAACTCGGAGTGTCAATTGTAAATCAAGTTGTGAATGGATTAATAATGGGATTAATTTTGTTTACTAGTTGGAGCTCACATCCTTGTTTACAAATAAAATACATAATACCTATCCATAAACAAGTTCCGGTCATAACAAGCATCGATATACCTGAATAATAGGCCAAGCAACGAAGGCTAAAAACAGGCCGAACCCGGGACAAATTGCAAGATTTGTCTTTTTCATCAGACCTTATTCAGAAAAATTCGCTGATTACAACAAAAAAAAAGTTTTACGCAGAGATGTGAAGGGAAATTGTCCAAAATTACGTGTAAAGTTCAAATTTTGAGAACATAAAATATTTTTTTTAGAATCACTGAACACATTTTGATATTTGTTTTCAATAAAAAGTATGTATTATATTAGGATACAACACTCGAAAAAAAATTGGGTGATAATATTAATTATTTTGTGGATTTATTCAATGATTTCATAAAATGACGTCATTTAAATAATTAGTCGTAGTGACGTAACTAAAGGAGCTAGAATAAATGTTTTTACAGGAAAATGTTGGTAATAAAGCCTTATATTTTTGGTATGAATATGATCAAAAGTTCACTGCGCATCTACTAATTGTTGTCAAACAAAACTGTAATCAAATTATATGAAAAATTAAACATCAAAATAACGCAATTATTGGCATAACGGCGGAACTGTTTGATCAGGAAATGTTGTCCCTTATAGAATTTTGGTGCCTGATAAAACCTAGCCCAAAGAGAGATTTGGGACGCCATTTTGAAACCGGAAGTTGCATCATCTTGAAAACGGCTGAACCGATTATAACGGAACTGGTGGCAATCGACTCCAACGGTCATATGACGAAACAGATCAATAGTAAAACCAGAAATTACCAATAACAAATACCGGAAATGACGTCACAAGTATTCAAAATTCTTCTAAACCCCCTGTTCAACAATAAATACATTATTCTGGCTTGTTATAATGTAATATATGAATTTATTTAAAAAAAATCTATGTGGCATTGTTTTCAGTCGCCATTTTGTGAACCGGAAGTGATTCCATAGCTTCCATAGAAACTAATAAAGAAATCAGGGTATTTAGTTTCCAGGCAAAAGGAAACATATTGGAATGAAATCAAATACCAATTAATTAAGTGGATACCACTCTGTGTCTGGAATTAGAAAAGGTTTTAAGCCTTATGCCGGCATAATTTTATGTCGGTACAGCATTATAACTAGGTACCAATATTTTTATTACCATGATATAACCATGTTAAAACTTATTATTTTATCATTATAAATAGCGACTTTTACAATTAAATTCATAAAGATATGCATTTATGTATTTATTTAATGTACTTATTGTTAAATAGGGGGTTTTAGAAGAATTTTGAATATTTGTGACGTCATTACCGGTATTTGTTATTGGTAATTTCTGGTTTTACTATTGATCTGTTCTGTCATATGACCGTTGGAGTCGATTGCCACCAGTTCCGTTATTATCGGTTCAGCCGTTTTTAAGATGATGCCACTTCCGGTTTCAAAATGGCGTCCCAAATCTCTCTCTGGGCTAGGTTTTATCAGGCGCCAAAATTCTATAAGTGACAACATTTTCTGATCAAACAGTTCCGCCGTTATGCCAATAATTGCGTTATATTGATGTTTAATTTTTCATATAATTTGATTAAAATTTTGTTTGACAACAATTAGTAGATGCATGGTGAACTTTTGATCATATTCATACCAAAAATATAAGGCTTTATTACCAACATTTTCCCGTAAAAACATTTATTCCAGCTCCTTTAGTTACGTCACTACGACTAATTATTTAAATGACGTCATTTTATGAAATAATTGAATAAATCCAAAAATAATTAATATTATCACCCAATTTTTTTCGACTATTGTATCCTAATATAATACATACTTTTTATTGAAAACAAATATCAAAATGTGTCCTGTGATTCTTAAAAAATATATTTTATGTTCTCAAAGTTTGAACTTTACAGGTAATTTTGGGCAATTTCCCTTCACATCTCTGCGTAAAACTTTTTTTTGTTGTAATCAGCGAATTTTTCTGAATAAAGTCTGATGAAAAAGACAAATCTTGCAATTTGTCCCGGGTTAAATGCTTCGTTGCTTGGCCTATAAATATGTGCTCGGGTCAAGAATCAGCTTTCAAACTAGAAAAGCTGGAACTTCCAGAATTGAAAAGTCGAAAAGTCGAACAAAATGGAGAAGTGTTAACACTCGTTACTGAAATGTTTCGGTACTCAACACTTCTCTTTTTTACTAATCACTTAAAGTTCTGATACACTTTTTGCTGATACCTTCGTTTGAACAGTTGATACTTTTCACTCAATTAAAGTTTAACTTCGTAGTTGATATGTACTTAACCCACACAGATTATGATTCTGGATAGAATGTGGATATTTGTTCTCGCCAAGATCTCCTCCACTTGAGTCTCGGTAGCGAGCTGCCTGTGGAGTTGACTTGCAGTCTTTTGCCGATGGCCGACCTGCTGTTCCCCGGTTGATGGATGGTGATGGATGATATTGTGTAATCATGTTTCCTTGTCTTCCCCATCTGCGTAAATCACTGCTATTGCTGTCTAGCTGCTTCCAACTCCCTGCTTTACATTTACCTTTTTCAAACTGAAGCTGGCTTACAAATTAATAGAACAAAGACAGTGTAGTAGTGCTGTATAATATATCTTGAGAGGTATTTTGTTCCGTTATAAATAGAACAAAGTAGATGTAAATTTCTATTTCGTGGAAATCTCCATTCTTAGTTTGAACTGCTGGAGAGGACTAGGTTAGGTTATCACTTTTATCCTACAAATGAACACATTTCGGAGATTTATAATACCGTATAACGGTTCAGAAGGATATTGTGTGTCCTATTTTACGATACAATACTTTATCCCGAGTTTAACATTAAAAATAATAAATTCACTAAAAAAGAGCCGAGCTTTTTTGTATTTGGGCGTCGCTTTGGTCATATATATATTTCAAACCCCAAGATGGCGGCGAAGTTCTACTTTGATGCAAGGCCTGCCAACCTCGCAAAACAATACTATTATCTATATCTTGCCTACAATGTGCTAATTCATTTTGCAGTATTTCAATTTTCTTCCCGAACCTTAACAAATTCATTCCCAATAAACCTGAATATCTAAGTGTTTACTTTGTTTAATTTGCGAGTTATGTTACCTTTATTACATATTTTCCATAACAATTAGCGTCCACATTGCTATTTAAATTACAATTAAACTCATGTGCTAGACATTCCTTGCTAGAGAGTACACCATAATAACAATTATCCTCAGTTTGCCAGAGCTTGTTCTGTGCTGACACATAATTCCCGTCGTGTTGCTCAACTTCACCCACGTACCTTCAACGTTTACAATTTCCACGCTTGGCTCCACATTTGGCAAGAACTTACCATCAGCGGCAGGAGTCACTCCTCTCGAATTGGAATGGATCGCATGCATGAACTGGAAATGGGATTTGCCCGTCGGTTAGAAAAGTTGATCATCTATCGAGCTTTTGTTTGGCTCTTCTCGTCTCGTTGTTGCCTATCCCGTGCACACGAGCGCGTCGGCGCACTGGAGCGCAACTCATCTCGTATTCCGCCAGGAAACAGTCAGAGGCTGATCGAATCTGCTTCGAGTTTCTTTCAATCACATGATGTCGATGCAACGTGATGGCCGACGACGGCTCAGAGCGACTTCCTGCACCGTCGATGGCCGAGGACGCCTTAAAACGACGTCCTGCACCGTCGATGGCCGAGAACGCCTATGAACGACGTCCTGCACCGTCGATGGCCGAGGACGCCTATGAACGACGTCCTGCACCGTCGATGACCGAGGACGCCTATGAACGACGTCCTGCACCGTCGATGACCGACGACGCCTTAGAGCGACGTCCTGCATCGTCGATGGCCGACGACGCCTATGAACGACGTCCTGCACCGTCGATGGCCGAGGACGCCTATGAACGACGTCCTGCACCGTCGATGGCCGAGGACGCCTTAGAGCGACGTCCTGCATCGTCGATGACCGACGACGATGTCGACAACACCTCAGAATGACGTCCTGCAACGTTTCAGTGCTCTTACCAATATGTTATAGTCATGCATTTCAATGATGCGGAGCGGGCGTATAGTCATGGAAATATATTCGGTAAACGCTTCTTTTCCCTTTCCATGCTTTTACGTTAGTTTAGGCTCCTCTCCCTCAACCCGTACCACTGGCAAAGTTGTTTGAATGTGGTGGTGGTGGAGGGGGGGGGGGGGGGGTGAAATGAGCGTTTCCCGATTATATTTCCATGACTATACTAGCCTACGAGACACGTCGCTGTTATTCTACCAGCCTCCAGTAAGATTCAAGCAAGCTGGCTCTGGCAGTAATACTCTGGACTTGTACCTCGGAGGTCCCGGGTTCGATTCCCGCGGTCGTCCTTCCTGAGGTTTCCCTCAGTCGAGATTAAAAGGCACCCTTTAATAGGCCATACGAACCTCAATTCCCACCATCCATCTACCCGCAAAATCGTTCATCTGTCGCCATGGGTAGTTGCAGAAAAGTGCGACGTTAAGCACCAGTGAAAGAAAAGAGAACGAGTTGAATTTCATCTTCGCTGTGGAATCGGCTTCTCTGTCGAGTTCGACTTACTGGGCTAGAAACGTCACCCGCACACTCTCGAGGCGTCAGCGTTTTCAGAAGAAGCACTTGAGAATTTCCCTCGGTTTCGCGCCCCGGAAGAAAATCATACTTTTCCTTCGCATTCTGTCGGTGATAGTTTTATCAGAAGAAAGGGCGACTCGGTGGGTAGCGAAAGACAGGTTTATGCGTTAAACAAAAGAGTTCCTCCGCGGTTTATGATGTTAATGTCGCGCGGAACCGGAACTCCGTCATTTTCATCGTCCTCCTTCCTTCCTCTGTTCAACTAACAACTTTTCCTTACGCCGAAATCTTTTCATTTCATCTTTCATATATAAGCTTGGAGTCTCGGATAACTTACTTTATAATGTTATCGAGATAAAAGTTTTCTCGCTGTGACGTCAATGCCAGCTGGAGCAGCGACAAACCTCACTTAATTTGGACCATTCTCTTCTCCATATTAAGCACAGATCACATCGTAGGCTCGCTTAATCTTTTCCAAGTCATAAACGCTGCTATAACAGTAAAGCCGCAGCGTATTTCATCCTAGGCCGCAGTTTCCCGCGCTCGCTCGTGATTGGTGGTTATGATTCTGTGTCGTAAACGAGCATGGGAACACTCAGGTGACACGAATGAGAAGAGGTAATGGGAATTGTCGAGGATTTTTATTGGCTGGAGGAAGAAGTTTTTGAATGTGAAAATTGCTTTGTTGTCTGCTAAACGTTGAGGCTGAATTTCAATTTGTTTTTCTATCTAGTGGAGCGGTCGCTCCACCCAGCCAAGTCGTACCGTACACTCACACTCACTCAACAAACCGTAAATGCATTATAAACTGAGGAGCAGACCAACCACTTTTACTGTAAGCAACAACATGGCATTTTCGGCCTACTGGATCTTAAAATTGGAAAATCTCACATTGTTGCGATATATCTTAATTTCGAGCTATGGCCCACCCCACTACATATACCAAATTAGGGAACAATATGTTATGCCGTTTGCGAGCTAGAGGGCCGTGAAAAACGTGAAATTACACCTCTTTTAAAACCTATCTTGATCTGATGATGATGATGATGATGATGATGATGATGATGATATCAGGAAACACCGCAATCACCGCCACAGCCTAAACGGCTGAGCCGATCGATCTGAAATTTTCACCACATGTGCACTTTTAGCGTCTGAGGTGCCTTTTTTTAAAACCAACAGGAAGCCGCCATTTTGAAACCGGAAATGACGTCATATCTCGAAAACGGCTAGACCGTTAGGAATTAAACCAGCGCCAAATGATTCAGACGGTCATCTATATGGAATATCAATAGTTAAAGTAGAGATGTACTATTACCAAAACCGGAAATGACGTCATGAAAATGAAGAACTAGATTGCAATGACCTCTTACTACAATAACTACATATTCAGAAGGCTTATAATGATCATAACATTTATAGAAATAAATTCTAGGTGGCAGTTATTTCAGTCGCCATTTTGAAAACCGGAAGTGATACCATATCTCGAAAACGGCTGGACTGATTGGAACGAAGCTTTCGCATTTCTTCATGGAATATCACTTTAAGCGTAGGTATATTGAGCACCAAACACAATTTTTCGTATTAACCAATTCGGAAATGGCGTATTTTTTAAAAGTATTATATATATATATTTTTTATTTAAAACTCTGCCAACAACAATTGTTGGTTGCCAACAAGGACACAGAATAATACACAACATAAATGAAAAGATAACTAAATTAACAAAATCATGAGAAGTGACTAAATTAAGGTAATAAACATTTGAACTATGAAATTAATGATATAAATGGTTTTTCAAAATAATTACTGATCTCTTATTACATCTATAACTATACTATTTAACAAAGTCTTATGCAACTTGTGCTTCACTACAAATGCTTTAAAAAATCCAGGAATTGTTCCTCGTGACCCAACCATTAGTCCTACGATGTCGACATGAAGCAAACCATACATTCTTGAGTATTCCCCTATAGTTGATTCATAATACATACTTCCGTTTTTCTTCATCAACTTCTTCAGGTTGATTTTTATGTGATTCGAACCTAATGGTTGGGTCGATGATTAAGCCGTGTTTTTTTAGATTGTCGATTACAATAATGTCAATGCGTTTAGACCCTCCAAAGCACGTAACTTCTTCATAGACGTCGAATTTGTTCTTTTCTCTAAACGCATTGGCAATCATTGTTCGGACGGAATTATGTCTCGCGATTTGTAGAAGTTCTCCGTGCTGGCAGAAGTTCAGGACGTGTCCAAGGGTTTCTATCTCAGTGCAATGTCTGCACTGGTTTATATTGTTGCTTTCATTGTTGCTCCGATGTGTGTTACAAGTTGTGTAAATAAACTAAAAAAATAAGTGATATCCCCATAAAAAACACTCCATGTAAAAATACCAGCCAAGTCTCTTCAACTATAAAAAAATAGAAGAAATCTAAAAATTCAGCACTGAAAAGTAGTGATATCAAAAAATGAGCCAAGTCAAAACTTAATTTTAAAAACCAAAATATACTTGGCGCATCGTTTTTAAGGGCATTATAGGTATATTATATATATTTAGGTACATTTGATTTTTGGCATATGCTTCTATACTATTTATATACACGATGCGCCAAGTATATTTTGGTTTTTAAAATTAAGTTTTGACTTGGCTCATTTTTTGATATCACTACTTTTCAGTGCTGAATTTTTAGATTTCTTCTATTTTTTATAGTTGAAGAGACTTGGCTGGTATTTTTACATGGAGTGTTTTTTATGGGGATTCGTCTTTCTCCCGGGAAAATATAATCCTCAGCAAACTGTAGTGTTTATGCTGGACTTATTTACTCAATTTAATTATATCATTATTTTTTTGAGTACCTAATTAAGTTACTAACATTTAAAATACACATGTTCTTATTTTAATTTAGCATGAAATGCTAAATTGCGTTTCTACGTTGTTAGAAACTAGCAAATATTCTAGAAGCTCCATATTAATTTAAAATTCACAAATAAGAAGTGTATAAACAGTTATTATATTCTAATTTAGCTTCCTACAAATATCAGCCAATCAGTGATATGCAACTGGACCTTGTACCCTCGCTTCATATTGAAGTTGGCACTCAACTTTCAAGATTTCTTTTCGTAGATGAGTGTACTTCTCGATTTTGCAACATTTTTTGTAGTCTAAAATCGAAATGAACCAAAAAAAGTACGAATGAGAAAAACTCAACTTAAAGTTTTATTTGCCAGTAAATCGTTTGTCTGAAATAACCTCCCCCCTCCCCCTCCCTTCACCGATGTTAAGTGCCGCTGTAACTTTTTTAAAGACGTCGGTAAAGTTGGAATTGCAACACATTTTCCGGATCAGATCCGCGAAAGTTAACAGTAAATCACGTGGTACCTGGATAAAAGCGGAATGCTTTTCTTCATTGTAAATAAGACCAGGACGTGCGGCATTTTCCGGCTGATGGGAAAAGAAAATTGCGTCTATTTTTATAGTACTTTTGTAACCCTTTTCCTCGATTTCTTATGCAGAGTGTTTTTCTTGAACAAGATTTTGAACTTAGATAATGAATGCTCTTATTTATTTATGGACGAATTTTTGAAAAGCACACAGTTTATAACATGATTTACCAAATTTTGAAAATAAGTATATTATCGAATTGAATTTAAAGCGAGCAACAATGACTCAAAATTACTGGCGTTTGGTTATTTATTGCCTACCCCACGAACACAATTTTAAAAGAGATGAATTATGTCAGGTTGTCGTTACATCTGAGTATTAGAAAATTGGGTAACAGTTTTATTTTTTCCTATATTATGAATATTGTCTTCACACAAATAATATAAGCTCGCATGTTTATCACTCCGAATACCTCGATTGTGATCATATGATTGAGCTTCCTGTGAATATTCTCTATCGTCAATCTTATGGATTTGAGTTGTGGTTATTCTTCCCCCGGGGTGGCACTCTCTTTCCTTCTCCCTCCCGCTGTTGACGTGCGTGGTCGTCTCTTTCTTCCGCCCACAGACTTCCTGTTGACACCGTTAGACGCGTCCACACCCTTACAATTGACGGCGTCGTCACAACGACGTCTTCCGATCACGACGAGGGAGCGACACAAATTACAACCTAGAGGAAGAGTGCTTCTTGTTGACGCCGTCTTCATGAAGTTTTGCCGGACCACAACAACCTCCTTGACCCTCTTACTATTGGTTGACGCCGTCGTCACATCCTTCTGGACGACTACGACACCTCGCTCCATCCTATCTCGACCCTCTTCTGCTGAGTTGACGAGCACAACGGCCTCCTTGACCCTCTTACTCTTGATTCCAGGACTCCGAAGGTGACACTCCGCTGCACGACGCCATCAGCAAGAAGCGCGACGACATGCTGACCCTCCTGCTGGACCACAACGCCGACATCATGCTGACCAACAACAACGGGTTCAACGCCCTCCACCACGCGGCTCTTCGCGGCAATCCAAGGTAAGAACAAACCTTCATTGGATATTTGTCCAAACGTGCTACGAAACTTGATTCAGCAAAACATACTAAATGACGGCTTCTAATGTTGATGAGACAACTTTTTACCGAGCACTTTCAGTTTGACCTACCACAACTGAGCTGTGTAGACGATTTTAATAATACAAATTACAATTACATTTTTGCGTGTACGTTTTTCCCTGGAATGAATTATTGGCAATGTCGAACTGAACATTTCTGAACCATGTTGTTGCACTGGAGCCCAAGTCTTGAAAAAAGCGTTTTGAAACCGTCTGGCGTTTTCATTGATCAAAACGTAAAAAAGTTGACGACTATACCTTAGCCTTCAACTTTTTTACGTTTTGATCAATGAAAACGCCAGACGGTTTCAAAACGCTTTTTTGAAGACTTGGGCTCCTGAATGAAGTTAGTGCATCTTCATATGTAATTTGAAGTTACAAAACAGAGTGGAAATGGAATCAATTTCCAATGATCCAATCTTCAAAAATCTATTCAAAATATTCAAAACATTGAAACCGCCAGTTTTTCCTAAAATCGGTCATCGCACATGTAACGTTATTACCCATGTGTGACTTTCCTTATAAACTAAACATTCCATTAATTAATACTATTCACATAATAAGAAGCCAACTCTTAAATTGTACATTGTTTTGCGCCTTCTCCGAACGTAAAAAGGAATTGCCACTACAAAAGTAGTGGACGAAACTTTGAATAAAGAAAACGTTATTTTTTATCCTCCACTGTTGCCAACTCTAAGCATTATCCCGGATACATATTCTCGACTCAGCATCTCATGGCGTCAGCGTTTTCTGTGACAAAATGGCCGACTTATGATGATGTCTAGACGAGACAGCAGTCGGCGACAAATCAGCTGTATTAGCGACAACTTTAGGGTCGCCGACTGCAGCTTGGACATGATATTACGGGTCCAGTGGCTGTGATACGTGGCGGAGTATAAGCTAGATGAAGTGGGCGATGCAGGGATGCACTTCCACTAGATGATTGCACGATGAAGACCGTATTGTATAGGAAAGTTGACAGTTTCAGTAGCTATGGTGTGAAATAGTGAAGTCAGAGGGAATACAATTTGTAAGGGGGATACATGTAGTAAATGACGAGGGCTGCAAACAAGTTTGCTTACGACAATGGGGGTCAGGTCCCTCCAGTACCTTGCGGCCATAGCCATAGAAAATCCAGCCATAGAAAAATCTTTATTTTCAGGAAACAATTTAAAGATTTGACCACTTTTTATTGTCTTAATTAATTTTGTAATTGTACGCGTTGGGGTAGTATTGGGATTGAAAGTCAAGTAAGTAGACTCTTAAAAAGTGGTCGAACCGGGGTCGTTTCTCTACAAGTTTGAATTGTGTAGAGAGGCCACAGATTGAAGAATCTTAGTTTTGGGAAGAAAGTTTAACTCGTATAATTTCGATCTTCCACTGAAGTGCAACAGATGGCACTAATGCGTGAAAGATACCATGATGCCCTAATGTTTTTTTTAACTTTAAGATGTTTTAGATATTACATTCAAAGTGTAACAAATACAGTTTCCAAAATGAATGATGCCTGAGAATACTTATTACAGAAAATTTTTATTAGCAATTTTTTAAACAGAATGATGCTTAATAGTATTGTACAAATAGTTATCATAATGTAATAATGTGTATCTATTATAAGTACTTATTTTTCGTTTTTGGGGAGTAATTTTGCTCTACACAATTGTCTGGTGTAATACGTCTGTAACGCTTTTCCGGTCCACGGTGTAATATAGTGTTATTAGGTCACCACAGAGTTGCAGTTGAAGGGGTGTTGCGGGGGGGGGGGGGGATATTCATGAATATAAATAACGTAGAGTTGGCGAACATTTTCATATTAAACAGAACAGAGCGCCATTTGGCCCTAAAATATTGCCAATTGAGTTTCAATTTTGCCAGAATTTCTTCGTTGCAGATGCGTAAGTTTATCATCAGCGTCTGGCAGACATTCTCCGGGTGGTTTTGTTAATATGACGTCAGAGCTCGTGTTTTATCCTGATGAGTTTCCAGAAAACAAACATTGCTCTTACAATTCCTTTTCGTCTGCTTCATAATTGAACCGAGAACTATTCTGAAGAAAATACACTGTATAGTCAGATTTGATGCTCTTGGCAACTTCAAATTATATTATCAATTAATATACTATGTACATTGAATTTACAAGATTTGCAGAACCAAAGGGAACGGTGTGGCATGGACAACCAATGGCTTTGGAAATGGTGGGCAATGGGGGGGGGGGGGAGGGGTTGACCACTAATTAAAATGTTACAAATAATTGGTCTAAATTAAAACGAAATGTAATTTTATTGTAAATTAACTCAATGTGGCATTGGAAGTACGTATTTAATCCTTCCCATTTGCCCACCGAACTTTCAGAAGAAGTGGCATTTGGAGGTGATCGGCCTTGGACCAATGGGGATGAAAATACTTGGTGTTTACTGTTCTGCGGCTAGGCTAATTGTGAGGGACCTTGTTTGGGGGATGACGATGAACAAGAGACAGAATGGACGCTGGAAAGGAGGCGGCTATGGCCTATGTAACCTTTCCATCTTTACCTCTCCACTGAGGGGAACAACTAAAATACCTTAGTCAGGGATCGAATCCTGGACATCCAGAGTGCAAGTCTGCTTGGTAGTGAAGTTATTTATTAGCGTTTACGCTTTGGCAATCAAATACAAAGACTGTAATGTCACATTACCTTGAAGTGCATCTGTCAGTGTGGTGTAATTCGAATGTGATTTGACCTGTAGAGCGCTTGACCCCCCCCCCCCCCCCCCCCCCCCCCCGAGTGTCAGTCACGCTCGGCTGATCGCCGGAGAGCTCAAGACTATTTGCCTGTCGCGCGCGCCCGGTCGTCGAACACGCGTCTCTTAGGACCCCCGCGCGCCTGGGGGGATGAACGACCGGATGTCCGGCGACGTCATTTCCTGTCCCCACGCCGGCGCAATAACTCCTGACGTCGCGACGCGGCGAGACGCTCACAATGGCCGAATGCGACGTCTTATTGTAATCTATTCTCGACGGCGATATAATGGGAGTGTTGGGTTACACGGTATGGTAATGGCTTTGATGGAGGCGACTGTGGCTTGAATCCGGACCGATGCCAGTAGTTTTGATTGGTTCGCGAAACTTGTGTGGCAACTTCTTGACGTATTCAATCGTGGGATCGTTTATCATTTTTAAAACAAATCGATGAACCGATCATGAAGTAATAGAGGAAACGATTTAAGGGTTCTGTGGAAGGGTTGTAAAGGCCAATATATAGTTGGTACCCAATACCCTTTGTAACCACAGAGCCATTGCTCTCATGGCAATTTAGAGGTCCTGGGTTATAGTTCCACTAAGACTGACATTTCCATCACTCCATTTTTAAATTGTATTCACCATTCACTTAGTTTTGTAAAAGTCTCCCAGCGTTTGATTTAAATGCACTTACTTTTCTAATTTTATATATTTTGTAGTGTTAGAAATTTCACAAACTAGAGAAAAGAGACGAAATATTTATCTCGTTAGTAAATGCGCATTTTTACAATCATCCTCGTATTTCTGGGATAAATCGGAAGTTGAGGAATTGATCCGTCACTGAATGCTGCTACATTGTCTATTACATCTGCAATCGCATCCATGTCGCTTGTCAGCTGAAACGTTGTTTTCCTGGTCTGAAATTGTCACCTCCATGATTAGCATTCTACTCGTCAGGAATTGTTACTTCGGATGAGACGCCAAATTCATCGTGAACAAAAAAAAACACTCACTCGCAACGCCGCAGGCCCCACATATATATAAATATGCCAATTCGAAAACTTCCCCGAACAAAATCAACATTTCATTTCGCCGAGTTTTGATTAAAAGTTGTATTTCTAACAACCCCCATGACACAAGTTTTGTAAACATTTCTTCAACAGACCCGAAGCGAGTTTGGAAAATGCGCGGCGCTATTTTTCTCTTATGACCCATCATCCTGTCTCGCTGGTACGTTAAGTTTTGTCACCACTTATTTGATCAGTGGTAAGTGATACATGCCATCCTCGGAATCAACTTGGATCGCACGATGCGTGTCAAACGTCGTGACAACCTGTCAAAATCTATTAAAGATTTCTGGGGAGGTTTTCCCTCTGGTTAATCGATCCGTGAACTCTGGGAAAGCGATCAGGATTGTTCGGTGAAAAGTTTGCTAACTTTAATTTCGATGATTTTCTTTTTCTTCCTGACATTTTCCCCCAGATATGAGAACGAGATTCATTCTCCAGACTTCTTTCTAAATTGGCAATATTCTTTAAAGTGGATATTCGATATTCAGGGTATTGGCAATATAAACTGCTCATTATATTCGATTTCGTATGGATTCCCTTCTCAATTAAAATTAATTAACGTAAATGGTTTTTATTGAATTTCGTGATATTATATTCGCAGTTTTCGCATTTCGTTTTCATCGTTGTATCTTTAAATTTAATCCGCTTTGTAATGCGATTGTTGAAGCTTTAAAATGTGAACAGAACCTTGGCTTTTCTTTGTCGTCGATAATGTTTATAAGTTTTGGTTTGAAGACTCTTCAAAGCGGTTTTGAATTCAGAAAGAAGTGTCACTTCTGATATATACATTTTTTATTCAGTATTAGGGATACAAATTACAGATTAGATTAGATTAGATTAATAGTTTTTAACGGCGCGTCAACGACGAGGTTATATTGCGCACATTAATTTTTTTACTTTAAACTTTGTTGAATTAAGTGGAGGACATTGGGAGGGGGTTGACCTAACGGGCCCGATCCGGGGGAGTCCAGCACTGGTGGGAAGGCCAGGCCGGAATGGGGACGGACCGGGGGTGTAAGGATTCGGGCCGGCGGAACCCGATTTCAGGGGGATCACCATCTCGAGGGGGAAGGCCGGCCCGATGGGGACCGCAAATTTAAGGGAGGACATGGTTAGGCCGACCCTGGCTGCTCTTTGTCTGGACCTCACCACTGACCTGTCCGGCATGGGTAGCCCTTACACATGAGCATATGCTCGCCGGCGTAGCTGCAATGGATCGTTGGCCACACAAACCCCACCACCGCGATAAGGTGGCAGCCGTCGGTGGGGTACAAATTACATGTTTAGATATGTTGATGATGTTATTTACTAAATTCAGTACATATTTGAAAATAAGTAAAAAGGAAAATAAAAGATCCGCACCTGTCTTCGATTCCTGTATTGTTCTTGTTTCATTACTGGTTTTCTCAGATATGAAGACAAATGCGGGGATGGTTCCCAAGGAAAAGCCTCGACCGCCTTTTAAATTCCGTTATTCATCCTCGTACCGATCCATGTTTGAAAGAGCTTTGCCATATTTTCGATCAAACTCTTTAATAATATCTATCGCCGATGTATAAGAAGTAATATATTTTTATACCGTCGTTATTCCTTCTAGCAGAAGTTATATTCTACCGGTTTCGTATCAAATACATGCAATAAGACTTTTCATGACTTTTTGCTACCTCTTTCTGAACTCAGAGAGAAGTGACACTTCTGAGCAATAAGTTCCCAACAACTTTGACCACTGGCGGCCATATTGTATCTTATTACTTAATGGCCGACGTAAAGAGAAAACGGTTTAATTTGAAATTCTCAACGCACGTGAGTTTCTTGCTTGTAACACTTGGAAGATTATCCTCTTTGTTTTTTCAATCCCTCGCTTCCTGTAAGCAACGGGAGAGGCTGCGATCTCGGGTTGCAAGTCGCAGGAATTCAGAAGGCGCTGTGCGGTGCGAGAGCCGGGGCGAATTGATTGAAATTCCAGCAAGGCAAATCTTTGACTTGGCAACTCCTCGTTCTTCTTCATGCCACGAGGTGAGACGCGAGAGGCGAACATAAATCAAACCATTCTCGTTCTATCAACTCAAGTTATTAGATCGACGTGTAGAGAGCGTTCGTTCTTGACGTGAGGACCTGGCCGTGTTAGTGCCGCTTGGCTTGATCAGAGACAGTGTTGCCGCGTTGTCGTCAGCGTCTCGTGGGGCGCTTTCTAGGCGAGATGTGCACATGGAATGGCAACATGGCTTCATCAGATCTGTTTATTTAAAAAGATAAATGATTGTGGATCTGTATCCGGAATATACAATTTTTCTAAAATGTTCAAACTTTATTTTGGTGGACATTGCGATTCGTACGATTGATTTTGGCATTGTATTGTACATCTAACATAGTTTATATGTCTTTTCTCTGAACTAACAGTGTATTTTTTGAGATTGTCTCTGACGTCTCTTGTAAGCTGTTTTTGTTGTCAATAGTTGGTTGGAAATATAAATGAACTTCTTCCTTATGCAAATAAGTAATAGTAGTGTGTCTTTTTGTGTCGCAGAAGTAAATACCACAAAACAACAGTATTTTTTGTTATCTGTTCCTTAGAACTCTCATTGCTCTATATGACATCTGTATGGATTCATGTATGGCGGATGTTGTTTATAGTCCATTAGAAGAACGTTTACTCTGATTTTAAAACCTCACTATTATTTACTTCACTATTTCGCTATTTGTTTAGTTCACTGTTTGTTCTGTACGGAGAAAGTTCACGTTGTGACTACGATGAATTTTCTTTTGTTGAATCGCTTTAGGCTTGACGGTAAGTGACTAGGACACGGCAATTCGCTCATGAAACCGGGGTGGGTCACTTACTGCACGCAACTCGGTTCATGGAGCCAATATGACACCCTTGCTAGAGGCACGTGACACAGTTACCATGTTGTACTGAGGCACGTTCACAGTTACCATGTTGTACATGGGCCGTGCACACAGTTACCATGTTGTACATAGGCACACAGTTATCATGTTGTACAGAGGCATGTACATAGGCACACAGTTATGATGTTGTACAGAGGCATGTTGTACATAGGCAGGCACACAGTTACCATGTTGTACTGAGGCACGTTCACAGTTACCATGTTGTACATGGGCCGTGCACACAGTTACCATGTTGTACATAGGCACACAGTCAACATATTGTACAGAGGCATGTACATAGGCACACAGTTATCATGTTGTACAGAGGTATGTTGTACATAGGCACACAGTTATCATGTTGTACTGAGGCACGTTCACAGTTACCATGTTGTACTTGGGCCGTGCACACAGTTACCATGTTGTACAGAGGCATGTTGTACATAGGCACACAGTCATCATGTTGTACTGAGGCACGTGCACAGTTACCATGTTGTACATGGGCACACAGTCATCATATTGTACAGAGGCATGTACATAGGCACACAGTTATCATGTTGTACAGAGGCATGTTGTACATAGGCACACAGTTACCATGTTGTACATAGGCACACAGTTATCATGTTGTACAGAGGCATGTTGTACATAGGCACACAGTTATCATGTTGTACAGAGGCACGTGCACAGTTACCATGTTGTACATGGGCCGTGCACACAGTTACCATGTTGTACAGAGGCATGTTGTACATAGGCACACAGTTATCATTTAAAAATTACGAAGATAATGTACTGGGTAATGATAATTAAAAACTCGAAACAACTCTTGGAACTACACCAGTACTGCGTTAAAATAATTAAAATAAACTGCACAATATTTCGCGAGTGCTTCGACTCGCTTCGTCCGGTGCCTACCGAAGCACTCGCGAAATATTGTGCAGTTTATTTTAATTATTTTAACGCAGTACTGGTGTAGTTCCAAGAGTTGTTTCGAGTTTTTAACACAGTTATCATGTTCTACTGAGGCACGTGCACACAGTTACCATGTTGTACAGAGGCATGTTGTACATAAGCACACAGTTATCATGTTCTACTGAGGCACGTGCACACAGTTATCATGTTGTACAGAGGCATGTTGTACATAGGCAGGCACACAGTTATCATGTTATACTGAGGCACGTGCACACAGTTATCATGTTGTACAGAGGCATGTTGTACATAGGTACACAGTTACCATGTTGTACTGAGGCACGTGCACACAGTTATCATGTTGTACAGAGGCATGTTGTACATAGGCAGGCACACAGTTATCATGTTATACTGAGGCACGTGCACACAGTTATCATGTTGTACAGAGGCATGTTGTACATAGGTACACAGTTACCATGTTGTACATGGGCCGTGCACACAGTTACCATGTTGTACAGAGGCATGTTGTACATAAGCACACAGTTATCATGTTATACTGAGGCTCGTGCACACAGTTATCATGTTGTACAGAGGCATGTTGTACATAGGCACACAGTTTTCATGTTGTACAGAGGCATGTTGTACATAGGCAGGCACACAGTTATCATGTTATACTGAGGCACGTGCACACAGTTATCATGTTGTACAGAGGCATATTGTACATAGGCAGGCACACAGTTATCATGTTATACTGAGGCACGTGCACACAGTTATCATGTTGTACAGAGGCATATTGTACATAGGCAGGCACACAGTTATCATGTTATACTGAGGCACGTGCACACAGTTATCATGTTGTACAGAGGCATGTTGTACATAGGTACACAGTTACCATGTTGTACATGGGCCGTGCACACAGTTACCATGTTGTACAGAGGCATGTTGTACATAAGCACACAGTTATCATGTTATACTGAGGCTCGTGCACACAGTTATCATGTTGTACAGAGGCATGTTGTACATAGGCACACAGTTTTCATGTTGTACAGAGGCATGTTGTACATAGGCAGGCACACAGTTATCATGTTATACTGAGGCACGTGCACACAGTTATCATGTTGTACAGAGGCATATTGTACATAGGCAGGCACACAGTTATCATGTTATACTGAGGCACGTGCACACAGTTATCATGTTGTACAGAGGCATATTGTACATAGGCAGGCACACAGTTATCATGTTATACTGAGGCACGTGCACACAGTTATCATGTTGTACAGAGGCATGTTGTACATAGGCAGGCACACAGTTATCATGTTATACTGAGGCACGTGCACACAGTTATCATGTTGTACAGAGGCATGTTGTACATAGGCAGGCACACAGTTATCATGTTCTACTGAGGCACGTGCACACAGTTACTATGTTGTACAGAGGCATGTTGTACATAGACACACAGTTATCATGTTGTACAGAGGCAAGTTGTACATAGGCAGGCACACAGTTATCATGTTATACTGAGGCACGTGCACACAGTTATCATGTTGTACAGAGTGAGGCACGTGCACACAGTTATCATGTTGTACAGAGGCATATTGTTCATAGGCAGGCACACAGTTATCATGTTATACTGAGGCACGTGCACACAGTTATCGTGTTGTACAGAGGCATGTTGTACATAGACACACAGTTATCATGTTGTACAGAGGCATATTGTTCATAGGCAGGCACACAGTTATCATGTTATACTGAGGCACGTGCACACAGTTATCATGTTGTACAGAGGCATGTTGTACATAGGTACACAGTTACCATGTTGTATGTTTCTTAACCTTTAGCCCCCCTGAGACATTCCTGACACTAGGGACTGTTTGGTTCTATTGACATAGTATACAGAATACAGATCAGACCATTACTCTTATCAAGCAACAAAATTTCACTCGTATAATCATTAATTACAGTCAACTTGCTGTTTTTAACTCAAAATTCGATGACTTGTAAAAGATTAAATACCGAAATGCATTTTTGGTCAATAATTCTGGAATTTAAGCTCACTTTCTAGTTTGTTCGGTGCCCAAGTCAATTGATGGATTATCTACTCCATGACCTGACATTTTGTTTGAATCTTGGTATTGACAAGATAATCTTTGTATCATGAACGTTTAGAAAGAGATACCACTAGATTTTTGCCGTGTCCTGTCCACTTTGTATCCACTGACTACAGATATTCTCCCTTATGCAGCATATTATTTGTTCAAGCACTATAAATACTAGCTCATCAACTCGTAGTTGAAAGCGTTTTTCTTATCTGCTTCTCGTTTGCTCTACGCTTGAGCTAGATCTCGAAACAATAACGCTAATCTGTTGGTATTTACAAACTCAATCAACAAGTCCATCAGGAGCCGACGCCGAGTGGAATGGCGGACTCTTCTCGTTCTCACACGGCTTAGAGCTTTGTTCCGAGTTATTGTTTCACAAGGAGAATGTTATTGACAGCGACTGACATTTATAATCCCGCAGTGATAAACGACTCTGCCGCTCGGTTTGCATTCACTTGAGCAAATACCAACAGAAATAGGATAGTTGAGTTCATGGAGGAGCGTTGCTTTTCTTTGCGGCGTGAACTTATGACGAAGATGTTAGTTGGTTCGGCGGGGGAAAATGCCAGCGAAACGTTTTGTTTAGTTTGACAAGAAATTTTTCTATTTTGAGACGGGTACATTCGATATATTATTCTGCGCAAATTGTATTTTTTAAGTAGGTTATAAGGACATTTTTTAATACGTAGTGTACTACACGGAAACCGTACTTTTTCACGTATATTAATTTAATTATATGAGACACCAAAGTATAAACGTTATTTGTGCGAAACGGATTGGCTGCTGGTCAGTTTTCGTGGCAAACAATCCTTGTTATCATCATCAATGAAATCAGACCCAACTAAGAGCTAGACGATGCGTTAGCAGATACTTCATCAGTTGATGCCATCGAATCTTTATCAGCCAATTTGTTTCTTTCGAATACAGGTTTTACTTTGGCTGAGAGTATAATCTATCCCAGAAAAAAACACTCCGTGTAAAAAAGGCAGCCAAGTCTCTTTACTTTAAAAAAATTCAACACCGAAAAGGAGTGATATCAAAAAAGGAGCCAAGTCAATGACATTTCCAAATATTTAATCGTATCTTTGAAATAAAAGTATAAACACCGAGAAATACTTTACAAAAGGACTTGGCGCATCGTTTTTTTAAAGACATCATTCTATCCTAAAAGTGGAAAGAAATTTACAAGTAGGTACATTTTCCTCTTTCTATTAGAGCCAGAATCTATGAATCAAGCTACTTTTAGTAATGACTATTTTATAGTTTTGTCAATGGCGATAGAAGCATGATTTTATGCTGTAATATATAAGTAATATAAGGGTGAAAGAATTACATAACAATTGGAAGTGGTGAGAATGTAGGTTTCTTTGGAAAACTTCCATGGAGTCAGGAGTCAGGATCCTCATCAGTGTGTTGTGTCTAATGTCCGCCCGTCCGATCGGGTAGCTCAGTTGGTAGAGCTCTCGCCCGGCAAGTGAGAGGTCCCAAGTTCGTGCCCCGGTTCGGTCGGATATTTTTCACAACACACATCCCTTCATATCAATTGGAAGTGGGCTCATACATATTCTTGCAGTACTGTTAATATGGCGATATTAGACTGGTATCTTTTCATAATTTGATCTTGACTGAAGGAAATCATGAAACGTTGTCAAATAATTACTAACTAATGGAACACAATTATATATTTTTGAAGTGTCAAGTGTATAAAGTTAAATTTTTTAATAGAAATTCAATATGACTGTCTTCTTTGTGAAATGTATTTTTATAAAATGTGTATTAATAGAAATTGTTACATGATGAGAAGGTATAACGCATGAGACTTAATTATATTCACCACGAAACAATATTACAAAGATAACTATTGTGTATATTTATAGAAAGCATAGACAACAAGTTTCATAGCGTATATAATCATATAGAAAATATTTTACAGAAGGTATGTATAATATGTACCTAATTGAAAGATGTTTCCCTATTATTCTAAACATTCAAAATGACGGTTGTATATAAATGGCACATGCTTATGAATAGAAAAATGTCTTTAAAAAAACGATGCGCCAAGTCCTTTTGTAAAGTATTTCTCGGTGTTTATACTTTTATTTCAAAGATACGATTAAATATTTGGAAATGTCATTGACTTGGCTCCTTTTTTGATATCACTCCTTTTCGGTGTTGAATTTTTTTAAAGTAAAGAGACTTGGCTGCCTTTTTTACACGGAGTGTTTTTTTCTGGGATATCACTTCTTTTGTTAGTTTATTCATACAGCTTGTAGCACAGCTTGTGTCCGTGCAAGAACTTATTTCTTTAAAAAAATACGCCTATGCCGATTTGGATACTTAGAAAAGTTGCGTTTGGTATATAAGATTAAAATAATTATCCAAGAAGAATAGCTTTAAGTTTCGTTACAATCGGTCCAGCCGTTTTCGATATATGACGTCACTTCCGGTTTTAGCAATGGCGGCCGAAAATAATGTCGTCTTGAATTCATAATTATTACTCCTACACATTTCCAAAATTTGGTTGCAATCGGTACAGCCGTTTTTGATATATGACGTCACTTCCGGTTTTAACAATGGCGGCCGAAAATAATGTCGTCTTGAATTCATAATTATTAGTACAACACATTTCCAAAATTTGATTGCAATCGGTACAGCCATTTTCGATATTTGACGTCACTTCCGGTTTTAACAATGGCGGCCGAAAATAATGTCGTCTTGAATTCATAATTATTAGTCCAACACATTTCCAAACTTAGGTTGCAATCGGTACAACCGTTTACGATATATGACGTCACTTCCGGTTTTAAAAATGGCCGCCGAGAACACTGCAACCTTGAATTTATAATTATTTACAAAGTACGTTTACTTATATCTATTTTAAAGTATATAGTGGTGAATTTAGCGTCATTTAGCATATTTATGACGTCATTTCCGGTATAGGTCATAAAATGTGTGACGTCATTTCCGGTTTCGATATTTGAATCATCAAATATTACTGATTACATAAAGTTGACCGTCTAAATCGTTTAGCGCTGGTTTTGTTCTAATCTGTTTAGCCGTTTTTGAGACATGATGTCACTTCCGGTTTCAAAATGGCGGCTTCCGGTTGGTTTTATAACAAGTCAAATGAAATATCAAAAGTACAAACGTTACATAAATATCAAGACAATCGGATCAACAGTTGTTGCTGAAATGCAAATCGATGTATATTAAATTTCATGACGTCATTTCCGGTTTATTTAAAATAATGTTCAGTCTTTTGATATTGATAATCCATATAGATGACCGTCTGAAACGATTGGCGCAAATTTCGTTCCGATCGGTCCAACCGTTGACGAGATATGACGTCACTTCCGGTTTCAAAATGGCGGCACAAAAAATTCATGGGGACAAGGTTAAATCAGACGCCAAAAGTGCACACGTGGTAAAAATGTGAGATCAATCGGTTCAGCCGTTTAGGCTGTGGCCTGTTTACCGGATTTTAGCTCCAGCCTACTACTACTACTAAGATTATTATTATGAAAACCGCCCTAAAACACTGTTTTCACGGCCCTCTAGCGCGCAAAGGGCGTAACCTATTGTTCCCAAATTTGGTATATGTTGTAGGGTGGGCCATAGCTCGAAATTAAGATATTTCGCAACAATGTGAGATTTCTCAATTTTAAGATCCAGTAGGCCGAAAATGCCACTTTGATGCTTACAGTAAAAGTGGGTTTGCTCCAGCCTTTATATGAGAGTGTGCGCGCGCCGTACGACTTGGCTGGCGTGGAGCGACCGCTCCACTAGATGTAGTTTTGAACTAAAATAAAAAAATCCTTCTTCTGACACCAAATGTAATATTGCCACATTTTCACAATCTTGTATTTTCCTATAAACTTTTCGTCCTGTGCTGTACTTGAACGAATGTAATCATATAAGTTTGCATATAGATTGTGGCGAGCTTGTAGTTCTCTATACAAGAAGGGGTGAAGGAAATCGAAAGAGGTTGGACAATGCATGACGGCTCTTTTATGGCTGGCTAGCATTGTCCATTGTTCGGCTCGAAGTGCATGGAAATGCATGTACTCTGGGGAGTCACAAATAAACAAAAAATATAGCATTTGAATATAGGAACTAAATCATTGAATGCATGACAGTATTGGATAACTATTTTTTTGTGATTGCTGGAAAGGAGCGATGATTTATAGAATGTAACGATAAGACCTGCGATTTCCTGTTGCGTTGAGAGCAAGTTTGTCGTTATGACTTATGTCATGGGCCTTCATCACACTTCTACGTATTTGTTAGCATATTGACCGGCCTGTCAATTGCAGCGATGTGAGGGCCATCATTAAAATGCTGGACGGATTAATTGATCCACCCACGCCCTACGCTGTGATTGCTTCGCAGATATTTTAATTGAGGTCGTAATGAGGAACGTCTGTTCGTATACACAGGACAGTCACATACGTCACGCATTGGTTCTATACACAGGACAGTCACATACGTCACGCATTGGTTCTATACACAGGACAGTCACATACGTCACGCATTGGTTCGTACACACAGGACAGTCACATACGTCACGCATTGGTTCGTACACACAGGGCAGTCACATACGTCACGCATTGGTTCGTACACACAGGACAGTCACATACGTCACGCATTGGTTCGTACACACAGGACAGTCACATACGTCACGCATTGGTTCGTATACACAGGACAGTCACATACGTCACGCATTGGTTCTTATACACAGGACAGTCACATACGTCACGCATTGGTTCGTACACACAGGACAGTCACATACGTCACGCATTGGTTCTATACACAGGACAGTCAAATACGTCACGCATTGGTTCGCATACACAGGACAGTCACATACGTCACGCATTGGTTCGTACACACAGGACAGTCACATACGTCACGCATTGGTTCGTATACACAGGACAGTCACATACGTCACGCATTGGTTCGTATACACAGGACAGTCACATACGTCACGCATTGGTTCGCATACACAGGACAGTCACATACGTCACGCATTGGTTCGTACACACAGGACAGTCACATACGTCACGCATTGGTTCGTATACACAGGACAGTCACATACGTCACGCATTGGTTCGTACACACAGGACAGTCACATACGTCACGCATTGGTTCGTACACACAGGACAGTCACATACGTCACGCATTGGTTCGTATACACAGGACAGTCACATACGTCACGCATTGGTTCGTATACACAGGACAGTCACATACGTCACGCATTGGTTCGTATACACAGGACAGTCACATACGTCACGCATTGTTCAAGCGACACTGAACATACACACTTAATTCAATTTAAAGTTGTGATTTGTGTAACGTAATTGTACAGCAACAAAGATAGTGTCAATGAATTCAACTTGTTACAAAGATAAAAGTGTGACCTACTTCTGTCACCATTTGTAGTTCCAGATTTTTTGTTAAATTTATTAATATCTTGATATTTTACTAAAATCTGTCATAATATTAATTAGAAATTGCTGAACAAAATTGTCATAGCATTTTCCTTCTTTTTACTCTTGGATACCAAGTAATTTCTGTTTGAAATGAATTAAACTCTAAAATAATTAGACATTGTCGTCCACCCACAATCACAGGGCTGACCTAATATTTCGTTCGAACTATTTCCAGCGGAGTTGATCAAACACTCTGCGTCCTCGTAGGAAGTCCTTGCATTTGTCGGCGGCTAATCGGCGTTGTGTCGAGCGCGACAAATGAACGCGTCATCGCCGCGTGTGGCGCTGCGAACACACAGCCAAGTGAGTGGCGTCGTAAACTGACATCAAGTCGGGCTTACACGCTCTAATCTCGCAGACACACCGGCGACGCTTCAGTTGCACACACTTTTGTACCCGGATTGCTTTTTGTACCATTAGATACAGAATTATTCAGGGAAAATGGAAGTTCGGGAATATCAGCTTTAAAAAATTATACCTCTTGTACTTTCGTAAAATTTGCAATTTTTTTTACGTTCTGCTACACAAAAGTAAGGCCGTTTTAAGGCGTCTAAATTAAAATTATGATTTACAATCTTATCACAAAGTTATAAATTACGCTAAAATATATGCAAAAAACGAGCTCACCCCACAGGTACCACTACAGGCAAACCAAAGAGGCTACAAGAGAAAAATAGTTGGCGCTCACATTTCGAAAGCGGTTGCAGCAAAGGTGTAATCCAAATCAATTGTTTTCTATTGCAACTGTTTTGGTTTGTATTTATCTGCTGTTAACGATATTTTTTTTCCTCCTTTTTTTAAACTAAAACTAAGCACAGAATTAGTCACAGCTACTCAGTTTCGTCTGTAACTGTTTTGGTTTTTATCTGTTTTTATGATCAATTTTATTTTCGTAAATATTTTAACTATAGCTTCATCTCAGATAAGTCAAACCAACTCATTTACGTATGGATTATAATATTTCCTGATTCCAACTGAATCTACAGCTCCGAGTGAGAAATGCCCCCCCCCCCCCCCCCCCCCCCCCCACCTGTACTGATTCTTCTTGCCTGCAGACGCACCTGAGCGGCGCTCCTGATAGTTATTGTACGCGACACACGAGCGTGCCGAGCCGTGATATCGACGTCGAGCGTCGGTTTATGGCGTCGGAAATTGCCTCTAGGGCGCGAGTTAAAGCCGGACGCTGGCTCGTGGCTCGGCCACGGGATGGCTTTTTAATATGACAATGATGTTAGGCGTTATTTGCGTTCTGTTGGCCATTTGGTGAGCAGATGAGGGGGAGGGTTGTCCTGAGGAGAAGTAATGTGTGTCAATTGTGACTTCGAAGCTGAGTTTGAGAGAAGCGCTGTTGCCAGTTTATATTTGGCAATCGGAGATTTTATTTCAAATTTTAGTTTATTTTGTTTTTATTCTATTTGGGGGTAAAGTATGGCGTTTTGAATCTAATTAAGGCTACCAAATTATATATACCTACCACAAATACATAGATTTGCTGACCACAGATTAGTAATTCTCTGGGATGAAAATATGAAAGCTGACCAATCGTATATTGATTGAAATGTACGAATTGTAATTGAATACTGGAACTTGGTTCAAGTCTCTGGCATACAATATGTGTCATTGAAGGGAACCCGTTTACTCCTATTGGACCTTCATATCACTCCCATTATGAGTTTGTATTCATGTTTGGCATTATAGATATGTTTAAAGGAGGTGACGTTCTACTCTTATAACCGTCTCTTGGCACTATCCCAGCATTTTCGCGCGGAAATCGTTGAAATCAGGAACGCGGTTCGCGAGACCGCTGCACAACAGTCGTCGCCATGTTGATGTTTGTCCTCGGCGTGACGTCATAGTGCTGTGACATGCGAGCCTCCCTCGGGCGCCGCTGAACACAGTTTTCAGTCAACACAAACACAGCGCAATCACAAAACGTGGAATAAGCGAATCAGTAATTAATTCCCCTCCCCCTCCTTCGCCGCTCTCTGCGCGCATCTTTTCCCGCAGTGCATTGTGACACGTGTCAGAATCACTCGGCTTTTTACGTGCAATCGCATGTCACATTTATTGCCGTTTGTGCGGGATTTGACAGCGTTCAACTTGAATAGTGATATAATGCACTTCTATATTTCCATTAGTCATGATAATCACTTACATTTTACCCTAAAATTTGAGCTTATATTTTCTGTAATTTGAACCTTAGCTCCAAATTAAATATTTAGATTTTCCGTTTTAAGATCTAGTAGCAGAAAATGCAATTTAGATGCTTGGGGTAAACGAGTTTGGTAGCATCTGAGCCTTTTGATATTACAGTTTGGCATTTTAACGATATGTTGTGTGAGTGTGCGCACAGATTTGGCTGAATGGTAGCTACTTATTTGAAATACATTCGAGTTCGTTTATGCATCAAGTACATCAAGTACATTAAGTTCATCAAGGATAATGCTGCTGTCAATACAGCTCCTAGGATTGATCAACACATAGTTCAGGGTTTAGGGCTGCCACTCAGTCACTATTATCACTATAAGTCACTTTTTTCCCCTTGTCACTTTAATTAGATTTGTTTTAGCAATTAGTCACTTAAAGTTATTATTGACTAAAATAGTAATAAAATATAATTATTTGGTTTTTTGTTTAATAATTTTTAATTTCCTTAGGTCTTTCAACAATTAATTTCCAAAAATTCTCAATTCTTCAGCATTATTGTTTTAAAAGCGATTGGTGTGGGGCCGTGTTATGAGTTTTAAAATTGGCGCTACTTTGACTTGAAAAATAAACGCGAAACAACGCGAAACATTACTTTGAAATAAACGTGCACTTTACATAAAATGTCTCTAATTTCATTTCATTTGTCACTATTTTAGTCACTTTCCAGTCACTTTTTGTCACCTTTTCCAGTCATTTTAGTCACTATTTATACTATTTTTGAGGACCAATGTGAGTGGCAGCCTTGGGGTTGTATCCCAGCCTATCTGGGTTTGAATCAAAGTGGATGCATTTCTATATTTCACTCCACATTAGTGTCTGGACTAGACAAACCAAGTGACTGATCCAGTTACAAACATCTACTAACATCCTATCACTGGCTGGGATCACGTGTTGGGATGTTGTGGCTAATAATGTTGTTATCCATTGTTGTTTAAGCCTTAGTGTGGAACTTAACACTATCTGCCATTAACCTATATAACCCCGAAAGGGACATATTCGAAAGCTATATAAACACAGCATAACCACGTAATTTATTGATGTCCTTAACCGAAATGCGCTTTAATACTTAGTGCTTTCGTAAGTGTACTTTGCTATATGAGGGGCGTAAATTGGTATTTGAAATACGTTAAAATTGAGTTTTGAGTCCATTATGTGGAGTTTTTATAGATATATTCATGAAATAGAAGAGTATTATTCGCTCGTTTCAAGTTTCTATAATAATCCGCTAGATTTCCCACTAGCGGTAATAGCATGAACTGCACCAGACATTTACATAATCGGATTAAAGTGTTGACGCAAGGGGCGCCACAGTCTCATTTGTACTGGCAACACTCGACGTTATGAAGCAGTATGAAGCATTGCAAACAGCCTCCAGTCCAGTCCACGAGATATTTATGTTTGTCCAAGCGATTTTTAATTTATTTTCTTATTTGGTTATAAGCTTGTAATTGTTTTTTCAGTCCTCTTTTTGTTTGTATTCAATTGGCAAGCATTTTTTTGTTTTTAATAAACTAATCGATTTCTGGTTTCGGTTGCTCAATCCATCGGGCTCATGTATATGCATTTGACGTCTGAAAACATCCCCCATGTATCAGTGTCTGTCAATCTTCTCGTGGATTTCGAATATATATGTTTTCTTCTCCCTAAAAAATCCCCCCTCCCCCCATTTATTACCTTATCAACCTGACATTTGAGAGGCAAGTCACATTACGCTCAGTGCAGAGTGTAGGTACAGTCTTTGGCAAAAGTATTAGCCTCGGAGAAAATGGAACACATTACACTTGTCAAATTAAGGAGAAGAATTGTTATTGCCCTTACATTTTTGTTATACAAATGGTGGCAGATGTGGGATTTTGACAAAATAAATGATTTCTTATGTGATATTTTGAAGATATCAAAAATGAATTTTTTTTGATATTTGATATAATTGAGTAGCGTTTGTGTGCATTTAGATTATAGACATATAGACATATAGACAGCTTGACAGCTAGTCCATGGTATTAAGATGCTTGTTAGGTGACGAAAAGAGAACGGAAAGAAAATTATGAATGGGAAGAGGTTGAAAACCCTTTCCAATATTTTCAACATGTAGTATTAAAGTATGCAAGCATTAACTTGATAATAAATGCCTCCCATTGGTTGGAAATGTCTTATTCGACTCATATTCGCCGAATAAGTGTGTAACCCCGCCGTAACTGATACAGTCCGCGTCAGAAGAGTGTGGGTGTGTGTGTGTGTGCTGAGACTTGAGCAGGGCTGATTTGTTGCTGTACTTATCTGGGTGACACGATGATGTATCTGCTCCCGTGAACTCTGACCTGACGGGCTTAATCACAACACTGTGGTCAGGTGAACGCGCACTACTAGCTGACCTGGAAACATCGACTAGGAGAGTCACATGTAGAGCCACCGCAGAGGAGCTTTCGACAGATTAACAAGTGAAACATCGACGTAGCTTTTAAAATCTATCACTTTTAGTGTCAAAATTAGTACGCTTGGCAAAAGAAACAATGATCATTGAAAGCATTTGAATGGCTGCTGTCCTTATCATTGAATGCTTGTTATTATCATTGAAATGAGAGGTCACCTACTAGAGTGAGACGAGTAGATCGCATCGACTGATTTTTGATCGTCATATATAATATTTGTCAGTCAATGAGGTTATTTGAGCAATAATTGTTTGTTTTGCCGAGTGTACATACTTTTGTGTCAGTTATTTTTTTAATACCTAATTATAATAGTACCAAGCCCGATAATGTCTCTAAATTTCTTTTAATACTTCGATATCAACTTTTATAGGTATGTATCACAGTAAAACAAAGTGGTTGAAAGTATTAAAATCATAGATTTTAAGTCATTATGAAATTCTTTACCATTTTCTGCCACCAAAGTAGACTAAGACTAAATGAGTAGACTAAATGAGAGTCATTTAACTACATTCTTTCATGTTCATTTTATATCAGTACACTATTACTTTTAATTCACAATATATGTCTACATTGTTTGTTACCTACAAATATTTAAACAAGGGATGTATTCCTTGTAGACATTTATGTAGATTGGCTATCATTGCTTGTTCGAACCCCCCACTGTTTCGAAACACAGTGTTGCATGCACTCCTGCACACAAATGCAACACCGCAACCCGGTTCAAACCCAATCTCTCCGATCGTAAGTCTTATCGTCTCAGCATCCATCTTTCTATCACGTGACATCGTCGAGTTCAACGACTTCTCGCGATAATTCCGGGCATTGTGAGCTCTTAATCCGTGAATAATGCGGATCACGTCGCCGGCACAATGGCAGTGCATTGCTGTGGAGCAGACACCCAACAATAATACATGCATTCATCAGATTTAGAATCATTATTCCACTGCAATGATTATTTACATTACCATTGACGGGAGCTGTGAGTACATGACGGACAGACGGACACTATACCTGATTATGGAAAACTGGACTAGATAGGAATTATTTATATTCATTAGCGGTTTAAACACATAAAGTGCAATAATTGTCAATCAACACTAGTTTTTATTAAGTAATTAATTGCCTCAGTGATTATTATGTTCGTATATAAATTTGGCATATTATTTTAATTTAAAAAGTTGGCTGTACAAAATATTGTCCCAGCTTCATATTGTTTTACTATTCGAGAAAATAAGGAACACAACTGACCTCTGGTGGATTTTGTGGTACTAGGTAAATGGCGGCTATCAAGGGCGCATTTGCATAAATATAAATACAAATATTTGATATAGTTGTTTGTTATGGCCAAAAAAGTAAATTTATAGATAAATATCAATTTCAATGTCTTTTGTTTTTTCACTGCTTTATGGAAACACGAAATGTAAAAACAAACATATTAATATGTGGACCTGATAGTAGCCATCTTGCCAGAAGTGGCTCCATCACGTATCACTTATTTGTGGGAATTGCACTCCGGAGGTCCCTGGTTCCATTCTTGCGGCCGTCTCTCCTGACTGAGCTTTTATCGTGGCTTGACCTAAGTTTCAACATTATCTCTGTATTGCCATCATAAACATTTGTCTGTCTCCATTTGCCCAGTTGCATAACAGTGTGACGTTAAACACCACACAATTAAAAACAATTTAAAATCTCTGAACATGACTATAATATCCAACTTCTTTCGTTTGACTTTGGTTTATCCGAATAGTATTTGATTTAAGACCGGAAAGTTACTGGAAGATCCTTCAGAACCTGTTATCATAGACGCTGTATAAATCATAGCGAACCACAATCAAGATCCAGCTTTCTCTGATATCAAATTGAATCCAGCAGCTTTTCGCGTGGAATGTACTTTCAAAATCAATCAGTTGACGCAATTTTCTTGTGTTTCCTCCGCCAGCGCTATTTATTGCATGAACGTGCACCTAACGCCCGCTCCCTGCCCTCCCCCCCCCCCCCCCCCCCCCCACACCGAATCATGTGCGCCCCGGCAAGCCCGGCTGATTCGATTTTATTTATTTGCACCCAAGTGAAAATATAGTTTCGCATCGTGTTGAAAATGTCGCTATCAATTCCGTGCAATCGCGCTCTCAAGAGCAGCGCAAAATTATGTAACGCGAGGTATAAATTCGCGCGCGTTTGGAATTGCACTTGGCCCCTGGTGGAAGCTGCGTCATTGAATTGTGCTGACAGCAGGACGTGTGCTGCCCTCCAGCGGCGATCATTAGCGCCAATTAGATCCGCCAGAGAACTATCGGGCGAATTCACACTGTGTTCATTATACTCCGCAATTTCATTATTCGGGACATATTTGTTTATTATTTTGCTTGTTTTCAATATTCGGAATGAATTATTTGTGTACTATACGCAATTTGTTTAAAATATACGTCTATCTCTGTAATTCTCTTACCAATCAATTTTATAAAAATACTTGGGATTGTGTTATCTGCTACAATGATATTTATTATATTTCCCAGGAGGAAATGTCTGATTTTAAGAATTGAGTGGGTATGTCAATAGAACATTTGGACTGAGCAATTCATATATTTATTTTTCTGGTGGTATCTGGCTCTTCTGTTACGATGCCTCTGCATGCTTTGTTTAACGCAGTTTTCTCCAGGGTATTCGTTATCCCAAATATAAACTCAACATTTTGACAGCTCAGGAGAGAAGAAAATAATGAATCACCAATTCGCATTAAAATGACTTTTATATTTATAAGGAAATTGTAAATATTATCGTGTGGTACAATGTTACGACTAAGAAATGTTTCAGTTGTAAGATTGTTTGATGCGTCTACATAAGTTACCGTGCAACATTTAAAATCCAATCGATGCTGACGATACTTAAAACAACTTATTATTACTTACATTTAACTTTGGATGTTGTCATAACTCGAAACATTAAGTCATTGTGTTGTAAAAATCGGAACATTTTATAGCAACTTATCTCTTCTGCCATTAATTGAGACGAAGAAGACAAAGCTGAGCGTGTGCCTGATATGTGAAACGCTGTACCCAGCCTCCAAATCTCCTCCCTCTCGATGTTTTCTTCTCCCTTGTTCCTCACAACACAAGAAGCGCGGTGATTGATGTTTGACTGCCCGATGCATATTGCATATTTCCCATATTTACGTCTGAGAGCGAGCGGGATGAGACAGGAGCAGGCGGAGGAGAGACGGGATTTATCTCGCGAGCAGAGGATGTATCAAGATATGCTCATGTGATTTATTCCCTAGTGCTGCAGATTTGTTTGACACCAATCCCTTTGTTAACCCGAGGCGATATTTATAGCTCGATTTAGAGATGCATATTGCTAGATATATTTCACCAAACCTTAGCTCTTAGCTTAGGGAAATGAAAATCTTTTAGTTCAGATGTAACGTCGTTTTCTTTAAATACGCTTTTGTTCCGACCGCGATCGAATCTTCATCTCCAAATGAGTTGATTCTCTTCTCAGCTAACATCGTCCGGGCAAACCCAATAAACCCTTCCCCGCGGACCCACATCTCTTAAAATAATTGCTATTCGTTTTTCTTTTTTTTTCTTCTTGAAACGTTTTTGCGTTATCTCTCCGACCGTTTCTTTTTAATGGATTTTCGCGGAGAGTTCTCCGTGAAACAATGTCTGGAGTGTTTATGGCCGCCAGATTCGTGCAACTTTTTGACCGGATGTGCGATGAACAATATGGCTGTGCGAACGCACGCTATGCCCAGGCTGGTGTCATCACGCAAACTACCCCCCCCCCCCCCCCCCCCCATCACCCACCCCCGCCCGGCGGAGCGCGAGTCTGATTCCTGTATCGAACGTTGCCGCGATAAATCTCCGGGATTCAATTAAGATATGCTAAGTTTATTGCATCGGACGGCTGATGTAGAGGCGAAAGGATCAGGATATTGTATTGAAATCGCTTGTGTGAACGGGTTGTTTAATATTATTGTAAATTGGTGTCAAGTACGGGTCACACTAGCAGATTGTATGCCGAATTGTATTTGGGGCCAATCGATAGTTCCAAACTCCGCTAGTGTATCTGGACCGAAAAATTATTCGAAATTCCTGCCCAATAAACAAATTGGATTAAATTTTACGTCCAAAAGAAAGCTGTACACAAAATGTTCACTTTTCATGTAAAAGTTTAGTTAGATCGTACTTTTTTGTATAGATAAAGAGTAACTTTTTGTATTGCAAATATTGCGGTCCAAGACTTTGGGAGATTTTACTGAAGAGGCCTGTGGAGCGTAGCGCGACGTACGAGTTCTTGAGAGTGTGTTTTTTAGTTTGACTTGATTCTAATAAAAAGGATTCAAAGTTTTGAGGAAATGTGTCGAAGTGATTCGAATTGTGCTCCAGTGTGCAACGTCGTTTAGTTTAGAACTGCGTTTTTAAAAAAAACATTAAAGCTCGATCGTGTTTACTTATTTGCTGCAATGTGTTTACGATCCTCGACGTGCTGAGGTGTCATCCATTTATCTACATTAACGTACTTACCCTGCTTATTTACCTAGTCTAATCCGTGCGTGCTTTATCCCATGGTTTCGTGTCCAAGAAGTTCTCGGCAAACTCTCAGGAAGTTGTCGGTACCTCGGCCTTTATGTCGACGTAATAGTTGATCTACTTTACCGACGCCCAGCAAACTGAGCTGATCTTCAGTGTATATGTCATCCGTTACGAAATAGGATAGTAAACAAATTAACAATCTAGAAGTTTGAAACTTTGGGAGGATCAACGGGATTTGTGTCTCCTCCGATACTTGTCACATTTGATGAGATTGCTGGCGATGTACCATCAAGATTGTCCTGTCCTAGATGGTAACTTTGCCGTGCTGGAAGTCTTCTGCCGTCGAAGTGCTGTAATGACACAAAAGGTCAACTAAACATTCTAGCAGTGAACCTTGTTGAACTAATCACTTTCTTCCCACGATTGCATAGCTTTCAAGAAGCAGCAAGTGTAATCTCTTAATTCAAAGAGTGAGTGGGATATGGGTAGTTTGAGCTCAAATATCACTCAATAAGTAGAATGTGGGCGCTCCAGCTCAAGTATCACACAATAAGTAGAATGTGGGTAGCTCCAGCTCAAATATCACGATTTAAGTAGAATGTGGGTAGCTCCAGCTCAAATATCACGCATTAAGTAGAATGTGGGTAACTCCAGCTCAAATATCACGCAATAAGTAGAATGTAGGCAACTCTAGCTCAAATATCACACAATAGGTAAAATGTGGGTAGCTCCAGCTCAAATATCACCCAGTAAGTAGAATGTGGGTAGCTCCAGCTCAAATATCACTCAATAAGTAGAATGTGGGTAGCTCCAGCTCAAATATCACGCAGTAAGTAGAATGTGGGTAGCTTGAGCCTAAAGTTCTACCAATAAGTGAATTGTCTTGAGCTTAAACTCTAATTTTGTCCCAGGAATGATGGAGTGAACTCGATTAGTAGTTGCTTTTGAGTTTTGTCTCAATATTGTTATTGAGTGATATTTTTGAAACTTACATGAATGAAGTTCAGTTGATTGATTTAAAAAAACGTAAACAAGTTATTAACGGTGTTGTTCCGAGAAAACCTGTTAATAAATCCGTGCCAATGAAATCGGTTCTTGCCAACGAAGAGCAAATGATCTCCAAAGTGAACTCTTCTCCAAAACGACAACGATTCCCCGATGTCATCCGTTTCGCCTCCCTCGCTAGAGCACTCTATTGATCTCTGGTCTCGAAGGCGGTGTGTGGCGGTGTATAGAAGGCCGCGGTTTGATCGTAATGCAAAGTGATCTAGTGTAACGAGCACATGCGGGTATTCGAACCGAGGACCTCGGGGTGATAACTCACGACTGCAGGGGGGGGGGGGCCTCTCTCTGCTACTATCAGAGTTCAGAGTCAGACGCGCGGGCGCGCTTTATTACGTAGCCGGCGAATAAATCTTCGGAAACGGTCAATATTTTTGCGTTGTGTCATGGGATAAATGGACGAACTTAGGCCGGAGGATGTTTTTACTATTCGCGGCGATAACATTGGGGTTTGATAAATTGCGATCTTCTGGGGTTCAAATCTGGCCTCCAGATTGGAAATTTGAGGAAAGGATTCTCTATTCTGTGCCATTACCAACTTTATAAGAATCATAACTCACCAGTTAGTTACATTTTGATACCTAATGTAGTTTAGAGATAGGCCACATAAGGGAATGTACTAATAGAAATTATTATACAGTCTAAAATAATCATAGTTACCGTTTAAATAAAACAGGTTTATTATATAATTTGACGCATAATGTGGTTCAGAAAACAGGCTAACTTAAAAACACTTTTTTCATATTTAGATACGTCCGGATCTGGATACTTCTATTAAAATGTTTAAAACCATGCCCATGCTGGTTAAGGTTCCTTAATTCAAGCTTATTTTTTCTCCCCAGATGTCATAGAAATTTCTTTAACCTCGTTTACTCTCGAAAATGTAATTATTAGAATGATTGCATCCGAGCTGCACTCTTGCCACGTGGTAATGTAAACTGTACCGAGTGGCTCCACAGCTCGCCGCCGCTGATCTCGCAGCGCTGCGTAACTTTCCACGTCGTTGGCGTAAGTTTCTCTCGAGTTTGCCTCGCAAATGTAATTATTAGAATGATTCCATCCGAGCTGCACTCTTGCCACGTGGTAATGCAAACTGTACCGAGTGGTTCCACAGCTCGCCGCCGCTGATCTCGCAGCGCTGCGTAACTTTCCACGTCGTTGGCGTAAGTTTCTCTCGAGTTTGCCTCGCAAATGTAATTATTAGAATGATTCCATCCGAGCTGCACTCTTGCCATGTGGTAATGCAAACTGTACCGAGTGGTTCCACAACTCGCCGCCGCTGATCTCGCAGCGCTGCGTAACTTTCCACGTCGTTGGCGTAAGTTTCTCTCGAGTTTGCCTCGCAAATGTAATTATTAGAATGATTCCATCCGAGCTGCACTCTTGCCATGTGGTAATGCAAACTGTACCGAGTGGTTCCACAACTCGCCGCCGCTGATCTCGCAGCGCTGCGTAACTTTCCACGTCGTTGGCGTAAGTTTCTCTCGAGTTTGCCTCGCAAATGTAATTATTAGAATGATTCCATCCGAGCTGCACTCTTGCCACGTGGTAATGCAAACTGTACCGAGTGGCTCCACAGCTCGCCGCCGCTGATCTCGCAGCGCTGCGTAACTTTCCACGTCGTTGCCGTAAGTTTCTCTCGAGTTTGCCTCGCAAATGTAATTATTAGAATGATTCCATCCGAGCTGCACTCTTGCCACGTGGTAATGCAAACTGTACCGAGTGGCTCCACAGCTCGCCGCCGCTGATCTCGCAGCGCTGCGTAACTTTCCACGTCGTTGGCGTAAGTTTCTCTCGAGTTTGCCTCGCAAATGTAATTATTAGAATGATTCCATCCGAGCTGCACTCTTGCCACGTGGTAATGCAAACTGTACCGAGTGGCTCCACAGCTCGCCGCCGCTGATCTCGCAGCGCTGCGTAACTTTCCACGTCGTTGGCGTAAGTTTCTCTCGAGTTTGCCTCGAAAATGTAATTATTAGAATGATTCCATCCGAGCTGCACTCTTGCCACGTGGTAATGCAAACTGTACCGAGTGGTTCCACAGCTCGCCGCCGCTGATCTCGCAGCGCTGCGTAACTTTCCACGTCGTTGGCGTAAGTTTCTCTCGAGTTTGCCTCGCAAATGTAATTATTAGAATGATTCCATCCGAGCTGCACTCTTGCCATGTGGTAATGCAAACTGTACCGAGTGGCTCCACAGCTCGCCGCCGCTGATCTCGCAGCGCTGCGTAACTTTCCACGTCGTTGGCGTAAGTTTCTCTCGAGTTTGCCTCGCAAATGTAATTATTAGAATGATTCCATCCGAGCTGCACTCTTGCCACGTGGTAATGCAAACTGTACCGAGTGGCTCCACAGCTCGCCGCCGCTGATCTCGCAGCGCTGCGTAACTTTCCACGTCGTTGGCGTAAGTTTCTCTCGAGTTTGCCTCGCAAATGTAATTATTAGAATGATTCCATCCGAGCTGCACTCTTGCCACGTGGTAATGCAAACTGTACCGAGTGGCTCCACAGCTCGCCGCCGCTGATCTCGCAGCGCTGCGTAACTTTCCACGTCGTTGGCGTAAGTTTCTCTCGAGTTTGCCTCGCAAATGTAATTATTAGAATGATTCCATCCGAGCTGCACTCTTGCCACGTGGTAATGCAAACTGTACCGAGTGGCTCCACAGCTCGCCGCCGCTGATCTCGCAGCGCTGCGTAACTTTCCACGTCGTTGGCGTAAGTTTCTCTCGAGTTTGCCTCGCAAATGTAATTATTAGAATGATTCCATCCGAGCTGCACTCTTGCCACGTGGTAATGCAAACTGTACCGAGTGGCTCCACAGCTCGCCGCCGCTGATCTCGCAGCGCTGCGTAACTTTCCACGTCGTTGCCGTAAGTTTCTCTCGAGTTTGCCTCGCAAATGTAATTATTAGAATGATTCCATCCGAGCTGCACTCTTGCCACGTGGTAATGCAAACTGTACCGAGTGGCTCCACAGCTCGCCGCCGCTGATCTCGCAGCGCTGCGTAACTTTCCACGTCGTTGGCGTAAGTTTCTCTCGAGTTTGCCTCGCAAATGTAATTATTAGAATGATTCCATCCGAGCTGCACTCTTGCCACGTGGTAATGCAAACTGTACCGAGTGGCTCCACAGCTCGCCGCCGCTGATCTCGCAGCGCTGCGTAACTTTCCACGTCGTTGCCGTAAGTTTCTCTCGAGTTTGCCTCGCAAATGTAATTATTAGAATGATTCCATCCGAGCTGCACTCTTGCCACGTGGTAATGTAAACTGTACCGAGTGGTTCCACAGCTCGCCGCCGCTGATCTCGCAGCGCTGCGTAACTTTCCACGTCGTTGGCGTAAGTTTCTCTCGAGTTTGCCTCGCAAATGTAATTATTAGAATGATTCCATCCGAGCTGCACTCTTGCCACGTGGTAATGTAAACTGTACCGAGTGGTTCCACAGCTCGCCGCCGCTGATCTCGCAGCGCTGCGTAACTTTCCACGTCGTTGGCGTAAGTTTCTCTCGAGTTTGCCTCGCAAATGTAATTATTAGAATGATTCCATCCGAGCTGCACTCTTGCCATGTGGTAATGCAAACTGTACCGAGTGGTTCCACAGCTCGCCGCCGCTGATCTCGCAGCGCTGCGTAACTTTCCACGTCGTTGGCGTAAGTTTCTCTCGAGTTTACCTCGCAAATGTAATTATTAGAATGATTCCATCCGAGCTGCACTCTTGCCACGTGGTAATGCAAACTGTACCGAGTGGCTCCACAGCTCGCCGCCGCTGATCTCGCAGCGCTGCGTAACTTTCCACGTCGTTGCCGTAAGTTTCTCTCGAGTTTGCCTCGCAAATGTAATTATTAGAATGATTCCATCCGAGCTGCACTCTTGCCATGTGGTAATGCAAACTGTACCGAGTGGCTCCACAGCTCGCCGCCGCTGATCTCGCAGCGCTGCGTAACTTTCCACGTCGTTGCCGTAAGTTTCTCTCGAGTTTGCCTCGCAAATGTAATTATTAGAATGATTCCATCCGAGCTGCACTCTTGCCATGTGGTAATGCAAACTGTACCGAGTGGTTCCACAGCTCGCCGCCGCTGATCTCGCAGCGCTGCGTAACTTTCCACGTCGTTGCCGTAAGTTTCTCTCGAGTTTGCCTCGCAAATGTAATTATTAGAATGATTCCATCCGAGCTGCACTCTTGCCACGTGGTAATGCAAACTGTACCGAGTGGCTCCACAGCTCGCCGCCGCTGATCTCGCAGCGCTGCGTAACTTTCCACGTCGTTGCCGTAAGTTTCTCTCGAGTTTGCCTCGCAAATGTAATTATTAGAATGATTCCATCCGAGCTGCACTCTTGCCACGTGGTAATGCAAACTGTACCGAGTGGCTCCACAGCTCGCCGCCGCTGATCTCGCAGCGCTGCGTAACTTTCCACGTCGTTGCCGTAAGTTTCTCTCGAGTTTGCCTCGCAAATGTAATTATTAGAATGATTGCATCCGAGCTGCACTCTTGCCACGTGGTAATGCAAACTGTACCGAGTGGCTCCACAGCTCGCCGCCGCTGATCTCGCAGCGCTGCGTAACTTTCCACGTCGTTGGCGTAAGTTTCTCTCGAGTTTGCCTCGCAAATGTAATTATTAGAATGATTCCATCCGAGCTGCACTCTTGCCACGTGGTAATGCAAACTGTACCGAGTGGCTCCACAGCTCGCCGCCGCTGATCTCGCAGCGCTGCGTAACTTTCCACGTCGTTGGCGTAAGTTTCTCTCGAGTTTGCCTCGCAAATGTAATTATTAGAATGATTCCATCCGAGCTGCACTCTTGCCATGTGGTAATGCAAACTGTACCGAGTGGCTCCACAGCTCGCCGCCGCTGATCTCGCAGCGCTGCGTAACTTTCCACGTCGTTGCCGTAAGTTTCTCTCGAGTTTGCCTCGCAAATGTAATTATTAGAATGATTCCATCCGAGCTGCACTCTTGCCATGTGGTAATGCAAACTGTACCGAGTGGCTCCACAGCTCGCCGCCGCTGATCTCGCAGCGCTGCGTAACTTTCCACGTCGTTGGCGTAAGTTTCTCTCGAGTTTGCCTCGCAAATGTAATTATTAGAATGATTCCATCCGAGCTGCACTCTTGCCATGTGGTAATGCAAACTGTACCGAGTGGCTCCACAGCTCGCCGCCGCTGATCTCGCAGCGCTGCGTAACTTTCCACGTCGTTGCCGTAAGTTTCTCTCGAGTTTGCCTCGCAAATGTAATTATTAGAATGATTCCATCCGAGCTGCACTCTTGCCATGTGGTAATGCAAACTGTACCGAGTGGCTCCACAGCTCGCCGCCGCTGATCTCGCAGCGCTGCGTAACTTTCCACGTCGTTGCCGTAAGTTTCTCTCGAGTTTGCCTCGCAAATGTAATTATTAGAATGATTCCATCCGAGCTGCACTCTTGCCATGTGGTAATGCAAACTGTACCGAGTGGCTCCACAGCTCGCCGCCGCTGATCTCGCAGCGCTGCGTAACTTTCCACGTCGTTGCCGTAAGTTTCTCTCGAGTTTGCCTCGCAAATGTAATTATTAGAATGATTCCATCCGAGCTGCACTCTTGCCATGTGGTAATGCAAACTGTACCGAGTGGCTTCACAGCTCGCCGCCGCTGATCTCGCAGCGCTGCGTAACTTTCCACGTCGTTGCCGTAAGTTTCTCTCGAGTTTGCCTCGCAAATGTAATTATTAGAATGATTCCATCCGAGCTGCACTCTTGCCATGTGGTAATGCAAACTGTACCGAGTGGCTCCACAGCTCGCCGCCGCTGATCTCGCAGCGCTGCGTAACTTTCCACGTCGTTGCCGTAAGTTTCTCTCGAGTTTGCCTCGCAAATGTAATTATTAGAATGATTCCATCCGAGCTGCACTCTTGCCATGTGGTAATGCAAACTGTACCGAGTGGCTCCACAGCTCGCCGCCGCTGATCTCGCAGCGCTGCGTAACTTTCCACGTCGTTGCCGTAAGTTTCTCTCGAGTTTGCCTCGCAAATGTAATTATTAGAATGATTCCATCCGAGCTGCACTCTTGCCATGTGGTAATGCAAACTGTACCGAGTGGCTCCACAGCTCGCCGCCGCTGATCTCGCAGCGCTGCGTTACTTTCCACGTCGTTGCCGTAAGTTTCTCTCGAGTTTGCCTCGCAAATGTAATTATTAGAATGATTCCATCCGAGCTGCACTCTTGCCATGTGGTAATGCAAACTGTACCGAGTGGCTCCACAGCTCGCCGCCACTGATCTCGCAGCGCTGCGTAACTTTCCACGTCGTTGCCGTAAGTTTCTCTCGAGTTTGCCTCGCAAATGTAATTATTAGAATGATTCCATCCGAGCTGCACTCTTGCCACGTGGTAATGCAAACTGTACCGAGTGGCTCCACAGCTCGCCGCCGCTGATCTCGCAGCGCTGCGTAACTTTCCACGTCGTTGCCGTAAGTTTCTCTCGAGTTTGCCTCGCAAATGTAATTATTAGAATGATTCCATCCGAGCTGCACTCTTGCCACGTGGTAATGCAAACTGTACCGAGTGGCTCCACAGCTCGCCGCCGCTGATCTCGCAGCGCTGCGTAACTTTCCACGTCGTTGCCGTAAGTTTCTCTCGAGTTTGCCTCGCAAATGTAATTATTAGAATGATTCCATCCGAGCTGCACTCTTGCCACGTGGTAATGCAAACTGTACCGAGTGGCTCCACAGCTCGCCGCCGCTGATCTCGCAGCGCTGCGTAACTTTCCACGTCGTTGGCGTAAGTTTCTCTCGAGTTTGCCTCGCAAATGTAATTATTAGAATGATTCCATCCGAGCTGCACTCTTGCCACGTGGTAATGTAAACTGTACCGAGTGGTTCCACAGCTCGCCGCCGCTGATCTCGCAGCGCTGCGTAACTTTCCACGTCGTTGGCGTAAGTTTCTCTCGAGTTTGCCTCGCAAATGTAATTATTAGAATGATTCCATCCGAGCTGCACTCTTGCCACGTGGTAATGCAAACTGTACCGAGTGGCTCCACAGCTCGCCGCCGCTGATCTTGCAGCGCTGCGTAACTTTCCACGTCGTTGGCGTAAGTTTCTCTCGAGTTTGCCTCGCAAATGTAATTATTAGAATGATTCCATCCGAGCTGCACTCTTGCCACGTGGTAATGTAAACTGTACCGAGTGGTTCCACAGCTCGCCGCCGCTGATCTCGCAGCGCTGCGTAACTTTCCACGTCGTTGGCGTAAGTTTCTCTCGAGTTTGCCTCGCAAAGGTAATTATTAGAATGATTCCATCCGAGCTGCACTCTTGCCACGTGGTAAAGGAAACTGTACCGAGTGGCTCCACAGCTCGCCGCCGCTGATCTCGCAGCGCTGCGTAACTTTCCACGTCGTTGCCGTAAGTTTCTCTCGAGTTTGCCTCGCAAATGTAATTATTAGAATGATTCCATCCGAGCTGCACTCTTGCCACGTCGTAATGTAAACTGTACCGAGTGGTTCCACAGCTCGCCGCCGCTGATCTCGCAGCGCTGCGTAACTTTCCACGTCGTTGGCGTAAGTTTCTCTCGAGTTTGCCTCGCAAATGTAATTATTAGAATGATTCCATCCGAGCTGCACTCTTGCCACGTGGTAATGTAAACTGTACCGAGTGGTTCCACAGCTCGCCGCCGCTGATCTCGCAGCGCTGCGTAACTTTCCACGTCGTTGCCGTAAGTTTCTCTCGAGTTTGCCTCGCAAATGTAATTATTAGAATGATTCCATCCGAGCTGCACTCTTGCCACGTGGTAATGCAAACTGTACCGAGTGGCTCCACAGCTCGCCGCCGCTGATCTCGCAGCGCTGCGTAACTTTCCACGTCGTTGGCGTAAGTTTCTCTCGAGTTTGCCTCGCAAATGTAATTATTAGAATGATTCCATCCGAGCTGCACTCTTGCCACGTGGTAATGTAAACTGTACCGAGTGGTTCCACAGCTCGCCGCCGCTGATCTCGCAGCGCTGCGTAACTTTCCACGTCGTTGGCGTAAGTTTCTCTCGAGTTTGCCTCGCAAATGTAATTATTAGAATGATTCCATCCGAGCTGCACTCTTGCCACGTGGTAATGCAAACTGTACCGAGTGGCTCCACAGCTCGCCGCCGCTGATCTCGCAGCGCTGCGTAACTTTCCACGTCGTTGGCGTAAGTTTCTCTCGAGTTTGCCTCGCAAATGTAATTATTAGAATGATTCCATCCGAGCTGCACTCTTGCCACGTGGTAATGTAAACTGTACCGAGTGGTTCCACAGCTCGCCGCCGCTGATCTCGCAGCGCTGCGTAACTTTCCACGTCGTTGGCGTAAGTTTCTCTCGAGTTTGCCTCGCAAATGTAATTATTAGAATGATTCCATCCGAGCTGCACTCTTGCCACGTGGTAATGTAAACTGTACCGAGTGGTTCCACAGCTCGCCGCCGCTGATCTCGCAGCGCTGCGTAACTTTCCACGTCGTTGCCGTAAGTTTCTCTCGAGTTTGCCTCGCAAATGTAATTATTAGAATGATTCCATCCGAGCTGCACTCTTGCCATGTGGTAATGCAAACTGTACCGAGTGGCTCCACAGCTCGCCGCCGCTGATCTCGCAGCGCTGCGTAACTTTCCACGTCGTTGCCGTAAGTTTCTCTCGAGTTTGCCTCGCAAATGTAATTATTAGAATGATTCCATCCGAGCTGCACTCTTGCCACGTGGTAATGCAAACTGTACCGAGTGGCTCCACAGCTCGCCGCCGCTGATCTCGCAGCGCTGCGTAACTTTCCACGTCGTTGGCGTAAGTTTCTCTCGAGTTTGCCTCGCAAATGTAATTATTAGAATGATTCCATCCGAGCTGCACTCTTGCCACGTGGTAATGTAAACTGTACCGAGTGGCTCCACAGCTCGCCGCCGCTGATCTCGCAGCGCTGCGTAACTTTCCACGTCGTTGGCGTAAGTTTCTCTCGAGTTTGCCTCGCAAATGTAATTATTAGAATGATTCCATCCGAGCTGCACTCTTGCCACGTGGTAATGTAAACTGTACCGAGTGGTTCCACAGCTCGCCGCCGCTGATCTCGCAGCGCTGCGTAACTTTCCACGTCGTTGGCGTAAGTTTCTCTCGAGTTTGCCTCGCAAATGTAATTATTAGAATGATTCCATCCGAGCTGCACTCTTGCCATGTGGTAATGCAAACTGTACCGAGTGGCTCCACAGCTCGCCGCCGCTGATCTCGCAGCGCTGCGTAACTTTCCACGTCGTTGGCGTAAGTTTCTCTCGAGTTGCCTCGCAAATGTAATTATTAGAATGATTCCATCCGAGCTGCACTCTTGCCACGTGGTAATGCAAACTGTACCGAGTGGCTCCACAGCTCGCCGCCGCTGATCTCGCAGCGCTGCGTAACTTTCCACGTCGTTGGCGTAAGTTTCTCTCGAGTTGCCTCGCAAATGTAATTATTAGAATGATTCCATCCGAGCTGCACTCTTGCCACGTGGTAATGCAAACTGTACCGAGTGGCTCCACAGCTCGCCGCCGCTGATCTCGCAGCGCTGCGTAACTTTCCACGTCGTTGGCGTAAGTTTCTCTCGAGTTTGCCTCGCAAATGTAATTATTAGAATGATTCCATCCGAGCTGCACTCTTGCCACGTGGTAATGCAAACTGTACCGAGTGGCTCCACAGCTCGCCGCCGCTGATCTCGCAGCGCTGCGTAACTTTCCACGTCGTTGCCGTAAGTTTCTCTCGAGTTTGCCTCGCAAATGTAATTATTAGAATGATTCCATCCGAGCTGCACTCTTGCCATGTGGTAATGCAAACTGTACCGAGTGGCTCCTCAACTCGCCGCCGCTGATCTCGCAGCGCTGCGTAACTTTCCACGTCGTTGGCGTAAGTTTCTCTCGAGTTTGCCTCGCAAATGTAATTATTAGAATGATTCCATCCGAGCTGCACTCTTGCCACGTGGTAATGCAAACTGTACCGAGTGGCTCCACAGCTCGCCGCCGCTGATCTCGCAGCGCTGCGTAACTTTCCACGTCGTTGCCGTAAGTTTCTCTCGAGTTTGCCTCGCAAATGTAATTATTAGAATGATTCCATCCGAGCTGCACTCTTGCCATGTGGTAATGCAAACTGTACCGAGTGGCTCCTCAACTCGCCGCCGCTGATCTCGCAGCGCTGCGTAACTTTCCACGTCGTTGGCGTAAGTTTCTCTCGAGTTTGCCTCGCAAATGTAATTATTAGAATGATTCCATCCGAGCTGCACTCTTGCCACGTGGTAATGCAAACTGTACCGAGTGGCTCCACAGCTCGCCGCCGCTGATCTCGCAGCGCTGCGTAACTTTCCACGTCGTTGCCGTAAGTTTCTCTCGAGTTTGCCTCGCAAATGTAATTATTAGAATGATTGCATCCGAGCTGCACTCTTGCCATGTGGTAATGCAAACTGTACCGAGTGGCTCCACAGCTCGCCGCCGCTGATCTCGCAGCGCTGCGTAACTTTCCACGTCGTTGCCGTAAGTTTCTCTCGAGTTTGCCTCGCAAATGTAATTATTAGAATGATTCCATCCGAGCTGCACTCTTGCCACGTGGTAATGCAAACTGTACCGAGTGGCTCCACAGCTCGCCGCCGCTGATCTCGCAGCGCTGCGTAACTTTCCACGTCGTTGCCGTAAGTTTCTCTCGAGTTTGCCTCGCAAATGTAATTATTAGAATGATTCCATCCGAGCTGCACTCTTGCCACGTGGTAATGTAAACTGTACCGAGTGGTTCCACAGCTCGCCGCCGCTGATCTCGCAGCGCTGCGTAACTTTCCACGTCGTTGCCGTAAGTTTCTCTCGAGTTTGCCTCGCAAATGTAATTATTAGAATGATTCCATCCGAGCTGCACTCTTGCCACGTGGTAATGCAAACTGTACCGAGTGGCTCCACAGCTCGCCGCCGCTGATCTCGCAGCGCTGCGTAACTTTCCACGTCGTTGCCGTAAGTTTCTCTCGAGTTTGCCTCGCAAATGTAATTATTAGAATGATTCCATCCGAGCTGCACTCTTGCCACGTGGTAATGCAAACTGTACCGAGTGGTTCCACAGCTCGCCGCCGCTGATCTCGCAGCGCTGCGTAACTTTCCACGTCGTTGCCGTAAGTTTCTCTCGAGTTTGCCTCGCAAATGTAATTATTAGAATGATTCCATCCGAGCTGCACTCTTGCCATGTGGTAATGCAAACTGTACCGAGTGGCTCCACAGCTCGCCGCCGCTGATCTCGCAGCGCTGCGTAACTTTCCACGTCGTTGGCGTAAGTTTCTCTCGAGTTTGCCTCGCAAATGTAATTATTAGAATGATTCCATCCGAGCTGCACTCTTGCCACGTGGTAATGCAAACTGTACCGAGTGGCTCCACAGCTCGCCGCCGCTGATCTCGCAGCGCTGCGTAACTTTCCACTTCGTTGCCGTAAGTTTCTCTCGAGTTTGCCTCGCAAATGTAATTATTAGAATGATTGCATCCGAGCTGCACTCTTGCCATGTGGTAATGCAAACTGTACCGAGTGGCTCCACAGCTCGCCGCCGCTGATCTCGCAGCGCTGCGTAACTTTCCACGTCGTTGCCGTAAGTTTCTCTCGAGTTTGCCTCGCAAATGTAATTATTAGAATGATTCCATCCGAGCTGCACTCTTGCCACGTGGTAATGTAAACTGTACCGAGTGGTTCCACAGCTCGCCGCCGCTGATCTCGCAGCGCTGCGTAACTTTCCACGTCGTTGGCGTAAGTTTCTCTCGAGTTTGCCTCGCAAATGTAATTATTAGAATGATTCCATCCGAGCTGCACTCTTGCCATGTGGTAGTGCAAACTGTACCGAGTGGCTCCACAGCTCGCCGCCGCTGATCTCGCAGCGCTGCGTAACTTTCCACGTCGTTGCCGTAAGTTTCTCTCGAGTTTGCCTCGCAAATGTAATTATTAGAATGATTCCATCCGAGCTGCACTCTTGCCATGTGGTAATGCAAACTGTACCGAGTGGCTCCACAGCTCGCCGCCGCTGATCTCGCAGCGCTGCGTAACTTTCCACGTCGTTGGCGTAAGTTTCTCTCGAGTTTGCCTCGCAAATGTAATTATTAGAATGATTCCATCCGAGCTGCACTCTTGCCACGTGGTAATGCAAACTGTACCGAGTGGCTCCACAGCTCGCCGCCGCTGATCTCGCAGCGCTGCGTAACTTTCCACGTCGTTGGCGTAAGTTTCTCTCGAGTTTGCCTCGCAAATGTAATTATTAGAATGATTCCATCCGAGCTGCACTCTTGCCACGTGGTAATGCAAACTGTACCGAGTGGCTCCACAGCTCGCCGCCGCTGATCTCGCAGCGCTGCGTAACTTTCCACCTCGTTGGCGTAAGTTTCTCTCGAGTTTGCCTCGCAAATGTAATTATTAGAATGATTCCATCCGAGCTGCACTCTTGCCACGTGGTAATGCAAACTGTACCGAGTGGCTCCACAGCTCGCCGCCGCTGATCTCGCAGCGCTGCGTAACTTTCCACGTCGTTGCCGTAAGTTTCTCTCGAGTTTGCCTCGCAAATGTAATTATTAGAATGATTCCATCCGAGCTGCACTCTTGCCACGTGGTAATGCAAACTGTACCGAGTGGCTCCACAGCTCGCCGCCGCTGATCTCGCAGCGCTGCGTAACTTTCCACGTCGTTGGCGTAAGTTTCTCTCGAGTTTGCCTCGCAAATGTAATTATTAGAATGATTCCATCCGAGCTGCACTCTTGCCACGTGGTAATGCAAACTGTACCGAGTGGCTCCACAGCTCGCCGCCGCTGATCTCACAGCGCTGCGTAACTTTCCACGTCGTTGGCGTAAGTTTCTCTCGAGTTTGCCTCGCAAATGTAATTATTAGAATGATTCCATCCGAGCTGCACTCTTGCCACGTGGTAATGCAAACTGTACCGAGTGGCTCCACAGCTCGCCGCCGCTGATCTCGCAGCGCTGCGTAACTTTCCACGTCGTTGGCGTAAGTTTCTCTCGAGTTTGCCTCGCAAATGTAATTATTAGAATGATTCCATCCGAGCTGCACTCTTGCCATGTGGTAATGCAAACTGTACCGAGTGGCTCCACAGCTCGCCGCCGCTGATCTCGCAGCGCTGCGTAACTTTCCACGTCGTTGCCGTAAGTTTCTCTCGAGTTTGCCTCGCAAATGTAATTATTAGAATGATTCCATCCGAGCTGCACTCTTGCCACGTGGTAATGCAAACTGTACCGAGTGGCTCCACAGCTCGCCGCCGCTGATCTCGCAGCGCTGCGTAACTTTCCACGTCGTTGGCGTAAGTTTCTCTCGAGTTTGCCTCGCAAATGTAATTATTAGAATGATTCCATCCGAGCTGCACTCTTGCCACGTGGTAATGTAAACTGTACCGAGTGGTTCCACAGCTCGCCGCCGCTGATCTCGCAGCGCTGCGTAACTTTCCACGTCGTTGGCGTAAGTTTCTCTCGAGTTTGCCTCGCAAATGTAATTATTAGAATGATTCCATCCGAGCTGCACTCTTGCCACGTGGTAATGTAAACTGTACCGAGTGGTTCCACAGCTCGCCGCCGCTGATCTCGCAGCGCTGCGTAACTTTCCACGTCGTTGGCGTAAGTTTCTCTCGAGTTTGCCTCGCAAATGTAATTATTAGAATGATTCCATCCGAGCTGCACTCTTGCCACGTGGTAATGTAAACTGTACCGAGTGGTTCCACAGCTCGCCGCCGCTGATCTCGCAGCGCTGCGTAACTTTCCACGTCGTTGCCGTAAGTTTCTCTCGAGTTTGCCTCGAAAATGTAATTATTAGAATGATTCCATCCGAGCTGCACTCTTGCCACGTGGTAATGCAAACTGTACCGAGTGGCTCCACAGCTCGCCGCCGCTGATCTCGCAGCGCTGCGTAACTTTCCACGTCGTTGCCGTAAGTTTCTCTCGAGTTTGCCTCGCAACTTCGCATAGCCGGACCCTCTCTAGGGCGCGTGTTGATCTAACCTAAGCAAACATGTATCTCTGGACACAATTATCTGAACTTAGTTAATTTATCCGGCTTATGGAGATTAGCGCGCTCTGCTGGATGGAGTTCGAGGTGCACATCAAGGCTTGGCCCATTGGACACGCTCAACTTGTACGAACATTTAGTAGTTAGCAGTCTTGGACTCCAACGGGCGGCCCGCTGGTTTATGTATTGAGGAGGAGGTCAGGTTCATTCCAGCACTGGAGAATGTTGGAGGCCTTAGTTGAGATATGTAAATACGAAAGTCGGCCGAATAGCAAATAGTTTGGTAAATACTTGTGGAATGTAATGGCAGTGGGCGAAGAATTACCAAGTGAGGCCAGGTTTATTCCTTTACAACAATGGTTTTTGTGTAATGTAACACTTTATGTGTTATTTATTACTAGTCATCTTTAATTGACGTCTGTCTACCAACCTAATAATTACGTATTTCACGTACGAGTAGCTATGCATAATCATTCAGTTCATATACCTTAACTACGTTTATCGTTTATCCATCCCTGTAAAGAAAATTTCCGTTTATTTTCCAAAAGTGGCTACATACTTTTGTAACGATCCCTTTGATTTGTTTTCTCAGATAATTATATATTCTTTACGTTTTGCTCACTGTACATCACAAAGAAAATAGTTAATTCTCAATTATTTGCTATCCGATTTGGCTCGGGGTCGTGTCACGGTACATTAAACTCCGATTACAGAGGTTGCTAATGTCTTTGTTCTTATTGGAAATAGGTACAAGATTAAAGGGCCAAGTGTGCGAAATCAGCGAGAGCACATTTTTGCTGAGCTGACGCTCTGGGGCCCGAGGCGGAGGCAGAGGCTCTCGCTCAATACTTGCAATCTCTTTGAACCGTTTTTTTACCCAGCTCGTAAAGGAAGATGGCAACGAAATTGCAAGTCAAGTTTGATAGAAGAATTGGAAAGTTTATAACCAATCATGCAGCGATGCCTCATGGGAGGTGCGCCGATTGCGATTTCTTCGCCCTGTGAATTGTGGCGGCGACTCGCGATCTAGGCGTCGTTATTCGTGCGTCACAATCCGTACGTCGTTACACTGGCGTCGTCAGGCGTCGTTATACAGACGTCGTTACACTGGCGTCGTTCAGGCGTCGGTATACAGTTGTCGTTACACTGGCGTCGTTACACTGACGTCGTGCAGGCGTCGGTATACAGGCGTCGTTACACTGGTGTCGTACAGGCGTCGTTATACAGGCGTCGTTACACTGGCGTCGTTACACTGGCGTCGTAAAGGCGTCATTATGCAGGCGTCGTTATATAGGCATCGTTATACAGGCGTCGTTACACTGGCGTCGTACAGGCGTCGTACAGGCGTCGTTATACAGGCGTCGTTACACTGGCGTCGTACAGGCGTCGTTATACAGGCGTCGTTACACTGGCGTCGTACAGGCGTCGGTTCACAGGCTTCAAGGCGTTCTGAAAATAGTTATTTTGAGTAATATTTGTTAACAAAACAAGTTTTTATTATTGAAGATACGAAAAATAATTTGTCAGAATGAGAAGCATTTTTTCTTTCTTTTATAATTCATATTTCTATGTAAAAAGGAGATTCCTTTTAAGTTTACCCCCAACGACATCTTAATAAAATAAAAAAACATGACTTTTAATTAATTGTTAGAACTACTTCAAATAGTCCAACACAAAAATACTCTTTTGCTGGGAATAATAAGAACATCATTGTTCGAATTACAATTCATTAATCTAATCCTCAATTCGCAAGTTTTAATAATATTTATTCTAAGGTATATTTTACTGGAATTTATACACAAGGTGTAGTTCGTGGCTTTTGAAACCACGAAGTAAGAGATTTCCTGAATGAAACATTGAAACTGTGCATTTACTCATGCAATAGTTCGAAACCGCCCACAGACTTAACTGTTATAAACAATCAATTTAACACCACTCGAATATAAATCCAGTGATTTGCTAATCTAATTGATGTGGGTTTTACGCGGCTAGCGACTAAACGACGCGGCTTTACCAACGACCAGAAGTTTTAAGCTGAATGCAGTTGAGTTTAGATAAAGTTGGAGTTGAACAGGCGCTGTGACTTGCGACATGGCGGTTCACTTAAACAGAGATTAGCGCAAGGCTCCGGCTGTAAGTTTTGTTCTTGTTCGGTCAGGATTAGGAGAAACCTGCGCGGCAGTAAGGAATCTAAAACACCTTCAGGAGGAGGCTGCATGTAGTCGAGAAGAGGCGTAAGGATAGAGGACTAAAGAAGACTAAAGTTGAGAGAGTTTAGAGTACCAAGAAAATAGAAACAGTCTACATACAAGTGGTGTTATTAGTTTTAGTTGGGACGTACTAAGACTTTAAGAATTCACGTATATAACTTTACATAGTGATGTACTAAGAGTTACGGCATTCCAAAATCCGGATGGTATGAACAAAGTGGTTTTGGTCCAACATGTTTTCCGTCATCTTCCTACAGTATTATACTTGACTGGGATCAAATATATCGACTATTGTATTTAATGCATTCTTTTGACGTAAAGAATAGTAAATTATATCAAATTATGTTGTCAGAGAATCATTGGAATATATATCGTTCAAACTATATGGTTTTCGCACTGTGTTTTTTGATTCTGAGGGGTAAAGGCCGGGAGTAGATAGGCGACCTCAGAATGAAGTTGTTTGTCCAATCATATTTCTAATGATGGCACCAGCCATTTTGAAAGATAATTCTTCAATATAACTGAATTTTTGGACTTCAGTCGTTTTGCAATTGATAGAGCTTCAAATGTGTTTAACCAAGAACCGAGCAAATGGACGTCACATCGTGAAATCTCATCCCCTGTATCTCTGCTAAGTATCTTACTTCCAGCGTGGATTTAATGTAACGATATTAGCAGACAAGTACAACATGTCGTAATGCATTTAGCAACGGTTTATAGCAATGGAAATCACAATAATTCCTTCACTAGTTGTTCGACCGTTAAGCTTTGTTAACTAATTAAGTCCTTGAATTATTGATAGTCGACTGCAAATCGTGCTTCAGAGGATTTCACGCATGGCTCCCAGTTTGATGCAATTTCTCGACTGTTTTTCACTAATAATATTACGCTATAACAACGGGATCCTACGCGATCTGGAAATAGAACTGTTTGGATTGCGCATTCAATTGGATGAGACTGTTAGTTCTATTGTAGTAGTTGGCAACGCTTCTTATTTTAACGTTGCTGATTGGCTGGTGTAGTCGCCATTTTGTTCACGTACACAAGATGGTGTTCGAGTATAGCGATGGGATACGATTTAAATCGAATCAAAATTGAGGTCAGCTGTCAATCACCATCTTGAAGTTTGTAAAACGTCGGAGACAAAAGTTGCAGCGTAAGTGTCGCATTTCCTGTGAAGTGCTCTGGCGAACTTTAACGTACATTGACAACATTCTCAAGTATTCTTCCCAGAATGCAACTGAGTTTTCTATTTGAATAGAGATAGATTTTCTATCGTGTCTGGAGCTTACGTCTTACGACGTGTGCATTTAGAACTTTTCAAGCGTCATTGTTCGAATATGGCAGAAACTTCACGATGTCTAAAGTGATGTAATTAAAGGTTTTAAAACAATAAGATTTCCCAGTCATAACTCAGTCGGGGTCTGACGTCATAGAATTGGAATCGTAATTTGCGCAGATTAACTTTTTAATTAGGTCAACAGTTTCAGTTTGTTCTTAAACTAATTACTACACGTAGCGTTGCATCTTGTTTTTTTCTTTCCCCGCTTGGTGATTAGCTGTTCTTCTCTCTCATCTGTGGAAGATGTCGCCTGTGTAATTTCAGATTGTTTACTCTGCAGACGGCCATGCCTCTTCCAAGTGTGTGAATTGCGCTCGACAAAACGTGCTTTACAAAAGAGAATAACACTAAATTAAGACGTTTAATCAAGCCAAGACATAGTTTGCTCAAGCATAAGGAAATAGACAATAATTGTGTTCGTTCTTGCTTTAATTATATAGTACGTATATGCATTCTACTTGAGCAAATAGAAGAAGATGGTACGTTTCAATATTATACATAATGCAGTTAGTATTTACTAAGTAACATTCAGCAAAATTAAGTTACACGCATATCGCAATTAAAATAGAAAGACGTGTAAACAAATTCCCTGCTGAGTTCATCATATCTGTCTTATTTGTTTCATCTAAATGGTAAATATGGATTCGCGTTTTCTCATCTGAAAATTGCTCGAGCCAGAGCTCCGCTTGGTTTCAACAATTTGTCTGTTATTTAATAAAACATTTCTCTTCAGAATTTCCCTTATAGTTCCCGTTCATACTCCGCTTCCTTCGCGGGCAAAAGTTTTCTTCAAAACCGATATAACTTTCCTAAACAATCTCGCATTGGTGTTTCTTCACTGTTTCGCCGATGTGGCTCCGCATGTGCACGTCAATATCCCCGGCAACAGTGTTGGAGAACGACGGTTTGGTTGGAGAGATGTTAAGACGCCGCGTTTACGAGACAACGGCGCGTCTAGAAGAGAACTATAGAGGAAGATATGTGTGTGTGTGTTTTTTTTCTTCTTCTGCTCGGAAAAGTTTCGCGACGAGTTTTCCTTGCTTGCGATACACACAAAGCGCGTCGGGCAAGTTTCTGACAGAGCTGAGGCGTCGCGTCCCGACAGGATGTCGACGTCGTGTGTAAGAGACGGCGTCCCGACGTCGTGTTCGAGCCGCAAAGCTATTTCATTGCGTCACTCATAATTAAGCAAGGAATAAAAGGTTGAAACTGTGATTTCTTGACACTCTGTGGTTTTTATTCTTATAACTTTATTTGTCAAATTGTTTTTAGGAAGTCATCATGTTTTTTATGAGTTCTCTGTCAAATTAGTAGGTAACGTCAAATGAAAAACTGTCTTGCGCACTTTTCAAGATGATATTTAATTATTTTTAATGCTATGTTTTATGTTACTAAAACGTGAATCCGTTGGAAATGCATGAACTTTTCGCTAACAAAACATTTTTTTTTATAGACAGTAATATTTCTGGTAATTTCGACGAGAGTTTTAAATAATCATTTAATACAACACATTTGTTCTAACATTTTAGACTCATCACTTTCAATAAGTTTTGTATCCATCACACCTATACTTATAATATAATTAAAAGTATATAATCCAAACTTTCAGCAAGGTTATGTATGCGTATATTTGATAAAAAGGTTCAGTGTATGGAATCGTTGAGCGTCAGATCCACTCTGAACCGTCTCAGATAAAGTTATGATTGCATGCGAACAAGTTCGCTAGACGTCGTAAGCAGCAGAAGTTATGTATCGGCATCCGTCAAACGTGCGTGGGTGGAAAGCAACGAGAGACTTTCAAGTCGTAAAAATGCGGGTACCTCCTGCTATGATTGAGCAGGAGATTGTATCGCAAGTAGCCATTTTATTGGTTTAATTTATAGCCCGGTAACTGTTTTTCATTATGCAAAGATCTCAAAGATAAATGTTTGAGAAGTATTCATTACTTTTATCAGTTTTTCAATCTTTATGAACTGCTAAGCTGGAAGGAATGCTTCTGAATTATTGAGTATTATTTTTATATGCGTATGCAATTTTCTCGTATATAACTAGTCATAATTTAGAATATATAATTGAATAGGAATAAATTAAATGTATAATAAAAGTTATCCGTTAGGCATCGTCTCAGTCGGAGAAGTGATAGGAGGAATGACTCCTGATCCTTAAGGTCCGATAAAGTCTGAATAAAGAGCACTCAACTGTTCCGATAATATTGACCCAGAAAAAAAACACTCCGTGTAAAAAAGGCAGCCAAGTCTCTTTACTTTAAAAAAATTCAACACCGAAAAGGAGTGATATCAAAAAAGGAGCCAAGTCAATGACATTTCCAAATATTTAATCGTATCTTTGAAATAAAAGTATAAACACCGAGAAATACTTTACAAAAGGACTTGGCGCATCGTTTTTTTAAAGACATCATTCTATCCTAAAAGTGGAAAGAAATTTACAAGTAGGTACATTTTCCTCTTTCTATTAGAGCCAGAATCTATGAATCAAGCTACTTTTAGTAATGACTATTTTATAGTTTTGTCAATGGCGATAGAAGCATGATTTTATGCTGTAATATATAAGTAATATAAGGGTGAAAGAATTACATAACAATTGGAAGTGGTGAGAATGTAGGTTTCTTTGGAAAACTTCCATGGAGTCAGGAGTCAGGATCCTCATCAGTGTGTTGTGTCTAATGTCCGCCCGTCCGATCGGGTAGCTCAGTTGGTAGAGCTCTCGCCCGGCAAGTGAGAGGTCCCAAGTTCGTGCCCCGGTTCGGTCGGATATTTTTCACAACACACATCCCTTCATATCAATTGGAAGTGGGCTCATACATATTCTTGCAGTACTGTTAATATGGCGATATTAGACTGGTATCTTTTCATAATTTGATCTTGACTGAAGGAAATCATGAAACGTTGTCAAATAATTACTAACTAATGGAACACAATTATATATTTTTGAAGTGCCAAGTGTATAAAGTTAAATTTTTTAATAGAAATTCAATATGACTGTCTTCTTTGTGAAATGTATTTTTATAAAATGTGTATTAATAGAAATTGTTACATGATGTGAAGGTATAACGCATGATGAGACTTAATTATATTCACCACGAAACAATATTACGAAGATAACTATTGTGTATATTTATAGAAAGCATAGACAACAAGTTTCATAGCGTATATATTCATATAGAAAATATTTTACAGAAGGTATGTATAATATGTACCTAATTGAAAGATGTTTCCCTATTATTCTAAACATTCAAAATGACGGTTGTATATAAATGGCAACTGCTTATGAATAGATTAAAAAAACGATGCGCCAAGTCCTTTTGTAAAGTATTTCTCGGTGTTTATACTTTTATTTCAAAGATACGATTAAATATTTGGAAATGTCATTGACTTGGCTCCTTTTTTGATATCACTCCTTTTCGGTGTTGAATTTTTTTAAAGTAAAGAGACTTGGCTGCCTTTTTTACACGGAGTGTTTTTTTCTGGGATATCACTTCTTTTGTTAGTTTATTCATACAGCTTGTAGCACAGCTTGTGTCCGTGCAAGAACTTATTTCTTTAAAAAAATACGCCTATGCCGATTTGGATACTTAGAAAAGTTGCGTTTGGTATATAAGATTAAAAAAATTTTCCAAGAAGAATAGCTTTAAGTTTCGTTACAATCGGTCCAGCCGTTTTCGATATATGACGTCACTTCCGGTTTTAGCAATGGCGGCCGAAAATAATGTCGTCTTGAATTCATAATTATTACTCCTACACATTTCCAAAATTTGGTTGCAATCGGTACAGCCGTTTTTGATATATGACGTCACTTCCGGTTTTAACAATGGCGGCCGAAAATAATGTCGTCTTGAATTCATAATTATTAGTACAACACATTCCAAAATTTGGTTGCAATCGGTACAGCCATTTTCGATATATGACGTCACTTCCGGTTTTAACAATGGCGGCCGAAAATAATGTCGTCTTGAATTCATAATTATTAGTACAACACATTTCCAAAATTTGATTGCAATCGGTACAGCCATTTTCGATATTTGACGTCACTTCCGGTTTTAACAATGGCGGCCGAAAATAATGTCGTCTTGAATTCATAATTATTAGTCCAACACATTTCCAAACTTAGGTTGCAATCGGTACAACCGTTTACGATATATGACGTCACTTCCGGTTTTAAAAATGGCCGCCGAGAACACTGCAACCTTGAATTTATAATTATTTACAAAGTACGTTTACTTATATCTGTTTTAAAGTATAAAGTGGTGAATTTAGCGTCATTTAGCATATTTATGACGTCATTTCCGGTATAGGTCATAAAATGTGTGACGTCATTTCCGGTTTCGATATTTGAATCATCAAATATTACTGATTACATAAAGTTGACCGTCTAAATCGTTTAGCGCTGGTTTTGTTCTAATCTGTTTAGCCGTTTTTGAGACATGATGTCACTTCCGGTTTCAAAATGGCGGCTTCCGGTTGGTTTTATAACAAGTCAAATGAAATATCAAAAGTACAAACGTTACATAAATATCAAGACAATCGGATCAACAGTTGTTGCTGAAATGCAAATCGATGTATTTCAAATTTCATGACGTCATTTCCGGTTTATTTAAAATAATGTTCAGTCTTTTGATATTGATAATCCATATAGATGACCGTCTGAAACGATTGGCGCAAATTTCGTTCCGATCGGTCCAACCGTTGACGAGATATGACGTCACTTCCGGTTTCAAAATGGCGGCACAAAAAATTCATGGGGACAAGGTTAAATCAGACGCCAAAAGTGCACACGTGGTAAAAATGTGAGATCAATCGGTTCAGCCGTTTAGGCTGTGGCCTGTTTACCGGATTTTAGCTCCAGCCTACTACTACTACTAAGATTATTATTATGAAAACCGCCCTAAAACACTGTTTTCACGGCCCTCTAGCGCGCAAAGGGCGTAAACTATTGTTCCCAAATTTGGTATATGTTGTAGGGTGGGCCATAGCTCGAAATTAAGATATTTCGCAACAATGTGAGATTTCTCAATTTTAAGATCCAGTAGGCCGAAAATGCCACTTTGATGCTTACAGTAAAAGTGGGTTTGCTCCAGCCTTTATATGAGAGTGTGCGCGCGCCGTACGACTTGGCTGGCGTGGAGCGACCGCTCCACTAGATTGTAAATAATAATATTCTAATTATATCTTTATTTTCTTCACCCTAGTTTAATTTAATTTAATTCACCCTAATTATTGCTTCTAGGTTTAAAAGAAATTTCAATTACACACTTACTGTGATTTACGTAGAGGCGCGTGTAGTGGAGCTAGCGTTTGCATGGAGGGGATAAAAATGTAGGGCATGCACACAGCGGGGGGGAGCTTTCGGGTTCTCCCCATGGGGGAGGGGAAGAAACCGACCCTCCATTGGTTTTACCTGTCAATTTGAAGCAGTAAAACAATATGGAGGAGGAGAAATGGCCAAAGAGGATTGACAAGTGGACTTCTGCGGACCACGAGAGCAGTGGAAGAGACGGACAGATTACACGGGACATGGAGGCAAGAGGGTTGGAAGATCTAGACTGCTTAGGCAGAAGGGAAAGGAATCTGAAGTGCGGGATATACTCAATAACATAAATACATTGATATTATAAAAATCTCATCCCAAATCTAAAATGGAATAAAAGTATATTTCGGTATTTCATTGTTAGAAGTGGTGATTAGAATATTACACAATTCACACTGCTCGTTTATGACTTTCCGTTCGACACATGATTAAATCCCTCCTCGCTCCTTCTCCTGTCGTCAGAATGTAGACACGAGAATGACGTCATTCTCCGCCATTCCAACGATCAAGTGCAGCGGGTTATTAGTCCCTCGCGGTTCCTGATTAGTGCCTTGACGTCGCCGATGTCTATCCCCGCATTAATCTTCGCACACAATTAAATGGGGCGCACTTAGGCGCCAGGTTCTAGGTGCAAGATAACTTCCTCGCGCGAATCAATTAGTTACTAGAGTCTATGACGTACGGCCCCATGGAACCGACTTTACTCATCAGATTCGGAATTTTCATGCCGATAAATCAGACGCTATACACGTTAGCTAGGAATTAATAAGAGCTTTCCTTGGCATTATTATCTAGATAAATCTGTCATCTCCTTAGACTGAACATTTGATGAGATTCGAGGCTGCATTCAAGTATAGACTGGCGTCTCAGCACTGTTAGCTATAAGCTTTCAGAAGACTTTGGAGATGAGGAAACTTGGCCCAGGATTTCGGGAGCGGATAATTCAACACAACTTGGAGAATCTCTTCAGTGTGTTATGATTTAAGCATGTTTAGAGGCATTTGAACATGTTGATTGATGAAGCTTTGAAGTTCATGCATGTTCATACTTACAGGGTAATTATTATCCTATTTGTTGTTGAGGCTTGCATTAGGGTAAAACCTTTTCTGGTTACATAGATACATTTCGATACTCTCTTCTTTCCAGTACATGCATACCTTGATATCTTTTTCATTTTAAAATACGTTTATCATTTATTGGAACATAGTAATTTCTGTATCTTAGACACAGAATACCCAATAAGACCTTAATGATCTTGAAGTCATCCAATCTTATTTATAATGGTAACACAGTAATGTTTGAAAGAGAGTTCTTCAGTACAGCTGTAATTGTTGAATCGGTATATTTGCAATTGAAAGTGTTTAATTTATACTTCCAAAAGTGTGCAACGCAAAATCAAGAAATCGGACTTCGGGCCTTCTGCATCTAAGATACAGGAATAGATTTGAGTACGCAATTATTACTTTCAGTTCTGTGATCCGCAGTTTATCATTTGTTTACCTATGAACAGACGTAACTTTGTTTCAATCTGGATGAGCTTGTATCTGAATATATTGAACTCAGTTCCCTTGACTAATGTGCGAAGTGGTAATTCCTGCTTGCATCCAGCGTTGCCTCCATCTCAGTTGGAACTTTTGAAAATGTCGCTGGTAATTCCCCTCCAGCGGTTAGCTCTTGCGTGGGGGGGGGGGGGAGGTTGCGACTCGAATAACTCTCGTGTCCCCGCGGAAAAGTCACATTTATCGCGGGAAACTTTTTAATACCTGTTCGGCAGCCAACTTACATCTCCTAGTGGCGGTGTTTTCCTCGTGCTCACACACTCGACGGCGCTCACCTGACATTAATCACTCGGTGTGGCCGATAGCGCCGCGGCGGAGGGCGCCGTCGTTAGGTCGGCGACCACGCGCCACCAGTGTTTACGTCGCTCTGCAATCAGTCGGTGATATTTCCTTGCGCGTTCGTTGCTCCTGGTAGTTTATTATCCCAGAAAAAACACTCCGTGTAAAAATACCAGCCAAGTCTCTTTAACTATAAAAAAAAATAGACGAAATCTAAAAATTCAGCACTGAAAAGGAGTGATATCAAAAAAGGAGCCAAGTCAACGAATTTTCCAAATTTTAATCGTACCATTGAAATAAAAATATCAACCCCCGAGAAATACTTAAAAAAAGGACTTGGCGCATCGTTTTTTTAAAGACACTTTTCTATCCTAAAAGTATAGGAAGAACTCTACAAGTATATTTTCCTGAGTATATCACATTCATTATCGACGAATCATACTACGTTTTAATATAACTAGTACTCTTACCTACTGGCAGTTTTGGTATTTTGTCAATATTCAGAGGAAATAAACGGATAAACGAATAACGAATAAACGGAAGCGGCCTAGTCTATTCGTTATTGCCACTATTTCTAGGGTCATATTAATCAATCATACTTCTCAATATCGTGACTGAGGGAAATAGCGAAAGCGCTCATTACAAGAAGGCCGTCAATGAGATTTGTATAAGTGACTAGTGCACTGAGCCATGCTGCTCAAATAATTACTGACTAGATTTTTATCTAAAGTAATACATTATGTAATTTATGAATTTTTTTGGTATAAAATGTTAATTAATAGCAATTAATTACACGGCGAGAAGGTTCAAAGTATAATGCTGTAGTAGGTATGTTGATGTACCCACAAAACTATAGGTACCTACCAATCACAAACACAACTGTTCTGTATTTATTGCTTGTAAGACAATGCTATGTTTCTTTGCGTACTTATATTTAAATTTAAAATATTTTACAGAATGTTCAATATTTAATTTGAAAGTTTTGTCCCAATTTTTCTAGGCATTTCTGAACTACGTAGTATGTGAGTGGCATAAGCTTAAGAATAGAAAAATGTCTTTAAAAAAACGATGCGCCAAGTCCTTTTTTTAAGTATTTCTCGGGGGTTGATATTTTTATTTCAATGGTACGATTAAAATTTGGAAAATTCGTTGACTTGGCTCCTTTTTTGATATCACTCCTTTTCAGTGCTGAATTTTTAGATTTCGTCTATTTTTTTTTATAGTTAAAGAGACTTGGCTGGTATTTTTACACGGAGTGTTTTTTCTGGGATATCACTTCTTTTGTTAGTTTATTCATACAGCTTGTAGCACATGTCCGAGCAGGGACTAATTTCTTTAAAAAAATACGCCTCAACCGATTTGGTTACTATGAAAAGTTGCGTTTGGTATAAGATGAAAATGATTATCCAAGAAGAATAGCTTAAGTTTCGTTATAATCGATCCAGCCGTTTTCGATACATGACGTCACTTCCGGTTTTGAAATAGCGGCCGAATTCCGGTATAGGTAATAAGAAAACAATCTAGTTTTATCTAGTTGATACCTTCATGAACGACCATCTGAATTCCTAATCCCTATATTTCCGTAAAATCGGTCATGCCGTTTGTAATATATGACGTCACTTCCGGTTTCATTTAGTGGTTCCTGCCGCCATTTCCGGTACCATTAATTTATTTATTCATTTTTCACAATTGATTTTTCAAATAAATAGCAGAATGAATACGCAGGAGCTAGTTCAGTTGCAATCGGTACAGGCGTTTTAGATATATGACGTCACTTCCGGTTTCAGGAATGGCGGCCGAGAACACTGCTACCTTGAATATATAAATTGTATTGTCTATGTTACAATGTAAGTTAATTATGTACGTATTTTAAGTATAATTTGTTGAAATAAGTTAAATATTGCGTATTTATGACGTCACTTCCGGTTTAGAAAATAAGAAAATAATATTTTTTTTATTGATACTTCATATAGATGACCATCTAAATCGAATGGCGCTAATTTCGTTCTAATCGGTCCAGACGTTTTTGAGTTATGACGTCACTTCCGGTTTCAAAATGGCGGCTTCCGGTTGGTTTTATAAAAAGGCACCTCAGACGCCAAAAGTGCACATGTGGTAAAAATTTCAGGTCGATCGGTTCAGCCGTTTAGGCTGTGGCGGTGATAGCGACGTTTCGTGATATCATCAGAATCATCATCATCTTCAGAATCAGAAAGTGGTGTAATTTCACTGTTTTCTCGGTCCTCTAGCGCGCAAATGGCATAACCTATTGTTCCCAAATTTGGTATATGTAGTGGGGTGGGCCATAGCTCGAAATTAAGATATTTCGCAACAATGTGAGATTTACCAATTTTGAGATCCAGTAGGCCGAAAATGCCATGTTGTTGCTTACAGTAAAAGTGTTTGGTCTGCTCCTCAGTTTATTAGGCATTTACGGTATGTTGAGTGACTGTGAGTGTATAGTACGACTTGGCTGGGTGGAGCGACCGCTCCACTAGATGAGTAATTAGAGTTATCAGAAAACCCTGTACATTATGAGCGAGCGTCACCACAGTACTCTTATAACACTGCTGTGTTTTTTACTCCAGTAGTGTTTTTTGCTGAGGTTAAACCATTCAACCAATCGATCTGAAATTTTACATAATACTAGAATGTAATCTAAGCGGTCTCATGATAGTTTTAGAACAGGATCCCGTGATTTTTTTATTATTAACTTGGAACTTTTTGACCGATCAACTCCAATGTTTACATGGTCATCGGGACTAACATTTTTGGTGTTTTTGACAATTTTCAGACTAATCTGTCGTTAACTTCAAAAGTTATTGACATTTTATGAACATTTTATGGGTGTTCGGAAATATTTGTCGAACTTCTTGAAGGAAATGTCAGATATTTTATCACTTCTTCTCTGACGCATTTTCTTTCAGCTCTTTCCAAGGTCTCTACAACTTACAAGCTTATATCAATTCGCATGCAATACGAAGGTTTGCTTATCAACGCATTACACAGAACGTTTTCCTAGTCTTATGCAATATGATTTCTTGTATGTCTCGGAATATGCATTTATTTTGACTTACACTTATTGTTGTTGTGTTAAAGTTCCTGTAGTTGCAGTTCAAATTGCACTGCAGTATACTGTACTTACAATGTACTGCAGTAAATACTCTACTTTACTGAGATAATATAATGTAATTGATAAAAGCCACATGTATCATAAGTAATGTACTAGGAAAACGCTCAGTGTAACGCGTTGATGAGCGAGCACGGGTACGTGCAAATTCTGGAACCGGAAATGCGTACACAACGCACAGAAAACATATACAACCATATTGAATTGATTATGATCAGTGCTCGAAGTAGGAATTAAATAGTGGCGGTATGGTAACATAAGAATACCACGTGAGGGGGGGGGGGGGGGGGGTACGATATTAGATGAGGGTCCAGATTCCAGAATTACACTGACAACCATTGTCATGTCATTAGTTAGATTAGTCTTTTACCTTGATGAAACAACTAAATTAAATAATGCATTTTACTTTATCTTGTAGTGGATGTTCATAGTTCATAGTTATGCTTGAAATATGCAGTCAAAAGATAACCATGAAATACGAGTAAATTAGAATATAAAATTACGTTAATGTCCAAGAATATCTGATTTTAAGTATTCCGTTTTTCTGAGAAGTAACAATATGAAATCAAATGTGTAAAGAAGAACCGGTATACCATACCGTCCCATACCGGCCCACTTCGAGCACTGATTATGATATCAACTTAAAAGTAGGTATATGCTTTTCATCGAAACTTTAAAATAGCATCTAAGCACCTGGTTCATAAAGCAAATCAGAATCAATTCAATTGGCACTGGAAAACATTCATTTCGATACTTCATTACTGACAGATATTAAAAATGTCAATAAGTTCAAACGTTCTTAACTGATTGAGATGAAATTTTGTAAAATAAGAGACAATATTGGTCTTAATGATCATGCAAAATATGAGTTTGATCAGAATTATCGAAGACCGTTTTCATTTTTCAGCCTATCAGGAGATATTTATTTAATTTTTAACCAATGAATGGATTTCAAAAAAAATATGGTGTGCAAACAGAGAAGGTTGGTTTTACATGTGTGCAAAATTTCAGCTCGATCAAAGAAAAACTCTGAGCTGTATAGCCAAAATATGATTTTGATCAGATTTATCGAAGACCAGTTTCATTTTTCAACCTACCATCAGGAGATGTTTATTTAAATTTTAGCCAATTGATAAATTTCAAAAAAATTTGGGGTCTGCAAACAGAAAAGTTTGTCTCTACATGTGTGCAAAATTTCAGCTCGATCGAGGAAAAACTCTAGACATGTACAGCCAAAATATGAGTTTGATCAGATTTGTCGAAGACCATTTTCACTTTTCAACCTATCAGGAGATGTTTATTTAAATTTTAACCAATCAGTAGATTTCAAAAAAATTAGGGTCTGCAACGCCTAGAGAATGTCCAAACACGTGTGCAAAATTTCAGCTCGATCGAAGAAAAACTCTGACCTGTATATCGTCAGTAACAGAAAAAAACAAAAACAAAAAAAAAAAAACAAAAAAAACAAAAAAAAAAACAGAGGTCCGTGCCAAATAAGCCAAAAGGAGACGCTCGCTTCGCTCGCTCAATTAAACTTGGAATTACTTAAGGTTACTGCCATGGCATACATTGTAGAAACTAAGTGATACTTAGTTTTACTTGAACATTTTTAGAAAATGAACACAAGCTACGATTATAATTTAAATTTTAGATACTGCTACATACAGCATTTTTGTTCATGAGTAGGTATTCTCATCCATGTTGTAGTCTTCTGGTCAGTTCTACATCCTCGAATCCGATGATTTAATGTCTTGGCTATCTGCGGGTTTCTCTTTGTTGTAAAGCATATAAATGTACGTAGTAGCTGGAATATCACGGGCCGGAACTCGCATTGCAAAGCCCGCAAATCTTTGCGCACATCGCAATTGTCTTAGTCACATTGTCTCGCTAGGCCTTGGCCAGGATTACTCGTGCAAGAGAGATGGCGTGAAAGTGGGGTTATGGTGCTCGAGAGAGATAACATGGTTTTGTTAATATCACTGGTTTAACGTGGCTGCTATTGTTTCGTTGTTCTGCTTTGTCTCACTGAACCTTATGAGGTGTTTGGAATTATTCACATTATTATATTATTTCACTCCGTGTCTTCTTGTTTTCGTGTTCTGTTTGCATATACCTTTTTTTTGTCGTTTTAATAATAATAAAAGCTTTTTTTAATTCTGTACATGTGAAAAGCTCGCAAAAGATAGAACTTTTCTGTGCAAGAAATAATTATATCTTTTTTCGCCTTCTTTCTAATTATCTGGCTAGGTTACTTGCGCGTGCTAAAACCAACATTTTACCCAAGTTAACTTTCAAGAATGTTAATTATTAACGTTTAGAAGTAAGTTAATATCCCAGAAAAAACACTCCGTGTAAAAATACCAGCCAAGTCTCTTTAACTATAAAAAAAATAGAAGAAATCTAAAAATTCAGCACTGAAAAGGAGTGATATCAAAAAAGGAGCCAAGTCAACGAATTTTCCAAATTTTAATCGTACCATTGAAATAAAAATATCAACCCCCGAGAAATACTTAAAAAAAGGACTTGGCGCATCGTTTTTTTAAAGACACTTTTCTATCCTAAAAGTATAGGAAGAACTCTACAAGTATATTTTCCTGAGTATATCACATTCATTATCGACGAATCATACTACGTTTTAATATAACTAGTACTCTTACCTACTGGCAGTTTTGGTATTTTGTCAATATTCAGAGGAAATAAACGGATAAACGAATAACGAATAAACGGAAGCGGCCTAGTCTATTCGTTATTGCCACTATTTCTAGGGTCATATTAATCAATCATACTTCTCAATATCGTGACTGAGGGAAATAGCGAAAGCGCTCATTACAAGAAGGCCGTCAATGAGATTTGTATAAGTGACTAGTGCACTGAGCCATGCTGCTCAAATAATTACTGACTAGATTTTTATCTAAAGTAATACGTTATGTAATTTATGAATTTTTTTGGTATAAAATGTTAATTAATAGCAATTAATTACACGGCGAGAAGGTTCCAAGTATAATGCTGTAGTAGGTATGTTGATGTACCCACAAAACTATAGGTACCTACCAATCACAAACACAACTGTTCTGTATTTATTGCTTGTAAGACAATGCTATGTTTCTTTGCGTACTTATATTTAAATTTAAAATATTTTACAGAATGTTCAATATTTAATTTGAAAGTTTTGTCCCAATTTTTCTAGGCATTTCTGAACTACGTAGTATGTGAGTGGCTTAAGCTTAAGAATAGAAAAATGTCTTTAAAAAAACGATGCGCCAAGTCCTTTTTTTAAGTATTTCTCGGGGGTTGATATTTTTATTTCAATGGTACGATTAAAATTTGGAAAATTCGTTGACTTGGCTCCTTTTTTGATATCACTCCTTTTCAGTGCTGAATTTTTAGATTTCTTCTATTTTTTTTTATAGTTAAAGAGACTTGGCTGGTATTTTTACACGGAGTGTTTTTTCTGGGATATCACTTCTTTTGTTAGTTTATACATACAGCTTGTAGCACATGTCCGAGCAGGGACTAATTTCTTTAAAAAAATACGCCTCAACCGATTTGGTTACTATGAAAAGTTGCGTTTGGTATAAGATGACAATGATTATCCAAGAAGAATAGCTTAAGTTTCGTTATAATCGATCCAGCCGTTTTCGATACATGACGTCACTTCCGGTTTTGAAATAGCGGCCGAATTCCGGTATAGGTAATAAGAAAACAATCTAGTTTTATCTAGTTGATACCTTCATGAACGACCATCTGAATTCCTAATCCCTATATTTCCGTAAAATCGGTCATGCCGTTTGTAATATATGACGTCACTTCCGGTTTCATTTAGTGGTTCCTGCCGCCATTTCCGGTACCATTAATTTATTTATTCATTTTTCACAATTGATTTTTCAAATAAATAGCAGAATGAATACGCAGGAGCTAGTTCAGTTGCAATCGGTACAGGCGTTTTAGATATATGACGTCACTTCCGGTTTCAGGAATGGCGGCCGAGAACACTGCTACCTTGAATATATAAATTGTATTGTCTATGTTACAATGTAAGTTAATTATGTACGTATTTTAAGTATAATTTGTTGAAATAAGTTAAATATTGCGTATTTATGACGTCACTTCCGGTTTAGAAAATAAGAAAATAATATTTTTTTTATTGATACTTCATATAGATGACCATCTAAATCGAATGGCGCTAATTTCGTTCTAATCGGTCCAGACGTTTTTGAGTTATGACGTCACTTCCGGTTTCAAAATGGCGGCTTCCGGTTGGTTTTATAAAAAGGCACCTCAGACGCCAAAAGTGCATATGTGGTAAAAGTTTCAGGTCGATCGGTTTAGCCGTTTAGGCTGTGGCGGTGATAGCAACGTTTCCTGATATCATCTTCAGAATCAGAAAGTGGTGTAATTTCACTGTTTTCTCGGCCCTCTAGCTCGCAAACGGCATAACATATTGTTCCCTAATTTGGTATATGTAGTGGGGTGGGCCATAGCTCGAAATTAAGATATATCGCAACAATGTGAGATTTTCCAATTTTAAGATCCAGTAGGCCGAAAATGCCATGTTGTTGCTTACAGTAAAAGTGGTTGGTCTGCTTCTCAGTTTATTAGTCATTTACGGTATGTTGAGTGAGTGTGAGTGTACGGTACGACTTGGCTGGGTGGAGCGACCGCTCCACTAGATTAGACTCGCGATGAATATTTGATTGAATACCAACGTTAAAATGTTGAAAACTTTTCGTAATTAACCCGAACCGAAGTGAAGTTATCAAACATCAACATAAATAATCGCGTGCAGAGATCATGGAGCCCGAAGTTTTTGTTATTTTCTCGGTGGCTTTGTGACTCGGGGAATCACCGCTCAAGACTCCGTATTGTGTTGAGAGTGTACCTGGCACACTCCATCATCCAGGACATTGTTTCGTGTTCTTTCTCTGGCCATTCCATTCGTCCGACGGCAATTAAATGTAAATGCCACGCAGTCAAAGGACAGCTGTGTTAATGGCATATTAATTTTGTTGGTAAATGTCACGAAGTGCGTGATTATTAACGAAATTCTCATCAATTCTTGATGTACGCAACCGTTGAAACATTCAGTTAGGTACTCAATTTAATCAAGGTACATTTGGCTTATTTACTACCTACTTATTAGATCGTACATATGACCCATGGGTATCGTAGCTGTTTTTATTCGGTAGTTTAACACATTCTATTTCCACGCAATTGAGCGTTCCATGTTAATACTTCGGTTAAAATGTCAGATATTCCATACCGCTACAAAATATGAGGTCCACACACGCTTTCTACTTGCTCTACTGAACAGAGCCGTGTGCTCTACAGCCCCGCATTCTACTGTTATAATATGTGCCATGCTGCCTCACTCTCTACTTATCTCATTATATTTGTTCCACGCGGCCTCATGCTCTACTTAATTCGCGTCTTTTTGTGACATTCTCGAATACATTTATTCGTTCCAAGCAGCCTGACATTCTACTTAACAAACAGTTTCCAAGTGCTTGAGTTTCCTTCTATTTATTTAATCGATTCAAATAATAGTTCAGATGGAAATTAATCTTGAAATCCTCATCATGAAACTACTTAACTAACTGTCTAAACGCCGTCTGTCGTGTCGACCGTGAGTATGCACTATATTCAATGCACAAGTTCTGTATCTAATTAAACAATCAAAGAAGATAACTTCCTCCCCTCGCCCTCATTGAAGAGTGATTATATTATAACAGTTGCGAATGCGATTAAAAACTTTGATAATGAAATTGGCGTAAGTAAGTTTATCGCTGTTCAAGTTTTCATTGCTGCGAACCTCGTCCACGGCGAAGTAATTACCGAACAGAATAAGCTCAATTATATGTTCGTTTTATCAAAATGTCTGCACGAATTGTTCCGATCTCGAGTTGCTTCGTCGTCGTTGACAAAATCACTGTTCTCTTTATTTAGGAATGGCCGCCGTTTTCAGACGACCCGTTTTCTACTAACAGTAACCGTTTCCTAAGTCGTTGTCTCGAGACTGAAGGTTGAATTGACGTCTTCTTGGACATTTAGCTGCAAAGGGTTTTGCTGCTTCCATTGGAGTCGGAGATGGCGTATGATATCATGGTACTAGTCTTGAAGAACTTCAAGTAAACAACTTGAATTTAGGAAATCTGCAAGTTTGGTAACTAACATTTCCATGGTCTGGGATTTGAAGGAATCTTCTGCATAGATTTTGTTTGAAGTGTCGAAAGTCTTTTGCTAGGATGAAACCAGACTTGTCAGTCGGTGTCGTTATTGATAATAAACTTGCTGAATCTTAGAATCTCATCGTAATGCAAGCGCTTGTTCTTGTACTAAAACAAGAATTCTACGAACTGCCACCAAGACGGATATGCGATCTGGATAATGAAAAACAAGCAACTGTAAAATGTGCAATTAAGATTTTGTCATTCCGATAGCTCTTCTCGTATCAATAGCAATAAAACTACGAAAAAACACTCGAGATTCCTTTATTGCTCGGCGTGCCATCAAAATTAAACATTCCGAACTTTTATAAAATATCTTGAATCGTTTTCTGCCGTTCCGATCGTCACTGGCGAAACTTTTCCATCTCCTCCCGCGACGTGTTTATTAAGTCCCAATTCCGCCGTCTCGACGCCCCGCCAGTAGCGTCCCGACGCCCGCATGTTGCTGCAACAACGTCGTCCGGTGGTTTACGACCTGGGAGTTTGTATTCATACCGCTGAGATTTTCCCACACAAACGATTACGGCACCACGTGACATGGTGGAGCGATTTTCGGGCGGCGACGCTCTTATAATCCGTTGCCCCTCCGACGTCGGCGTCGTCACCCCCTCCTCCACCTCACCGCCAGACTTAATAGCGATATTAATGTTGCGCCGCTGGGGCGAATATTAAACGGCGTCCCCCGTGCATAACAATGTCCGAAAGAAAGTTTACGCGATCTCGAAAGCAGGTGCATTGTATGGATAGACATGTCGGAGAATTTCTTTAATAACTTGCAGTGTATACGCAGTTGAACGTCACGTATATTTTTTACGCTCTTTTTTTAAGATTGCAAGTTCCTCTGAGTACTTGAGCACACCTCGCTCAACTGTAGATTCCTCTAGACTTTCTACTCTCAAGAAATCAATAGGAACTCGGCGATTGCACTAATATTTACTTTTAAAAACACTCTTGCAAGTTTCAAGCTCGCCCATCAAACTTTTAGCTGCTGATTCATAAAAATAAAAGGCTGCAGACGTATCTTACAAGAGATACTTGAAACGCGAGTGGAAAAAAAATCCTGCTTTTTATTATAATATCAAACCCCGCGAGATAAAATTATGATCATTATATGATAAAGCATTTTACTCGCTCTTTTGATATCCATCTTTGATGTCTTCTTCCAGCTCTTTATAAAATACTTTTGATCCTCGCGTTTGTGCTTCTGCCTTTGTGTGCGCGGCATTACGCTTGCAGTGCTTATATTGGCCAGGTGAGAGAATCCGGGGTGGATCTTCGCGCCGGCTTAGGTTTATTCAGCGCGTTTTACAAGATTCAAACGTTCATGGTTGCCGTTGATCAGAACAAAGAGAGAGATTCTTCGTCGGTATTTTTTTCGTAAAAGAGGTATTCTATACCTTGCTTGTATATTGCTTCTCCGGCAGTGCATTTTGGAACATTTTCCGATCAAGGATGAAATCTATGTGGTAATTTTGCACCCAGGAAAATCTAACGCCAGATTGAAAATTTTCGCTTGAGATTGCTGAGGTTTTTTTATTCCGAATATCTATTAAATATATCGCCGTTTTGTTTACAGTTTAGTATAGGGATATATAAAGTGAATTCGTATTGAGGCAAACATGAAAGAAGGAACTCCTTTGAGAATATAGCCTGGCTACTTTAAAAGCTTGAATTCTACGCAAAAGATCGGTTCAATCGAACAACATATCTTACAAACATGTTTCGGAAATATTCTGACTTACAAAATAAGTTTCTGGATCGCTTCTGAAATACGATATTACAACTGGTTTTTGTAACGAAGAGCATTTATGTTGAAACAATATGCTTTTCTACGAGTACAACAGACTGTGTAGCTTTGATGTTTGTCGAGAAAAGAGAGTTTATGAAGGAATTTCTAAGCTCCAGTTTTGCGTTCTGCACTTGACTATCACACTTTAGAAGTTCCCTGTTGCTTCCTTGTGTACACCATTGCATATCTTTCGAACAAATTCATGTTAGTTTCAAGTTTTCGAGAATGCGACTTGAATTTAAACTGTTGCTTGATGCGTCCTGGAGAAGGGCGAGATGAATTCGACTGAATTTCATAGCAACAAAATGCATTTGCACCCTTTCTCTTTGGCGAGGGGAAACTTTTCCTGAGCAGACTTTAGGAAAGTTTAATAAAGTTGTTGTTTTCGTGTTGTGTTTACATAAGACCTGCAAATGCGTTGTAAGTGAGAAGAAAGTGTTGCTATTAGTGAAAGCTTATTAGAATTCTGTCGGCGGAGCGACGATAACCCTACTTATATCTACATATTAATATCTAGTATTTAGGCTTTGATCACAGGCTGGGTTTCAATTTGAAATAATGAACCCGAATAAGTATCTCCCCGATACGAAATTCATGGAAAATGTTAATAATAAAGTTGGGTGTTAAAATGAAAGCAGGAAATATATCCTGTGTTGGTAGCTTGAACAAAGATAACCAATTTAGAGTGTACGAAGTTTGTCAGCCATATTAAAACATTCCGCACACCACAACATTCCATTGACCAATTGACATTTGGCGTAGAAGTGTGGTTTTAACTATTTCTTTTGTCATGGAGAGTAATGTATCAACATAAAAACTTTTAATTAATCGTGTTTCCCAGGAAAATAATTCCAAAAGAACAGATGAGTGAATACATTGTCTCAATGGCGGCGAATGTAATTGTTATGGATATTGTCAAGGAATTTGCCGTTCGTTAGTCCCTGCTCTTCGATTCTTTATTGTATTTCTAACCGTTCGCAAACACCCCATTAGAAACCCGAATTGACTCGTCACCGCTCATCTGCTGCATGAACTTTGGTTGCCTCGCGACGCTTCATCAGGCGACGCCGCGGCGTCTCTGGGGCCACGTCACGTGTCACCTCGATTAATGAGCCGCCGTGTTTCGATCCGACGACGCCGCCGCCGACGTCGGTTTATTGGCGGGTCGATCTCTGTCCAATCGGCTTTGGATCATCCGTAAAGCGCCTTCGCGAGTGTTTTCAATTTGCTCCCGACGTTGTCTTGTTTTATTGTTATATTCTCCAGGCGGGCCTGTGACGTCACTCCCACCCCACGCACACATCCACCTACAAAGCTCTCCGCTTCTAATATGGCGAATTCCACACATTTTCAAACTCGGATAAGATCACAAAAAACGTATTTATATGTCGTAGAAAAAACTGAAAATCGTGAACGGATATTGTTGTGTGGCCTCCTATCCACCTATTCCTAGAAAGGGGGCCCTCGCAAGTTTCATAGTTATCCGAAGATGAAATGGTGTTGGAAATTGCTTTTTCCTTTCGCTTCGATTCACGCGGCAAAGTTATGAGACGATTGAATGATTTGGAGCTGATTATTGGGTGGATATGTGCGGTGCAATCACTCTGCGAGAGCGAGTTGCAAAGTTCGCGGCGCGCGGCATTCTGGGAAGAATTCTCCGCGTCTTGTGCACAAAGCCGCCGTGCTAACATATTACCAGGGCCACGGCCTCTGCGGGCTCTAATTATACTTATAAATCGACGCGTTTCATAGGCTTACAAATGACGGCGCGGTGTGATTGCGTTATCCTCGCCTTCTCATTGTTATCGTTGAGTATGGGGAGGGGGGGGGGGGGGGGGGGGGGCTGAGAGCATGTGAAGGAAAGTGAGCCGACGCTTTCAAAAACAGTCTTTGATAGAAAATACGGCCTGCAAAATGTAGAAAAACGTTTTAATGGTCTCAAATTATGTATGCATAATAACATTACTGCACCACTGCTACCAATATTTCTGACATGAAGTATAAGAACAGCATAATTACACTCGGGCATAAAAAGCAATTGCCTTATAATGAATTGAAGGGTACAGAAGAAGAACGCTGTAAGTCACATTCGAATGAAACTGAGATTAACGAAGTTTTTATGTTGAAACTTGTATCTATCTTCCATACATGATATTTCAATTGCTTTTTTCAAGGCTTTGTAGCAATATTTTCTAAAATCCGAGAGTATATTCTGAAAGCTCATAAAAATCACTGCAATATGAAACCTTAAACTATTTTTTTCAAGAAATGGGCTCTTAGCGTTCTTCCCCTGTACCGTTCAATTCTTTTCAATATTTGAGAATATTTGAGAATTTGATATAGAAAATATTTTAATATTCTGTAGGTATTTCTAGATTAGTGTATTTATCTCCACTATAACTTCTGTATTTGAATATTACTTACATCTGTATTTAAATCTTACATCTGTATTTGAACATTACATCTGTGTTTTAACATTACATGTGTATTTAAACATTACATTTGTATTTGAACATCACATCTGTACGTGTTTGAACCTCACATCTGTACGTGTTCGAAGCTGTATTTGAAGACGTCATTATAGCCTGTCTCGACACGAAGCGGCCCCGATTATTGACTACTCGATGATCGGCGCAGTTTGCAGCCTCCTCGATTATTCATCCGTGAGAAGCTTCATCTCGAGTTGTGGGGAAAGTTGGCATTCAGCTCAACTCTTCGTTCTCAACGGTCTTCGGGGACTCTTCCAACGGACAGAAATCTCGCGCTAATTCCATTCTTGAAAAACATTTTCACACGGGAAAATCTTCCACTCATCTTGACATCTCGCCGACGCTTCATATCTCGGTGCACGCTGTTATTTACTATGCACCCTAAGTTATGCAACCGTTGGTCCATGAGTGTACGTCTTTTTGCGATGGCTTTTAGGAGTGAACACGTAAAAGTGTTCGCTTGTTATCTCGTGAGTGGTTAATAAAAGTTTGATTTTCTAGAGTGTGATGTATTCTCTTTTATACTTTGATTGTGGCGAGCGTAGAACACGTGACACCACAACGTCAAAAAACAGATACTTTAAGTTATATTTTGCAAATGATAATTTATTGTTGTAATACTTCAGCTTAGAACTGTCAGCAAAAAAGTGTTGTCATTTTTTAATGAGCATCTTAAGCTAACGTATTTTTCTTAAAAATCTCTCAAGAGCTTCACAATAATGCCACATGTGACGCGTTGACTTTTCTCGGCATTTCTTCTTCGTCTTGCACCAGCTTGCGCCTACAAGAAGGAAGGAGACAGAATCTATACGAGCGACCTGCTAAAACGGAACTCTCTCCGAGCTAACTTCTTTTGTAATGCTTCTGGGAGAAAGAAGGAGTGAAAAAGTTTTTAATGTCGTGGACATTTTTACAAACGACTTTTGACTCCTGGCTGCTGCCCCAAACCCGTTGCCTTCGAGGAATTAACTTTCCTACAGGAATTGCCAAATCCCTTATCTCGCTCATATTCTCGCTCTGCCGGTGTCAATTTATCACCAACCATTCTTTTACACTCACTCGCTGGTCGTACGATCGGGAGGAAAGATTTAGAAAGAATCGGCATTGTTTCAACTAAAATAAGTCGAAATGTAATTACGTTCCAAGTTTTTTAAACTTAAAGCTCAGCGATAATGTCTTTATCTATGTCCGGAAATCCCAAAGTATCTAGAAGTTTTTGAACACATTTTGGCCAATAATACCCAACGTTACAAACTGTACAAAGTATGTCAATCTGTTTCGAGCTTGTCAACTACAAACACCACAGTGTAATACGTCCTCGCAACAGACTCATCAGCAAATCCGAATCTCTCCGTGCAAGTTAATGAGGCGTCAATAACGCATCGTCTATTTTTCTTACCTCGCTTGGTTCTGCGATCTGAATACCGAGGAGTGAATCACTGATAAGACGCTGATGAACCTTCTTGCGCGAGATGCACGAAGATGATGTGATGCGTGATTAATTAACCGCTGCAGCGTCGCGACGTCTGGCAAGACGTTCAATGCGGAGGAAAGGCGCCGGGAATTTATATGCACATGAACATGGGGGGAAGTACATGAATGACGAGGCTGATTTCTATGAGGAATGTATTTGCTTCATCTTGTTTGATAGAGATAGTATTTCCTACTCTGATTATGGTGTTAGTACGGTTATAATTTACTTATTTTAGCTGTAAATTGCTGATGTAGACTTTAATCAGAATATGCCTAGACTCTGCTTTGAAGAATTTAGTTATTTTTATAAAATCTGATAGATTATTTTAAACGAAAAATGCTTGAAGATGGATGAACCATATCTGTCAACACGCTTGTCTATTTTATTTACCTATTTCAATCCTTTTCTATTCCAAAAGTTTTTATGTGTGTTTGTGTTGATATGTGAAAGTAGTTACTTTCTCGCTCGATATAATTTTCAAAATATGTAACATATTATGTAACTAGGAAAACGCTAGGTGTAACGCGTTGATGAGCGAGCACCGACACGCACGACATCGCCAATCATAGCACGATCCATTCAATCAAAGATAACTTACTATACATTATTTATTACCAATTTTCCTTGCAACTTTTCATAAACACTCTGGATCAATTAAATAACAGATTATTGTACTGATATTTTTCCATCAATCTCTTTGGACAGATATTCAAACACTTAAAACAGCAATAAGTCTGTAAATTCTTGACCGATTGTGCTGGAAATGTGTAAAATATGATGTTATCTAGTCAAAACGTCGTTTTCATAACTGTGAAACACAATCCATATCGTAAAATAAATTATTTTAGATAAGGTATACCTATACCTATGTATATGAAATACCTACATTACATTTTGACTACATTATGTATTGCAATATGATCAACTAAGAAAAGAATCTGTCTTACTTGATATTGAGAATAGCCATCTATAAACTTTGCTTTGCTACATAGAGCAACCCAGAATGCAGTGGAATTTCTGTTTTGAAATGTCATTTCTGACAGTTATTAAAACTGTCAATAAGTGCATCTATGTTCTTGACTGGTAGGGCTGAAAATTTGTAAAATAAGAGACAATGTTGGTCTGAACGACCATGCAAAATATGAGTTTGATTGATCAGATTAATCGAAGACCATTTGATAGGTCAAATGGTGGTGTGGCTATAGGCCGTTTTAAATTAAGTATACAAATGAAAAATATTGGTGCCAATCCTTGCTAAGTTTTAAGTTGCCAATCCTTGCTAAGTTTTAAGTTGATCGATTAAACCTTTATGAGTGAACGGTTCCTTGTTAATTTTCAAAAATCACAGGATTTCGTTCAAAAAATATACCTGGGACCACCCATATGATATGATATGTAGTGTATGTACACAATATCAGATCAATCTGTTGAACGGTCATTATTAGTTTCATATCGTTTAAAACTTTCTGCTCTAACTACCTTGCCTTGTAGATTCGAAGTCGCCGTGAATTTGACAGCCAACACGCAAAATGTCCCTAAAATGACAAAAACTTTTGAAAATAACGACAGATTAGAGTGAAAATTGGCAAAAATACCTTAAATGTTGGTACCAATGACCATGCGAAGTTTTTAGTTGGTCGGTCAATCGGTTCCAGTTTAAATTTCAAAAATCACAGGAAAAATGGTTTCAAATTTGAACCAATTGGAGGATTTGGCTGAATTATTTTTTGATTGGGTACAATGTTGGTTGCAATAACTTTGCTAAATTTCAAATTGATCGAACCAACCAATCGAAAGATAATTTTTATAAAATTTGAACCATACACAGGATCTCGTTCAGAAAAGATCCCAGGGATCGCATAGATTACGTTAGTATGTGTACAAAATTTCAGATCGATTGGTTGTGCGGTTTGACCTGGGCAGGGCAGGCAAAAAAAAAAAAAAAAAACACACAGAGAAAGTGCCATAAGTGTACCGTGGTGACGCTCGCTACGCTCGCTCAATAAACAAGCAAAACATCTATTTTGTTTCTCTAAAATTGGACGCCCCACTTTCGTGTCTCTCCAAGCTCTAGTTATTAATCATATCACTATAGAGTGGTTATAGTTGCCTTTATGCTGAAGTAAAAACTGTATAAACTGTACATAATGTTGTCTTCTGCTGGATCCAACTCAGGTCGCCGACTGAAATATCTCATCACGGACGAGGTTATTGAAATAACACGGGGAACTGAGTAAAGAATCGTCGCAATATTCCGCTAATGTCTTGCGTTCGCGCAATAATGTTGATGGAGATCGCAATAAGCGCTCGGACCGAGACGCAAGATCTTGTGGACGCAACGTATTGTCGGGACATCCGCCATTGTGCGAGGATTTACCACGGGAGTTATCCGAACTGTGATACTAATCTTAAAGCTCGTAATCTATTCACCTCAAGATGTAATGCTGAAATCATATTAGAAGTACAAAGTGCAAAGTTATTCATAGTTGGGTTGACAGTTGATTGATTCATTTTGTCACTGATCTCAAAATATAATAAACAATGGAGTGAATAAAACAATAAGTGATTAAACGTAATGGAATGCTAGAAATAGAAATAAAAGGAAAGAGGGTTCAAGTGATGATTTTTTTTAAAGTAGGAAAATATGGTATCATTGTAAGTTCCATGGATGTCCAAAGTTGTATTATTTATTATCATTTTTGCATTTAAGTCGAGTCAAAGATCAATTAATGTGTAATAGAAGCCTGATCAGAAGTATAGGAAGAGTTGTTTTTGTCCTCAACAATTTTGCACTAATTACATATTTTATGTTTATTTGGATATATACCAACATGCATGTTGGTTATTTTGCAGCATCTCAGGGGAACAGATGTGAACTAGGACATTTGAAAACTCAATAACTTTCAACTTGACTGACAAAGAAACTCTTCGCTTACAACCCGCTATGTTTACGACTTCTTATTCCACCGGCCGATGTCTCCTCAACAGATAGTAGTTAATGAACGACGCCTCATCCGTCACGTGACGCGTCGCCGCAATCTCCTCACGTTGTACTTCATTAGGCGTCGCGGCGTCAGGTGACAATGCGCGCTCGAGGTACAGGTACAATTGTCGCGTTCGCACGGGTAATCTTGAATATTAAACTGGCGGTGAGGCACGAGCTGCGTGCGGTACGGTGGTCAGGGAGGGGGGTGGGGGGGGGGGGGGGAAGTGGGTGGAAAGAATACGGGGCACAGTGCGACACGTGTGAATGGAAATGATGAGAAAATGTTATGTGTGACGCGTTGAAGGCACATATTCGTGAATGTAGTCACATTTTGTGCATTAGCTGTGCATTAGTTCTTAATTTTTTTATGGTATTTCCCGAAATTTTTAAAAATATGATAAAAAGTTGATACCAATGGCCATTAGAATTAAAGCTTGATCGGACAAACGGTTTATTTACACTTTTCAAACTATCATATTACAGATATATTAGTTGGTTGGTTTGACCTGGATGGTGCTATAAAGTAACAAACAGAGAAAGTGCCAGAAGCTTTTAGTCATACTCGCTTTAAAATTCACCTTTCTGGTCGACTTAAATTCTAAATGTTCGCATTGTATGTGATCGTGTGACGGCGAATCACTAAGTTTGTCTAAAACGATGATCGTCTACTGTCCCTATTTCAGATTTTCTTAGCATACCTCTGCTTTTCAAGACATAACGGAACTCTTGTCTTTACGTCATTGAGTTGTGTTTGTGGTCGCACATTTTCACACTTGAATAAACTGTCTGGCGTTTTCAGTGCACATTCTTACACAGCTAAGGACATTTCTTTCCATAAAGCACAAGTGACGATGAAAAGCTCGCTCGAGGTTTATTGGAGTTTTATCATCATTATTACGCACTCCTTGTTGTAAAATGTCTTTTGACCATCGTAGTCATTACTCTTCATGAAAATAGTTTGGCGAATAACTGCTCTTCACTATATAGCCAAATTTTAAAAGTATCAGGTAATAACCTAGAATTTAAGTTGGAAGATTTTGTTTTTTAAATACTAATTACTGTCCGCATTGGTCTAATGCATTCTATTTATATCTGTATACAGAGTAATGTGAAATAATAGTTTTTGAACTGAGAAACTAATTGCAACAAAAAGTCCCTCTTTTATGTTAATGCTAGTCAAGGGATCTAGCCTGGATGTTCTGTATAGCGGATTGTATGAGTAGGAGTGAGGAGAAAAATAAACTATAATGCGCGGCGATTATGACTCCATGGAGAGTTGGTTGGGTGATTAGGGTTTTTACATGGAACATGATGATGATTCTAGAAGTTCCCGGATAATTTCATATTTATTCGTTTCACACTCAGTTTTCCAACGCGAATTCAAGCGACTCTAAAACGAAAGTAGATGGGAAAATATTTGCTAGATGTGATTTGACGGTCGGGATGAAGTTTATACGTGAAAATTAATTTTCTCGATCAGTCGGGATGGAGATAAAACGAAAAAGGTCCAAACGAATCAAGTTGAAAAGTCAAATGGAATCGCTCGCTTTGAAATCCGTTGGTTTATCTAACCCGAAGATCACTTTTCGTTCTCGAAAAACGTCGGCTCTACTTTTTCTTCTCACGACCGTAATGTGGCTGAAAGTACGTGTCCCATATCCTCCTTGGAACATTATTGTTCCATTCAGGCAACAAACCGTGTGCTAGCGACACCGCAAACTGCCGACCATTCGCGGCAATCCCTCCTAGTTTCGCTCCAACTTCTGATTTACAGGTTTTCATTGAACACTGTTCTCTTTCTCTCCTCTCTATACACACACACACACATACCAGGGGTGAACATAGCAACTGGATTCAAGGATGTAGCATTCTTGGATAAACAAATCACACACGTTCTAGTTAGATAAATACATCACAAATAATTGTTGAGATAAGTGTTGTGTTGACGAGAAAATGTTTTACTTGATGTAATTAAATACTTCATATAAAAATTGTGAATTTCTCCATTCTCGTGGAATCCATTTCTCGCCGGCATTGAGAGTGTTGCCTCGGCATCTGATTGCAAGAATCCCACCGCTGCCACCAAATGTTGTCGACATTGTTCACCCCTCACACATCCTCGACACGGCATTGTTCACCCCTCGTACCCCTCTGTGTTTCTGGCGGGCATTGAAGTCGTCGCGACGGCCGACGTGCCTCGGCATCTGATTGCAAGAATCCCACCTCTGCCACCACATGTTGTCGACATTGTTCACCCCTCACACATCCTCGACACGGCATTGTTCACCCCTCGTACACACCCTCTCTGTTTCTCGCCGGCATTGAGAGTAGTTACCCCGGCATCTGATTGCAAGAATCCCACCTCTGCCACCAAATGTTGTCGACATTGTTCACCCCTCACACATCCTCGACACGGCATTGTTCACCCCTCATACACACTCTCTGTGTTTCTCGCGGGCATTGAAATCGTCGCGACGGCCGACGTGCCTCGGCATCTGATTGCAAGAATCCCACCGCTGCCACCAAATGTTGTCGACGGAGTTGAAGTGGGCGCTTGATTGCAATGAACTCGTTGAGTTTCATTAAAAGAACTTTCAGACGGGAGGGTGAATGACAGAAGACTGAAGGTGGTTTCATTAGACCGGAAACACACGCCTTTCAGCTTCGAATGACCATTGAATGTGTTTTTGTTCTAATTAAATAACGACTTTTCAGAGATATACTGATCCGGGACGACTTTAAAGGGGTGAATGCGATTGAACTTTCTCCAAGAACGTGAACCAATTCATATAAAAATAATTACAAATCCACGAAAGATAGTTCACACACACGAGATTTTTCCCGTTTAGAGTGTAATTTTAACTTTCTGATTTGTGTACTCAAGAGGCCATTAAATACGAAGGTCTTGACGTCTATATATAAATGCATTTTCTGATCCTTTATTTCATCCAAGTAAAAACAAGTACATCATTATTTACAATCGTAATAGTAAAACATGGTAGTGATAGCTGTATTCAATATTTGCAGCGAAAGCGGAAAAAAGTGAAGTAACAAGAAGGAACAGTTATTAATGATATTCGTGATTAATGTGATGAGAGAAACACTTCGTTGAACAGTTAGCGAGATAAATCTAGATTTAGCTTTAGGTTGTCAATAAACTTCTATTTTTTGTGATAATGTGTAGTGTTAGTACTATACTAAGTAGTTCGACTAAGTTAGTACTGTAGTAGTAGTATACTATGTAGTGTATAGTGTTAATATCATAGTTAATACTAGTTTCTTAATATTTTAATAATATCCTGTTTAAAATGTTCTGATAAAGTTATCGGTAGCGGTAACGTTTTTAAGCACGAAGAGTTTGCTACTCTGGATATGATATTTACCTATCCCTGCAGTGCGATTGTATAACTTCTTAGCTGAGATAATGGATCGTTATCTACACCAATTGATGAAAGTAATTTAGCCTATCAGAAGGTAAAGCAATTCAAAGTGCTTAAAGTCGACTTCCTGAGATAAATAATGTAATTATATTTCATATTCTCGTAGCTTTTGCACAATTCAAATGGTTAACAATGATATAAATAGTTTACTTTCATCAATTGGTATAGATAACGATCCATTATCTCGGCTAAGAAAGTTATACAATCGCCCTGCTGTTGTGATTATCAGGATTATCAGGACCTTAATTCACTCATTGTAAGGTCACTCTTTGTAGAGTTCACTCTTTGTAAGTAAATTTGTAACGAATTTCTGCGTGCATTTTGCGCTCGTGAAATGTGCATGTGTGTAATTTGGTGACGTCATGTGCAGCTCTGTAAGTTACATTACTGCTACACAAGTGCATTGTAATTACAATGTGTCATTAAACTGCACGCTTCGGACGAGTGGAATTATGTTCGAGTGAAATACAAATTGTGTAGAGAAGCGGAACCGCGTCACTTTTGCGAGAATAAAATGCCATGGCTTTGTATCGTCATTAGTTTGTCACAAAAAAAACAATTTGTTCATTTATAAAATAATTATTTCACTACTGTTTTTTTTAAAGCCCGGTTGCATAAAAATACTTGTCAGTGTTTTCATGTCACGTGACATCTCCAGTTGTTGACGGCCATCTTGTTGACATAATTCAGAATGGCTAAGCTTAATTTAAGTCGAATATGACCTGACAAATGTGTCAACCTAATGACCACACGGAATTCAGAGTATTTTTTTTGCATTGCTGAAAAAAAGAGTTTGACATTGATAAGATTTTTTTGTACGTTCCAATACAAAATTGTGGGAGGAGTTCTTGTCCAAGGTTCCAATTTTACCTTACGCCCTAACGAAAGAATTTTGTAAAATCAAATATTTTTGAAAGAAATATCGATTTTTCCTTCCGGTTTCCAATTTGAGGATGATCTGCTATTTCGAATCCGAGATCATTTGTTTGAATAATGTCCATATCGGCGTGACATCCTCGTCATCTCACTGCCACATGGATGCTGGCGCGGCACGCGGAATGGCACGGCCACGACCACGCGGAATGGCACGGACACTATCACGCGGAATGGCACGGACACTATCACGCGGAATGGCACGGACACTATCACGCGGAATGGCACGGACACTATCACGCGGAATGACACGGACACGTCACGCGGAATGGCACGGACACTATCACGCGGAATGGCACGGCCACTATCACGCGGAATGGCACGGACACGTCACGCGGAATGACACGGACACTATCACGCGGAATGACACGGACACGTCACGCGGAATGGCACGGCCACTATCACGCGGAATGGCACGGACACGTCACGCGGAATGACACGGACACTATCACGCGGTATGGCGCGGACACGATCACGCGGAGTGGCCCGGCCAACGATCACGCGGGACACAATTCAACAATGTCGTTGGGGACTCGAAAAGGTTGTCGGGTTACCTAATTACACCTATAACTCTCTGTGTTATTAGGTAATGAAGACCGAGTCGGCAAGCCCAGAGGCTGAATTTATTTCACATTTAAATTGAGTTATGTACCCGTGTAATTCAAATTAAACCCCGGGTACAGTGGCGACCAAGAGAATTGCATCCGAACTTTGGGTGGAGTTTGGGCGAGATGAGTCAACATGTGGACCACTCTGGTGTTCAATCGATCGCTTTTGAAATGTGTGGTCTATGAAATTGTTTTGGAACAACAAATGTGTAAGAGTTAAATAAGGATTAAGGGTTGGATGGAATAATAGCTTGTTACGGTTTTCTTTCGCTTTAAAAAAATGCTAAAAGAGCCATTAAATAGAGTTTATTACCTCGGGTCCAGCGAAACGGTAAGCCGTGCATATAATTTCCAGAGAGTAGAGATAGATTCAAGTTATTAAGGTGTTCAGGAGTGAAAATGTGCTTGGTTTAGTTTAAAACCCGTTATTTAATATCTATTTACTTCTAAGCTGCAAGTGCATTTTTAAATTCGGTTTCCGGCAAAAGGGGAATTTCACGGTTTTCTCTCTGGCTTCGTATTATATTCAACTTTTTTTCAATTGTTTGTGTGAAGATCGGAAAAGAATAATTCTCTATTCCTCAAACCTGATTGGCACACTGAATTGAAAATGGTGTTCCCTCTGTCCACGAACCTTTCGCATCCATCACGGAAAACATTATTTATTTCGAACACTTTACAACGAAATTAAGTTATGCAAAGTGTTGTGATTTACGGGCCGGTATAAGCAGTCGGCTATATTGGAATCTGGGCGAATTTGAGTGGAAAAACAAGACGGAAAGTTTTGAAATTAAGTTTCTGCTCTTAGATGCGTTATCAGCTACTTTGCGAGCGAGATCTGGAGAAGAGAGAGAGAGAGAGAGAGATTGTGATAAGGCCATCTTGAGGCGGGGTTATGTCAGCGTGCACGGCTTGCAGGTGCTAAACTTATGATCCCCTCGGCGCCGATTCAACCGTGAGAGTAGGCACTCTTGATGGCGCTACGAACATGGCGCCTATTATCTCACGTGCGAGACGTGATGTTGGCCAATTCCACGTTATCTCATTGACAAATATTTAATCAAAGTAATGTTATTGTATTTTAAATGGGATCTAAAATATTTACGAAACTGGTTGTGAAAAGTTTGCTTACTTGTTTTGGCGACCCCCTTTATCTGATATATAATACGAGTATTGGAGAATGAACTTAATTAATATTATTATTATTTAATATATGATGGGATTTATTCGTATCTTTCTTCACATTGTTCTAGAAGAAAAATAGTAATGTGAGTTCATAAATGTTCTAAATTATCATAAATTTAAATGCAATGCCATGATCTAAGCCAAAAGCCTTTTTATGCTAATATCAACTTGATTACTCTTTCTCTAGCATAAAAGCTTTTCAGAAGTTCGTTAGGAAGTAGTGCATGTAAAATTAAACGATCGCTCGAAACCCAGTCTAAGTTAATTTGGGTAGAACTTGAGAATGTTTCCAATCAACATGGTCAATCGAATGAAAGCCCAGCTCGGAATTCGATGTTTGTTTTGCCGAATGTTGTAAAACTTGTATTTAAATCCTCGCTGCGATTGGGATGATGTTGCGATGTCCTGCAGAGAATGTTTCTCTCTCGAAGCGCGTTGGTCGAAGAGAGAAAACATCCCGAGTGTTGACTCAGTGCTTAGCCCACACCGCGGCTGAAGCAGCATCCCACTCCATCCACAGCAGGCGGGAGTCGAACCGAACCCTTCTTCTCTGTACGCTGTATCTTCTTGCTTCAAACCTTGTGGCACCTTTGCATCACATTCGTTTCGCTGATTGAGCTGACATTTTGTATATCTGCAGAAGTCTGTTGAGGAAAAATGTAATTATATTTTTAAATGTTTAATCGAAATCGGTCATAAGTTGTTTGCATTTGTCTTATTTATAACATACATATTATATTCCGTGATCCAGAATCGTGAACAACTGTGAACAACGTGAACAATTTCTCTATTGTGAGAATCAATACAAGATGGTCGGGGTGAAATTGACTTTTATTTTGAAAAAAAAACATACAACGTTTTACGGATTTTTTATTTGTTGGAGAGACAAAATTGGGTTATAGATTTAAAATTAGACCTCGGGCGTACAGAACAATACTCGCGTTTTTCTCATCGCCCTCTCATACGGAAATATTAATATTCCTATAGGAAGATAATAATAATAAATATCGTGACCCTGCTTCCAGCTATTGTCGGGTCAGGGGGTGGGATGATCCCCCCAATGTTCTAGGGCACTTGTGATATTGAACTTTATTCCGTTTTTCAGTCAAATTGGTGTGAAAGTTGTCAGTGAATTCAATATTGAACTCGCTGACATTTGTGTCCTGTTCTTTCCAGGTAAGCGTTCATTTTCATCCTGCAATCAGCTCACGAAACTTACAAGTAGGTAAGTGCCACTTAAACCCTTACTCGTCGAATATGTTCCGAATAAGACGAATCCAGCCAATGAAGATCACTGCAACGAACTCGATCTGAAGGTGTCGATGCACCGATATTGTTGTTCATGAACTGATCATGTTTGTTCATGAGCTGGATGAACTGATATCCTACTCCTGAACATAGTGGTGTTGTGTTTCCATGTATTATTCGCCCGAAGCATTGTCAATTAGCAAATGAGCCAACGAATAACAACCCCCCTCCTCCTTCACCCCCCACCAGTTAATCACGTGGGCGAACAATCTGCCGCTGGATAACTCACTTTTACAAGTCTTAAACTAACAAACCGCGCTCAACTTTATAGCAGGCTTTTTTTATAAACGTTGTTTCGTGTTGGTTGATATTGCATCCCCCCCCCCCCCCCCCCCCGACCGCGCTTAACCTCACCCCTTGGAAAAACTCAAACGCCTCTGGCTCATTAATAACATACATATATAAAACATCAATATCCCTTTAAATAATGTTCATATTTAAATTCAATTACATTTTGGTGTGTATCAAGTCTCACGGTATTATAAACACATTACAAACATTAATTCACTTTTATAGAGTTATTACTTGCTTTGTTTTAATATGAAAGAATATTTTTCTTAAAAATGATCAGTACTTTTCGTCACTTTCCATCTTCAATAGGGACCGAAACTACTGCAAGAGAAAAAATGTTGATATTTTTATGCATCTTGCAGTATAAAATGCATTTATGGTGGCAAGGAAACGATGCTATAAATCGAAACAATATACACATGTACATGTGGAATAAAACATATTCCTTACGTATAAGACGTAAGACATGTTTTATAGAGAAGTAAGTGAACGAAATCGGTGAGTCACAATTGCAAATTATAAACTGCGTTTACCAACAAAATATACTTGCTCGTAAGTAAGCAATTTAAGAAGATAAACGAAGCAATCAACTAATTTGGCTAAAGCCAAACGCCAAAATGTGAACCAACCCTATTTATTTCTCAAATGTCTGCTTCGGCTCGCCTCTTGTTGTTCATAAAGCTGTTCTGCCTTCAGTTTTACTGTGTAGTTGCACGAAGTATGTCACTTTTTGTTCCTCTTTTCTTGAAATTGACTTTTATAATGTGAATTCAATTGAATACTTCCTTTATAGTCGTGGAATTGAGTTCGAATGCTGTTGGCTATGTCAGTGCAGTTCTCCTTGCAAACACATGTGACGTCACTAACTGCCCAGCACGAGCTCAAGCTGCAATCTGCGAGATTTAATTAAAAACCACGCGGAGAATCAATACAAGATGGTCGGGGTGGAATTGAATTTTAATTTTGAAAAAAAAAAACGTACAACGTTTCACGGATTTTTTGTTTGTTGGAGAGACAAAATTGGGTTATAGATTTAAAATTAGACCGCGGGCGTACAGAACAATACTCGCGTTTTTCTCATCGCCCTTTCATACGGAAATATTAATATTCGTGAGATGGGGAAAAGGAATCCTGGAATTGGTAATATGTTGCGACCGTGCGGCGAAAAATATGCTCGAGTTGGTTTTTTGTTGTTTGTTAAAAAAATTTAATTTCAAAGAAGTATGTATTTTTTAAATGAACGAATAAGATATTGTGTTCTCGGAAATATTTTCAATTAGAATGTTAGATATGAAAGAAAATGGAACGCCAGGGCTGTATTCAGGAGCTGCCTCAATTGCTGGGATGAATCTTCGTCAGAATAAAATATTGCGATTATTTTTTTATTATCGATGTCTTCATAAAATGTTACCTCTATGTTGATACGGAATTCAATGCATCTGCCAAGTACACATTGACAAAGTGAATTATTTTATATTATTCATAGGAAACGAGAAAACATTTACTGCAAAATGATAAAAATGATTGTAATAATATCCAATGACGTCACTATTATTGTGCTCGCGTAGGAGATGCATTAAGATGCATCATAATCCACATTGTTGTGCTTCTGAGATTGTGATGCGAATGACGTCATATTCACAGCTCCATCAGCCGCCATCTTGCCCCATTATCACGTGACCAATTATTATCAGATCATCATTATCCAATTATTATTTGGCCATTTCCCGTCTGGGAAGCTGTGCAAATAGTTTTGTCGACGCTCCGAGTTTTCCGAGACACATGAACATTATTTTTTCGTTTTCACACAATGAAAGTATTCTACTGGGAATGGGCACTGTAAAAACACATCCAGCTTATGCAGATGACGCCTCCACCCCCTCCCCCCACCCCCGCCACCTCCCGCACTCACACAATGTCGCCTCCTCGCTAATGGCCTAACTTTCATAATTAAAATTAATAATTATACTATTTTGGACATTTTTTAACTGCTCTTTTCGTGACTTAACCATAACAAATTTCAGTATCATAATGTTATAAAACAAAACAAGTAACCGAGTTCTTTTTTATTCTCTGCTTGGAGTTTAAAGACAAAACGGTGGTAAGTTCGGGAGTAAATAAGTTAGTGTATTAGTTAGGCTGCGGATCGTTATGGAGTCAAGTAGCTTAATGAACTAACCTTCGCTTGTTCACGAAGAATTCTTAATATGTAGAGTCTACGTCGGATTACCAACACTGCTAGACTTCGACATAAAATGCTCAAGCTGAAAGTTTAATTAAATTTAACTTTTAACCTGGGGAAAAAATTAGAATTTTTTTCTGCGTTCGCAACATAAAATCCTCATTGCATGAAAATATCGTCTTTTCATTAGTTTCTCCTTTGAAGTGTTGTGCAAGAGAAGTTTTCTGTTTCCTGTCTGTCAGAGTTCTTTGCTCAAAGCTCGGGTATTTGTTCTCTGGCGGAAATGCTATTCTAAAGTTCATACTTTGAGCTTTAAGCTGCATAGGCCTTGCCGTGGGTATCTGGATTCTCAGTGTAGTTTGTGATTTAATTAATTGCTGGTTGATTTGAATTGTGCTGCCTGCAGCTTCAATCAAAAGTTTGGTAGATTCTCGCCATGAAGTTAAGGCGCTATGAAGCATCATTGATTTGGTCGACTTTTATACAATGAGATTGAAAGAAAAAGAGAGGCGTTGTGGTGTTTATTTACCAGTAGTTATAGCAATATTTTTACTAAAACAGGACAGTACAATAACAAACCGCTAGAGGTGGTTATTGCATGTTTTAATAAAAACATTAATCGGCATTTTGTTTTGTTTCACAAACAATTGTACACAATTGAATGGAGTCACGTTTAATGTAACATTAATTAATAGTTTTACAGATCAAGGAATATTTATGAAATATTGCATCATGAAAGTACCTCCTCAATATGTAATATATTTTTCCTGATGTGCTGACAAAAGTGACTGCCCTTTAAGTTGAGAGCGGAATCTCTCTCGACACTCTACGAAATCTATGTCACGGAAAATAAACATAATGCAAAACTGCAATTAAATACACCACTCGATCAATCATTCCCATTAAAAAAAACTTTAAAAAAGTAACAAAGCTTTAAAGCTGATTTATCCATTCACTCCGAACAAAACTGCCACCGCCCTCTACAATCTGTGCACTTTCGTTCTGCCGACATCCATCACTTGCAGCGCAAGAGTCTTACAAACTAAGAAGAAAAGTCCTCAACTTCAGACAAATCGTGTCTCGCCGGCTGAATTGAAAATACTTGCTTTTCCTACTATCGAGCTCAACTCCTTCTATTGCATTTTGTTCCGAGCTCTAGATTTATTGGCTGCCCCTGCAATGCCCGCTACCCTCTCTTGCTGGCTCTCGAGCCGTTAGCTTGCTTCTGACTTTTGTTAGCCAACTGAATTATGGCTGGCAAACTTTTCAAACTCATATTATCATTTTATTTATAGAAAAATCTCAAACCCTTTTTTTCGCTATGGAGGGTTCTTGATACGCAAATTCAACCATTTCTGCAGCCAACTCTTATATTGCATTACACTCTACGTTGTTTTAGTGCCATGTATAACAAACAAGCTGGATGTGGTATGAAGAATTCACTGGATAACATGTTTTACAGGTAGCGTTCAAATCAAAATTTTCAAGTTGTACTAACTTGTGTTCTTTTTGAGCGAGCGTAGCGAGCGTCACCACGGTACTCTTATGGCACTTTCTCTGTGTGTTTTTTTTTTTTTGTCCGCACAGCCCAGGTTAAACCGCAAATTCAATCGATCTGAAACTTTGCACATATGCTAACGTAATCTATGCGGTCCCTGGGATCGTTTTTGAACGGGCTCCTGTGATTGGTTCAAGTTTAAAAAAAAATATCTTTCGATTGGTTGCTCTGCTCAATTTGAAATTTAGCAAAGTCATTGCAACCAACATTTTACCCAATCATAAAAAGTTTCAGCAAAATTCTCCCATTGGTTTAAATTTGAAACCATTTTTCCTGTGATTTTTGAAATTTAAACTAGAACCGATTGACCGACCAACTAAAAACTTTGCATGGTCATTGTTACCAACATTTAAGATATTTTTGCCAATTTCCAGTCTAATCTGTCGTTATTTTCAAAAGTTTTTGTAATTCTAGGAACATTTTGCGTGTTGGCTGTCAAATTCACGGCGACTTCGAATCTTTAGTTCAAGGCAAGGTAGTTAGAGCAGAAAGTTTCAAACGAAATGAAACTAATAATGACCGTTCAACAGATTGATCTGATATTGTGTACACACTAATATCATATCATATGAGTGGTCCCAGGTATATTTTTTGAACGAGATCCTGTGATTTTTGAAAATTAACAAGGAACCGTTCAATCATAAAGGTTTAATCGATCAACTTAAAACTTAGCAAGGTTATTGGGACCAATATTTTTGGAGATTTTGGAGATATTTATATAAGTCTGTGACGAAATTTAAGAATTATTGGCTTTTAATGCCATTTTCGATTGACATAATTTCGGTTCGAGGTGTTGCGTGTATCCGTGCTCGCTCATCAACGCGTCACACAGAGCGTTTTCCTAGTTATAAAAATGGGGTACAATCTGCCTATTTTATCTACCTCAAAATCTTGAAATCCTTAAACTAAACTCCCTATTGTTAGTATTAAACAGGATATAGTATACCAACCTACATTTATTTACATTTATTTACTGACGGATATATTCGACTTTATGCTGAGCTTGTTTATAGAACATTTATTTAGTATTTATTTTGTTCTGATTTATTGTACTTGATCATTTATTCTGTTCTGATTTATTGAGTGCCTCTTTCAATTTCACGTGGAGAAAATTAATTCTCCCGAAAAAAATAAGTGAACGTTCTGATTTTGGAGGAATTTTTGAAGTCTTTCGACAAAGACTCAATCGATTATTTAAATGTAGCTCCATCGAGTGACGACATTATTGAAACAATTCGCGCGAATATCTCATCTCCGTGTTGACAGTCCACGACTTCAATGTACGTCTATTTACACGCCGCCATACTCGCAAGTCTATTTGCACGGGCATAATTACACGGCGTTCTTTTCTGCGCGACGAGTGGAATTCCGGAGCCACTTTGTCTCTTGCGCTGGGGGATTTTATGGCGCCATCATGCCGAAGAGAGCAATCCAACGTTTCGGGATTTCTTTTTAATTTAAAGATCTTAATGTCTCTTAATTCTCGGTGGATTCAATTTGAGATCATTCTCCCCGACTGTTCGGTGAGATCAGGAATGGCTCCAGCTCCCCTCCTTGATTGGGACACGTGACCATGTGATAATAATACGATTATAATGGCGGTCTGAGGATTAACAATAATCAGTTCAATGAATCTTTTAACTGATCAAGACGCTACATCTCAAGTCGACTGTAGGAGGGGGAAGTGGTGGTGGAGGCGCCGGCTTTTTATCATGGAACAATTCGCCGTGGAATTGAGTGGTGGGGGGAGAATTGAAGAAGTAATGATGGAGGAGCTGGTTTCTAAACATGATCTGGGTTTCGCCGTGGAATTAAAGTGGTGGTGGAGGTGCCGGGAATCCTGTGGACAGCTGTAGAAACAGGCGTCAGCATCTTTTCATGAAAAATATTAAAAATAACACTCAAGTTTTTCTTAAACTTTCTTAATTGCATTCCCAGAAAATGGGTATCAAAACTACAACTAAGGATATATGTCCACATTTTGGTAAAATTGGACGCAGCCGTCTTGTTCTAAGCCGTCCCCTGGACTGAACTTGGATCTGGGTTTCGCGTGTTGTTCCGAGGCTCGAACTCAGGAAGTTTGTGAACAGAGAACAGCGTGTTTACATCAGATGGAGGTGCCGGGTTGGTACTTCGCTCGCGGCTGACTGACGTGACTGTGTGTGATCAAAGTGCAGGCTGTGGAACAGAGGAGTGGGTACGTTTATTGCTGCGGCTTCAGGGAATGAGGTTATATTTCCAGACACAATTAGTCATCGATTGATCTGACTTGAGTTGTCTAGTTAGTTGATTCACAGTCAAAGTACTAAGCAAACGTCCTGTATTGACTTGTCTTCTTTTTATACCGTCTGTAGCTTTCACGACAGTTTTGAACAATATCCCCTGATTGGTTTAAAACTGAGAATTTCCAACGTTCGGTCAATGAATTGGAATTCTGCACGGACATTTCCACGGACGTGAAGTCTTTGACAACTTTGAGCCAAATGGAGCAGTATCATTCATTGCATCGATGGCAGCATGTTCAAAATGTTTAAATTCAAGGTCTACCGATCGGCGATTCAAACACGCCATGTTGATTATGTTGAATTCACGACAAGTGCTTCAATGTGTTGTTGCAAAATATTTTCCAAGTTTTTCATTCAGAAATGTGTAAATTTAGATTGAAACCAGGATATTAAAAATAAACAAGCTGGCTCCACATAGACCGTTTCTGAGTTGTGCGTTTTGCGTTTTATTCTATAAACCGATCACAAGTCTGCCGTGAGCGATTTCTGGACGTGTGATTCGCTATAACAAAAGAAATGGAAAACACAAAACACAAAAACGGTCTGTGTGGACCCACTTTTTCAATTTGTATTTGTAAATTAATTCTTGAGTTTCATGAAGTCCACCGCCTTTGTTGCTCATTCCCCAAGAATATCGTGAAGGCTGTTGTTTAATAAAATCGCCGCTGAGAAGTTTGCATTGAATCTGGCGATCGATTCATCAAGCCGCTGTGTCAAAAGTAATCAGGGTCGCTCGAGACGCTTTGACAGGTGATACGTCTTTTGTATCAGCTGCCACGTGACTCTGTTTGCCGGAGCCAATCGACGCGCCTCGACTCGACTTCCTTGATTCCCAGCCGTCTTTGATCTTCCAAGTTGGATGGCAGGACGGTGGAAATCACATTTATAATCGGATTATTATAATGTTGTCCATTTACACGATCAATCTTTGCCGTGCCGAAGAGTTGGACGGTCAGAAGTTGAGCGAGAAGAAATGTTGCCACCGCTCAACCGAGCCTACTAGCACTGATGCTATACAAGCTACTTTTCTCGGCCTACGGGGGTGCGGTCACATGAAATGAGAACTTTCTTGTCACGGTGACAAACTCAACTCACCCTGCTTAATTGTCACGGTGACAAACTTCTCATCTCAACGTTATTCATGGCCTTCTGGGTGAGTTGAGAAGCTTGTCACCGTGACAAGAATGTTCTCATTTGATGTGATCGCCTGGTTCTTAAAAATCGACATAGTGTCGAAATGTATCTTAAAATTGAGCTAACTTGCCAACTATTTTTTCCGACGTTAAAGAACTGTGAAAGCTGTGGAAATTCGATTGAAAAATAAAAAAATGTTTGACAATATTGTTTTTTTTTAAATATCAGCCACAAAAATAAGAATACAGCTCATATTAGCATTGATATTATAGCATGGGAAAACTATTTTTTATCTCTCATTTTAGCGTAATTTTATCCCATTTATCGCCTGTTTTTCCAACGAATTTGTTTTTACGGTGTTATAATTATCTTGTTTTTTCACTTGCGCACAATTTTCTCGACAATTTCATTAGATTAAAGAGCTAAACTCCATGAAACAATGTCAGCCATATGTTTTGATATTCTTTTCATATAAACGCTGGACAACAAGATGGCGCCCACTCTTCGAACTGTCAGTTGGCTGCAACAAAACCACGCGCTCGTGGTTGCATTGAAAACGCGTCAGGTGGCTTGTCAGAGGTCAGAGTCAGACCGACTGTCATTATGCAACTTAAAGTTTGTCTCCTGAGCTTGTCATGTTCAGTTAGCCGCAGAGTGCCACGAGTTTCCAGCAGTCAGACGGGGTTTGCGCTAATGCCACATCACTATACAGACAAATTGCGATTTTCTGCTGATCGGGAGTCGAGTGAACATCATTTACCCCCTCCCTCGACCCTCATCCGTCGCCGGGGGCTCCAGGGGGGTGGCGCAGGCCCCCGGAGACTGTGAAGAGATCTCTTTGAAACTCGAGATCCTTCACATAACGGCCCACCGAGAGTTTCAGATATTTTCTTTTAGTTTTAAACTCTGCACTGCGTATTCTTGTCTGTTTACTATACGAGACGATGCAATTGTGCAGTGTTATTATTGACTCTAAGAGAAGGGGCTAAATTAGCATCTTGTTACTGAGTTTACTGAAAGCAAAGTACCTACCTGAAAGTTCGGGTCGAATGTTCATATACAGCTTTAGCAATCCTCTTACCAAATACCAATTAGGACGTTTAAAAAGGTCAGTTTCCATGATCTATGCATCCAAAACACAATACGGCGTTGAAAGTGCTCTAGTACTACTATTCTACCATAGCATTATAACTCTATGGTTGTACTTAATACAAGAACAACCTATTCAGCTTGTTATTGCACGGCGTAACTACCAATAGATCGCCACGTTGGATTATCATGTGTTACTTACATTAATTATTATTTATAGTTATATTCAAACCCAACATCCATTTTCAGCTCCGGTGATTTCAGGTGGGTAAATATTATCCTGTTGCCTCCATTAAGGGGGGCGGGGGGGGGCAGGGGAAGTTCCATGGAACAATTGGCTGTCATTAGCGGGAGATTTGAATTAATTCTTTTGTTTTATTTGCCTGCTTTTCTAAATAACATTTCTTCTCTCATGGTTTCTCAAAACTCAAGATTGGAATGTTTTTATTAGGAATTCGGATTCTTTCATCGACGTTTTTATGAGTTTTTCATTCCGCTCGCAAAGTGAGTTATTTGTGGTCAAAAGAAAACCAGTCATTACTTTGTGATGAGATATTGTTATTACAGATTTACTTTACCAAGAAATGACTTACAATATAAAGAACCATGTTATCATCTTTTTAGCTTCGGGGCGGCCTGTTTTTCCAAGACATTTACATTTTCTTCGTAAACGTCTTTTTCCTTTCTCTCTAATAGGAAAAAACCTTTCCGAAGCTCGGCCAATTTTCCAAATGCAAACGAAGGCAGCATATTCCTGACTGTATGTGACTTATGTGCTGGTTTGTGCGACTGCCGAGAGAGGGCTCGAGGGGGGGGGGGGGGGGGAAGGGTCGCAATTAGGAATCTGTGTCGGTCGACAGTGTGATTACCCCCCCTCCCCCCTCATCCATGCCAACTCATCTCATCGATTCCACCAGCTTTTCATCGGGAAACTATTGTTTGTTGGAAAACCTAATCGATAATTATTACTCAATCCCTTTGTTCGGTGAAGATTGCATTTGCTCGTTGATCCCGATGAAAATGTCTGATAAATCACGATACTATTACGGGTAATACTTTTGATTTCCATGAATTGCAAAAAGTGAGCGTCAAGAGTAACATTTAAATTTAGTATCACTATCAGTATGTTTTTATTGATTTACTTTGTGTACACTACTCGGTGACAATAAATATGACAATTTATAATAAACATCATCCTCGCGATTGTTAGTTTTTTGACGGTTGAAATTATATTTCTGCAGAGTACATAACTTCAAGTCATGACTATATCACTGAGATATCATGAATGTTATTTATTCATATTATTCGTTCAAGTAACTGAATTTATGTATGACATGTCTCGCAAATTTTCTACTTTCGAAGTACAAGGTATTCAATTCCCTTGCTATTTACTTTGCCAGTTGACTTCTTGCATTTTCATGCATAGTAAATGGTAATTTTCCTAGGAAATGCCCTTCCATCGGAAAACTTAACATATTTCAGAGGGAAGTTGACTTTGCCTTTCAATGTTATCATAATGTACCACTCAATTTACCAACAATAAAGTTTCTTCTGTACAAACATCACAAATGTGAATAGCTGCAGACAAAACTCTGTTTTAACTTCGACTACGAGTGAGACGGGGGGGGGGGGGGGGTGGGGGGGGGCGTCTAATCTAATTGTCGCGAGGACTTGGAGCGGCAAAGATACTCGGAGATTCGCGACAAAGATGAGAGATGGATGCTGTATCAGTTGCGGGATGAGAGAACAAGAGGGGCAGATAAGAGGACGAACGACGCCAGACTGTTTTCTTATTTGAGCTCAAGTTTTGGCAAGAGGTGGTTTTCTTTTCTTTACGAAACACTGATTTTGATTTTAGGAGCGTGAAAAGGGACGACATGGTTTTAGTGGATTGTTCAGGCGAGCGCAATTTATATTTGATTTGTCGTTGACTTCGTGGTACCATAATTTGAGCTTATTGTGTCGTATCGTAGCCGCGAGAAGCATCATTTACGTATCCTGTTTACGTACCAATCCTGAACTTACGTATCCCTAGCTTACGTATCCTGAACTTACACATCCTGAACATACGTATCCTGAACTTACGTATCCTGCTTACGTATCCTGAACTTACACATCCTGAACATACGTATCCTGAACTTACGTATCCTGCTTACGTACGTACCAATCCTGAACTTTTACATATCCTTAAAACTTACGTATCACTAAGTTACGTATCCTGAACAAACATATACTGAACTTACGTATGATGAACGACGTATCCTTAACTTACGTATCCTGAATTTACACATCCTGAACATAAGTATCCTGAACTTACGTATCATGAACGACGTATCCTTAACTTACGTATCCTGAACTTACACATACTTAACATACGTATCCTGAACTTACGTAACTTAGGTATTCTATATTATGCGACAAGTCAGAAGTTTAGATTATTCAAGAGAAAAATATATGTGAACCAATATTCAAACATACATCCAATTTTGAAATGCATATTTATAGTGAATACATTGAATTTCTGCATTCGCCAAACACAATTGTTCTGTCTATCTATTCACATTATTTGATTTTCCATCCTATTTCAATTTTCCAATTACTCGTCCGCCTTGAGGAATAGCGTCTAACAATAGTCGCAACTCCATCATATTGATGCGCGCGCACGCTGTTGAGATGTCGTCGCATGCCATCGCCCATGCTCGTCTCCCGTAAATCACCGGGTGATTTGTGTCATCGGGCCGGCCTCGAACCGGCGTCCTTCAGCACAGAGATGCGAGCGATCAATTAATCCAATTACGAGCGCGCGCCACTTGGCTATGCGCGAGAACCGGACCCTCTACTCGTCGGCTACTCGCGGCGGGCACAAAGGAGCGGTCAGTGGAGGACGGATTATACTGGGTGGGTAGCAAAGACGGATTATTGAATGGGGTTTCGTGGTGACACTTGGCTTAGCTGTCTGTCCCAGGAGGAAGAGGAATTTAATATTTTTTAGTTTTTTTTAACGGCGCACTGTTCTAGTTTAATTTAATTTTTTCGTCTAACTGGATCTAACAAAGGAAAATCTTACTTTGTTGTGAAATAATTTGACCTACCTGACGACATAGCTTCTCATCAGCCTTTTTATATTACAGTTTGGCATTTTATTGTGCACCTTTCGACTTGGCTGTGAGGCGACCGCTCCATTAGATTTTTGTTTCCAGTGTAATGTTACATCTGTAGTATTTTTAATCTCGCACACGCACTCAGGAAAGGCCCGAAATAAATTGTTAGAAACACGCAAAACATGAACAAAAAACTGTGACACATACATGCATTGGGCTTTATTGTTCTGTAATGGGTTTTACGTTTTGCTTTTTTTTTATTCATTTCAGCGACGCAATTTATTTTAATCACAAAGTCAAATGAAAAATTTCCTCATCATAAAAATACCTTTTGATGAAACTAAAAAAATAAAAGGTTTAAAAAATTAGAGTACAGAAATTATATGTTCGAAATTGATAGTTTTCAAATGGCAAATATCACATTGAAAAATGGAACAGCTTGAGAAAACGTTGTCTAAATATGTCTTGATTTCCCTGACGTACAGCAATGTTATCAAAAAAAATCGAGTTTGCTTTCGATAAACCGACTTTATTAATTTAGATTTGGAACGAAGATTGCTAATTATCACACTCTAATTTAGTTTCTTATTCATCGATTTATATTTTCAATCAATTGTAATACTTTTTAATGGTTATCTTTTTGTACAAATATAAATTATGTACTTAAAATCATTTAATTACAAGATAAAATAAACAGTACGGTACGAGTTCTAAGTATTTATTTTGAGCGACGTTTCTAGTGAACTGTGTCACCCCTCATCAGGCTCGGAAATGTAACAAAAATAAAATAAATCAAAATAAATACTTAGAACTCATACCGTACTGTTTATTTTATCTAATAATGATGTGTTCTGAAACATTACGAAGCTATTTAATTACAACTCTATGTTTAACTAATAAAAATAAAAATAAATGAACTTAGTGTTTTGGCTATAAAAACGATCATGAAAGATAGCTATTGCTTATTGCCTCGTGTAACTCCGCCTTCAGTCCGCCTCGTGTAACACTGCCGTAGAGTTGATTTTAATTAAAACGTTGAGCGTGACAACGTTGACGCGTTGACGCGAGTGCAGCGTCAAGAAGCAGAGTTATGACGTCACACTCGGCATTCAGAAGCTCAGCGGGCGACACAACGCTTCACTGTGACGTGTGCACTTTTTACATCCTGACAGACCGTCGAGCGCGGAAAATAGTTTGAAATTTCGAACGTTTTCCGTGTGAGCTAATCCTCTTTTGCACTATAGTTCCATTGTAGACATGGACTATGCTTGTCGGGAATTATCACTGCAAATGACGTAACAGAGCACCATTATTCATGACATTAAACTATTCTCGTCTCTCTAATAAAATTCATTATTTTAATTCATAAATCAACGTGGAAGTTATGAAACTTTGGACGAGAATAAGAGGATGACTAAGTTCACAGAGTTTTGTCATACTTGAGCAAACAGCAATGCATACCTTTTTCACAATGGCATGGAATTTACTTCGGTGCGGGTTTTATGTTACCTACATTATATTTAGAACTAATTATGTTGGTCTACTATTTTTTATATAATATTTGTAATTAAATTTATTATATTTAAAATATATTTTGATAACATGGATGGAAAATATATTTTAAGTGTAGTTCTCTACCTGTATGGGGAAAATCCGCAGGTTCGAGTTTTAATTCGGCCGAATATTTTATAACATTTCACACAGCTTCATGTCAAATATTGTTTTTCTCGTAGTTCAAAGGCTGAGGACAATAATTACTGATTCAGGACGAGGATGTGACTTCCGGGAGATGTAGAATCAGGACTCTGGTATTTGGTCACGTGACGGCGGCTGTTTGTACTCTCCGAGGCAATCTATTCGTCCCTCTGACGCGCAACCACCTGGAAAACCGCGACTCCCCTGCTCACTCAGCCTGACACGTGTCCAACTTCTGCCACCATAGTGATGTTCATTGTCAAGCTCGATACAGGCTTAGATGTGGTTTCAATTGCAAATTCTACGTTTTTCTTGTGCGGTTTAATTATTGTATGAACTATCAAAATAAAAATAATGTTACGTGGTTGAATATGCATGAGTTTGTAACTTTTTTGTAGCCCGAGGTACATTTCTACGAAGTAGAGAGTAAATACCGGTGTAATAAACACGGAAAATTATGTCCAAACAAGTTATTGTTGATATTATTTTTGCTACTTCGCACACACAATTTTTATATTTAAATTATTATTTAGTTCGTGAGTCAGGTTCTAGATCACCAAAAAAGCTTTTATTTAAAATCCTTTGTAATCAATCCATCAATCCTATTGAAACTGAAACTGAAAGAAACTAATTACACAGTGGCTGAGTTTTAATTTGAACTTGGTGTTTTTCTTTCTGTATACATTCGTATATCTATGTGGAACAGCCTACATTTGATCCGCCTGAAACTTGCTGGCGATAAGTCGCCAAGAGTTACCGATTAAAGAGTCCACGATATATGTCCGTGGTTCAACTCCACTGTATCGTGACGGAAAACCCAGCTTTTATCTCCCGACAGTTTCTCCTCCAGCCTCCACCTGATCCTGATGCATCCTCGAGCTCGGCGAGGCGTCTCCTCGAAACTCGCTTAATAGTTAGTAAATGAAAGTTTATCAGGCCTCCATCTAAATTCTTAATGCCACTGCTTGAATGTAGGAAGACGGCGATCGTTGAAGCTTAAGTTACTTTTGCTACAAATTACTTTTCCTTTCCCGCTGGTTGTGATGTGTTACAAGAAAATGACATTTTCGGAAAGAGCCGGTTTTAAAACATGGTGAAGGGAACTCGGCGGATATCTTGTTATCAAAGCCTATTAGCGTGGTCTCAGGGGATATGAAGGGTACATAATGTGTTTTGCGTCTATTGCTATTTAACTGTCAGAATGTTGTAATGAAAATTAATCTCTTGATTTCCCTCAAGAAAAGTATACACTTATGACTTGGAAAATTGTATAATTTCCATTGCTTAATTGTGTTTTGTAACGAATTACAATTCCAATGTCGTCGCACTTCATGTCAAGTACATTTGTTTAATCTTCAAATTGTACTTCTGAGTTATTCCATTGGAACTAACATGACACAACTTGAGAACTACAAACAATCCGTAAAGAAAAGCGCTTTCATTTATTACACTTGAATCAAGCTCTGACTAATTAGTTAAACTATCTCGTTTTTTAAATAGCACGTTGTTGTTTGACTATAGGAAAGAAATATGAGTGATATGAAGATATTAGGAGATCCGATGACAGGTACATTCTGTCATCTTGTCCTGTCATTTTAGGCTTATTTGTTGCAAAATCTGAATTCCATTCATCCCCTTTATCATTTATTCCGTGACTTTTGAGGCACCAACTCTTGAGATCCTTCATCTCCACTGCCTTGTATACACTCGGCAATTCCCGCAATCTGCCGGGGCGAAATCTCTTCCTCTCTGGACAACAATTACAAACAATGAGCTTTTCGTTTTGTCCATCGCTGGCGCTGGCCTTGTCTAACGGGCCCCGTTATAAGCGGCGGTTTGTAGCGTAGTTTTGGCTCGCCTATCTGACTCGAGTCCTGGCTGGCACCCACTTAACTTAATTAGCTGAGTTGAAGTTGAGTTTTGCGCGCCGTGGTTTGCCTTTGCCGTCAACGGGATGGCTGCAGCAAGTGACGCTTTCGTGCGCGAAAACTTGGCCAGCCACAATAGAGATCTAGTAGACTGACAGCTATTACAGCAGGAAGAAAAGTTCGGGTTAGCTTGAGATTTCTGGGCTAATTGTACCTCATTTATGACACTTCAATGCTTTTCTTGTGCTCCGGACACACTGTCAAGTTATACTCTCTGCTTTTTCTACCATGACCGAATAGCAGAGAGGCAAGTAAGGTCACGTGACAGCTGTCAGCCAATGACGCCATTGTTTGCCTTGATGCCACTCATGTAAAACGCTGCATTAATACAACTTTGTTCCATCCAGAATGTCACTTTCAACACTTCTTGTATCACCCTGAAGTTGACACCTTGTGATTTAAAGGTTGAGATTATAAGTTAATCTGATAAAATATTTTAAACTAATTTTAAAAATCAAGATTTGCTTTGAAGAAAGTTAGAAAGTGGGTGGAACAGGCCTCTTGATATACTGTTAGGGGTGGGAGTGTGATGATATAGTATGATGAGGGGTGGAAAATATCTAATATTATCCGTGATGTATTTTAACAACTCCAAAGTTTTACATATAAAAGAGAACTGTAACTTGATTTTGACATGGCAAAAGAAAAAGTGATCGGTGAACAAATTTAATGACTTCTTGTCATTCAAATTTGTTCCGTAACAATCAATGCTTTGACAATGAAATGAGAGCTCACCTATATACTTCAGTGAGTCGAGGAAATCGAATAGACCGACATCTGATGGTGCGATCTATATTCACAAATCAATCGATTTATTGAGCAATCATTTGTTGTTTTGCCGAGTGTACCTGCTAAGCACGAAACCTCTGGTCTCTTGTCAATGGCTGCTTCTCTATGAGCTCTACACAAAGCACCGCCTGCTTTATCTGCTACACAATAGGAAACCATGGAAATATAGCGGGAAATCTCGGCGGTAATCTAGAGCTCACTGCTCACCCTGCTTTATCTAGAGCAGGACTGTAAGTGAGAACTCTAGATTGAGTTCTAGAAGATGGATACTAACTCAGACTTAGGGCCAGTCTTTCAATACTCTTGGCAAAGCAGTGAGTGATGCAACCATAGAGCTAGTAACTCCATCTTTAGCTCACTGCTCACCCCGCTCTGCTGTCCAGGGTGAGTGAGTTTTACAAGAGGGCCAGTGAGGGAAGAAATTAAGCTGGAGTATGTTTTTCGACGTAACTTGGATTGAAGGGATTGGACAAATTCTTCGAATACTTGGAAAATCTCTCATACAACGAACTTACTTTAGATTTGAAGTATTTTGTTTGCAACTTTTCATCATGGCCAATTAAAATTGAGATTGATTTTCGATTCAGACACTGAATTGGTGATTGATGTTGATCGTATCGTTTTCCAATTCATCCTTTTTTGTAGCATGTATGGTTGATGAATGATATAGAAACCGGAATGCAGTTCCATATCTTCACTTATACCCTTTTTCTACTGTTTTGATATAAAAATCGCGTGCAATTTGTGTGTTTACACTGACTGTGGTTCTATGTAATAATATAGCGAGTACCACTTTATTTTCGACATCATTTTTATGTCTAACTTCTCAATTATTGGATAACGCATGACCACCGCAACTTTGAAATTGCTATTCCACCCGGTTTACTGTTGAATCGGCAAATGGCTGAAGAGAAGTGAGATTTCGACATAATATTCCAACTCTCTGGGCTTAGCCGCCACATATTTCTTCTCGTTTTCATTGGTAATCGAATCCGGCGGCCAAACTATGCGATCCTCGTTCTCAAATTCCACGTTCTATGTTGATTGCATAATTTATACGCGCTGACTGCTGGTGGCGCCCCCCTCGCGATTGCAGGCAACGACTGTGCGGTCGAAATGCGAACCTCGTATGAAATCTCGACGCGCAAAGTTCGAGGAAGCAATTCGCGCGGGAGTTATCTCGTATGTGCGGGGAGTGGCGAGGTTTCTGCGAGACAGAAGCACACATTTTCTTTTCAGTTCGGAGCAGAATGTGTGGGATTTCTGGAAAGTTTTGACACATGTATTTTGTGATTTTTCTCTTAAATGTGGAAAATTCGACAATTTAAGTTAATTAAAGTAACTTGGTTTTATGGGAAACTTCCAGTGGAGTCTTGGAGTCTCGTACAATTCAATGTAGTGCAAAAGCATATCGTTCATGGTATACAAACTTGAATAACATTTTTTTTTAAATATTGAACAAAAATCGGCTATAAAATAAACTTATTTATTTTAGTAATTTTTTAATACCCTTGTGTTATAAAGATGATAAGCTTTCAGCTTTAGAATCGTCAGTCTGTAGTTAATAATGCAAAAAACATATTTTATATCCCCCTTTATGATTTACCTAACCAAAACCGAAAATAAGACTCCAAAGTTTGACCTCAATTCCGTAGCATGTCTGGTTATGAGTTCAGTGATTTACGCTGCACTCTCCAAGCCCTGCTCTGCACGTAACTGTGCAGCACGTAGCATTGCGCAGCACGTAACTGCGCAGCACGTAGCATTGCGCAGCACGTAGCATTGCGCAGCACGTAACTGCGCAGCACGTAGCATTGCGCAGCACGTAACGTCGCAGCACGTAGCATTGCGCAGCACGTAACTGCGCAGCACGTAGCATTGCGCAGCACGTAACTGCGCAGCACGTAACTGCGCAGCACGTAGCACAGCGCAGCACGTAGCATTGCGCAGCACGTAGCATTGCGCAGCACGTAGCATTGCGCAGCACGTAACTGCGCAGCACGTATATCACTGCGCAGCACGTAGCATTGCGCAGCACGTAACTGCGCAGCACGAGCACAGCGCAGCACGTAGCATTGCGCAGCACGTAGCATTGCGCAGCACGTATAACACTGCGCAGCACGTAGCATTGCGCAGCACGTAACTGCGCAGCACGTAGCATTGCGCAGCACGTAACTGTGCAGCACGAGCACAGCGCAGCACGTATAACACTGCGCAGCACGTAGCATTGCGCAGCACGTAACTGCGCAGCACGTAGCATTGCGCAGCACGTAACTGCGCAGCACGTAGCATTGCGCAGCACGTAACTGCGCAGCACGTAGCATTGCGCAGCACGTAACTGCGCAGCACGTAGCATTGCGCAGCACGTAACTGCGCAGCACGAGCACAGCGCAGCACATCGTCTGCTGTCGGACCGCACGGGGCAACGAACCAAGGAATTATATCACCACCTGATTGTCTAAGCTTAGTAATTTGCAGCGTGCCAATTACATGATAATGCTCAATCAATTAGAGACTCGCTCATCCGCTTCTCTTCAGCCAGGAGCTTTCATCTTGGCTCTGATTGGCTAAAGCCACGTGCGTTCTGATATCTAATCATTTTGCTTTTTAATCTAAACTCTCCGTAACTTATTTTATATTTGAAACTAAGTTTTTGTTCACAGCTTCTAATACGAAAATATATTTTAATCCTTAGATGTATTGTAATGTATAAAATTGATTTTAAAGTACTTGCAGAAAGCACCTGTGAACGAATAAAAATATTTTGATTCCGTCATTTCCAAAGTTCCTCACACTATCACGAAGTCATCGCTCAAGTCTCACAATCTGTTCTCGAAGTCAAGATCGTCTAGCAACTCGTAATAATCTTCTAAATGATCCAAGCTTCACTTATTATTAACCACGATGTTTGCTAATTACCTCGTATTCTCACCCAAAACACAACTGAACTTGAAAACACCGCGCGAGAACGCATCGGCCGCCATCTTGTTCACCACACAGTTCACGGCAATTATTCATAATCATCTCCAATTAGATCGCGTCAACCCAAATACTCCACGTGCCGCGCGATCACGGTCACGTGACATTGTTCTCGCCCACGTGATCAATTGCCGAATAACTTTCGGGAGTTTCCGAGAGTGTGCGTCCCTCCATTCAGAGCGTCCACATTGTCCTCGATGCATACGAGGATGATTAATTCGACGAGTGGAACTAATTAACCGCGCGCCATTTAAGATATTTAGGATTTCGAGATATGCCTTTATGTTATGGATAACGGAAAACGAGGTGGGTGATGTACTGGTCTTTGTATTGCGAGCATGGTAATGGGCTAGGTGTGATAGTTGCTGCTCTTGACTTCGGTAAACTGATGTCAAGACATACGGGTGGTAGGAACTTTCGCCGACGGAACTTTCGTCTACGGAACTTTAGTCGACATTTCGGAACTTTCGCCGACGGAACTATCGCCGACGGAACTTTGACCGATGCAAGGCGGAATTTTAGCCGACAATTTTTCATAAAGTTTTCAAACAGATTAATTTGAAATCAAAAAATCTTGAAACTCTATTAAATTTTCTTGTAAATATTTATCTAACATTTTTACAATTTTGATACAGTTTGTAATTTTTGAGTTATAATTTTTGAGAGATGATTGGAATTTAAGATTTTTTTTGGCGGTGAAAGTTCCTCTCTGGTCAATTTCACCGTCGGCGAAAGTTCCATGCTTTTTTTAATATCGGCGAAAGTTCCGTGGGCGAAAATTCCGTCGGCGAAACGTCCGTTTACCAGACATACGTAATGGTTTTTCAAGCGAGGTGCAAAAGGTGCAAGAATAAGCGTCAAGTCAATAGCTCGCTTGAGGTGTTTGGCCAATTTGGCTAACATTTTGTAAAATCAGATAAAATGTTGTCCCAATGACACTGCAACATTTTAAGTTCATCGTATAATCATATATTATAAATTTGAAACCAATATGAACATTTTAAATTATGCTCAAATCTATAGTGTCCACTTCTGATTTATACAATTCATATTGGATAATCAATCGGACTTGAGAGTTTCACTCAAACGCTATTTCATTGGCTAGAAATTGAAATTGCCTAATTTGAATTGTACAGTATGATGCACTTTAGTAGCTCAAAAACAATCGAACCGAGATTGCCGTATAAAATTGTAGCGCTCGCTTGTACGCCGGTTTCGGGACTATTAATAAGTATTACATAATGCAGATTGGCAATGATGAGTTTGGTGGGTAGACACGAGGGTGGTACGGCGATCCACCGTCGTTCATCGATGACATGAGATAGTCTTGCTGCTTCGAATTGACCGCCGGGAAAACAAAGTCTGCGGTCTAATTAACTAGTGTGCCACGGTGGAAAATAGAACATGAGGAGAAAACAATTTCCCCTCGGTGAAGGGTCGTGATGCTTAGCGAAGTCGCTGCAGCAATTATTCCACTCTAATGTGAGGACCTAATTTAGTGAGCGGGTGTGTTATAGTGTACATGATAATATTACACGTTACACTCTGCCATATTACTTTTCCAGATTAATTTGATTTTTCACATTTTCGTAAATGCAGTTTTGGAATGATGTTCTGTATTACAACCACCTGGTTGCTATAGTAAATGTTGTAGAACGTCATAAAAACCCATTGAAATCTCACTGAAGGCTGATGACACCATTGGAAGCATGCTCTTTTGTAATTTTTTATGCCAGATGAAACTACCTATCATATGGTTTAAATTGCCAGGAATGGCTGTTACCGTACGAAATGTGATTCTAAATAAAATTCATATAACTTATTTCAAGTTCTTGCTGTTCCATTGGTCAAAAAGACTTCAAGTTGGTACTGAACGCTGTTTTGATAGTGTCAAGGAGGAAAGAAATGAGTTCATATATTTGTGGTGTAGATTTATTACAGAATTTAGAGAATCAATAATCCAAGCTAAATCTGGCGTTCAACCCACAACATACACAAAACAACATAACCTCAAAACACAAACTACGCTGCTCATGTTTACTCCTTGACTGCATTTCTTGTAATACTTTCTCAATTAAAATGAAACAGAGCAGGTATAACATATCAAAAAGTTATATAAACGTATTTAGACTAGGAAAACGCTCTGTGTAACGCGTTGATAAGCGAGCACAGATACGTGCAACACCTCGAACCATAACTCCTTAAAACCCGGCAATAACATACCTAAAACAACTGAAATCTAGAAGCACGATCCACTAAATTATATAAAAAATATCTGAATTTGCTTCTCCTTGCAAGTTAGTAACAGACAGTACACTCATGTGTATTTATTGGAGTATGTAGGTATTATGGATTAATAAAAAATAAAAAATACAGATATTCAAACCACAAAATAGGCCATTATCTAAGTGCTAATATGAGCAAACATAATTTTAGAAATATTATCCAAACAGTTACTTGCCGTTCCGTATAAAAGAGCTTACCTAACACATTGCTTACCAACACAAACCTAACACATTGTGTCTATAAGAAACATATTGACTGAATAAATAAAATATTTCATAAACATAATTTCAATTATCAACCATTCAATCTATTTCTATAATCAAGCAGACATTTCATCGGTCTACAAATAATTTGCTCAGCCTTTGAAAGGATTGGAATTAAGACTGCATGTTAAAACTCTTAAAAACAATAAATACCTATGCAATTGGTTACTTCTTCAAGAAAATAATACAAAAACTAAGTATAACCTTGCACGTTTTGCTATAACTAATATATCTAATCGTAAAGAAATAATTATTACGTATATAACAATAATAGATCGACAGCTGCATGCTTCCGAGTTGTTTTGAATGGAGCGCATCGAGCCGCCGCAACGGACTCCTCGAACCTACAATGCTATTTATATGGGAAAACACGATTTTATTTATTTATGGACGGATCTTTCTCAAAAACTATACAGGTCTAAGTTAGTATAAGATGAATGTGTGTGCAAAATTTCAGATCGATACGTTGAACGGTGCGGCCTGGGTTGAACCAGCAAAAAAACAAACAAACAAACAAACAAACAAACAAACACACACACAGAGAAAGTGCCGCAAGAGTCAAGTGGAGACGCTCGCTCCGCTCGCTTAACAATTGTTTTACTAGACTTTATTACTTTTTCAATAATATTACAAATTAAATGTCTTTATTATTATGGCTTTACGTCGATTACCGCGCACGAAGCGGTATAACTGTCCTCCCTCATCATTGAAACGCCTAGTGAAAGACAACAAAGTGAAACATTAAGACAATGATCTCCTGCTGTGACCGTCGTGAATAGCGACGCTCTGAGAACCGACGCCCACGCGACGCCTTAATCGCGACGCTTCGAGGAATGCGAACCCACGCAATTGCAACTTGATCTGAGACACGAGCACCAGTCATTGAGATGAGAGACGTCGACAAAGAGCGAGGTGTCGGTGGGAAATATTCGCTGTATCGAGAATATGGCCGTTTAGTAATGGCAGGTCGTAGAAGGATTGTAAAAGTTTATGATTTTGGAAGTGAGAAAATGCCAAAAGACAGCTGTAAACATGCATGTATTTAGAGCAGTTTTTTCTCTCTAATTTTCAACACTTTTTTTGCATTATGATCGTGAACAATTGTCCGAGGGGTTAACAACTAGCCATTTTTATGTACACCGAATTTTTCGATTTTTTAGATTTTTTGATTTTTTGTGGTTTGTTGTGATTTTTTGTGAAAGTGTACACTGATTTTTTTTGTCAAACGAACTGTAAAAAGTCAGCAACCAATGACAGGGATCCCTTCATATGAAGTACACATTTCGTCCGCTGCACGTCGACTCATGTTCCTTGACTTTGCGAGAGCTTTGACAATCAAGATGGCCGAGAAGAGATACACTCAGCTTTCTGCCCCATTCCGACTTCTGTGCCCCCTCTTTTCTTGTAATTCGTTCACCCAATCCACTTCAGATTGATGTATCATATAATTTCAGTGGGGTATCAGATATTCATGCCCTGAGGCGTTCCTATTAGCGGTCGTCAAGAGAGATGATGTTATTGTTGTTTATTCTCCCGCAGTTTCCGAGTAGGTACAATCCAATTCCATGTCCGTAAACATGTTTCAGCAAACACACTTCCGAGAGTAGCATATTATTTTCAAGAAGCCACGTGTCGTGAAAATCAACATGTAGAGAGATGATATATTTCTTGGTTGATGTTTTGTGTGATTGTTTGAGGTTATATAGATGAGAAATGAAGATGTCTCCATACAAAAGTATGGCACGACATTTTACTATTCCTGATGTTTTTAATGTCCGGGTTTACAATCCCCCGATAAAGTTATCGGCAATATAAATCGGTACTGGGTGTAACGATGAAGCATAAAATATCTGTAAAACATTCGTGGATTTCATCTGCAAGGGAGCTTTAAGATGATATGAAGTTAAGCTCGTCTCTTTACTGGCTAGATACAAGTCTTCACTGTTGCCATTGACAAGATATGTTGTACATTTTCTCGTCACATTTTGATAGAGAACTGAAACATGTGGCATCACGGCAGTACTTCACTCCAACTGATGACTTCCATGGCCAGAGAGTTTACAACCAAAAACGCGTCAAACTTCCACTCAAACATTGTTAAGCCCTTTTGTTAAACTCTTCAAGGAAATTGTCGAATGTACTCTACCGAAATAAGTCGCCCAAGTCCCAGAAATAAATCCCCCAGCAGGAAACTTGATCCTGATAATAGAATGTTTTGAGACTATGTCAAATGTTGTAAATATGCTATTAATCATGTCGCACATCGCCCAGTGCCAACGCCTTGTTTCTTCTGCATAATCATGTAGGTATTCTCCGCATCGTGGCACACAACTCACAGCTCAATTAGAGAACTTCGCCGGCTCAGTCGGTGTAATATTTCGCTTGCTCGACGGCAGAGAGCGCGCTGCAGAATTATCACTTTTCCACCGGCTCCGTCGGTAAACAGTCACGTCAACAGGTATAGAGTCAACAACGAAATGTTGGCCCAAGTCACTCAGCCGTGTCATTAATTAACTTACATCCCCCCCCCCCCCCCCCCTTCCATCGGCTTCCAAGTTACACTAACTCGATATTGAAAGTCAACAATGTCGATGCTCGTGTTGCGTTTCCCCTCAAAGAGAGCATTACCCCCACCCCTTCTCACTGAGGGAGGCGGGGGAGTTGGGGACGTGGTATTTACAAGACGAGTGACAATTCTTCTCAACATAGACATTGCTCCATTAATTTTTAAAGTAGAACAAACAATGCTTGAAACCTTTAGAGATGGGCAGCCATTTTCAATTAAATAGAGGCTGTACAAATTGAAATTGCCACACCATACCAAAACGTATTATGTGACAAAGTCGTGACAAGCTATTGTTGATTATTTTATAAAACTTAATTCATCGTTTCACTTAAATGTGTTATTTGCACAAGTAATTACGAACTTTATGGACGTATTGAAATTTGTACACACTCTACCTTTTGAAGAACTTGAGCCAGCGTTTTCCTCTACCCACCAGATAAAATAGAAAACCGTCCCACATCTTCGATTCTATTGATATTGATCTGTAGAATAAACGAGTTGATTAAATATTTGATATGATGTAGAATCCCGCACGTTAATTACCTTCTTCCTGCGTATTTGCTAAACGAGATGAAGTTGTCGAGATCATTTACGAATCATCTCATTGAAAAGCATTGATTAAGTCATCGGCACATAAATGATTGATTTGATTCACAAATACTACTCTGGTAATGAAGAGCCGGAGAGAATGTGTAGGAAAGGAACCAAGAAGTTGTGTTTTCGGCTCAAGAATAAAATCCCCCGACTACATTTCCGAGAGGAGCCCAGCATCCGGGTGGGTGATAACAATCGAGATCATCTGCATAACATTTCATACCGGATGCTAATTGTCTTCTTCTCAAAGTAAATAGTTTTAGAAGAGAATAAATTTATTTGTCCAATCACGTCCAAGTTTTTCGCGTCGCATCGCTTTTTCCTTCGCAAGTTTCAAACTGTGTTAATAAGGCCCCGGTTTCCTTCTCAAATGGAACTAATTTCAAAAGTTGGATGCAGTTAGCTTCTGATTAGCATATTCAAATTTGAGTGAAGTTCGATTCAAATGATGCGCCCCAACCGGGTGTTTGTGGGTGGGGTGGAGGGTGGGGGGTAATGCTATTATGGTAGACATTTGATCGTGTCTGCCGAGGAATGAACTCGGGCCCTCCAGGGACTCCTGATCGTTCAGCATATATCAGGGGGAGGGGGGGGGGGGGGCACATCGGTAAAGTTGGCACAATTGTGATAACACAGCTGAAAAGTTGAAACGCGGATAGTTTACCTGACGAATGGTGAGAGTTGGCACATCGATTGGTTAAACGTACAGGAACCCATTCCTTGTTTTGTTTTAAAATCACATATTCGTATCTTTAAATATCAATGTGTATTTTATATGAAGTAATTACTAATTAGCTTTAAGATCTTTACTGTGTGTCATTAGACTATCGTGATTTGTTGCAATTTCAAATAATACAGTGAAAAATAGTGTACCATAACAAAACTTCGCCCTTCATTGTAAATGATTACTGATAATTCAGTCGTAATGCAATATGAATTGACAGGAAAGTTGATTGTCATACTTCCTCAATCCAAACTGTTAATAATATATCGTCCATGTTTTATATATCTTTTTGACTATACACTGTCAAAATGTCGAACATAAAATGTCGCTCCTTTATAATTCACTGGCTTAATCCAGTTACCAACCTCTTCCGAAATCATAATCTACTACTTCAAAATAATTTAAATAAATTTGAGTTTCTGATGAGAGATCTTGTGCGATCTCAAAATAATAATTAACCACAAAGTCTCGTTTTTCCATCTATCACATTTACAGAAATGGACATATTCGTTGCTCATTCGAGATATCCTGTATCTCTCATTCGTAAAAGCGTCCCTAATTTTCCGGGCCAGTTGTCATTTAATCATCTCACATGATGAAGGTCTGAAACTCTTGCACCTCCTGCACGGCGCCACGACGGAGTCCTCGGAGACGTCTCCGTCATAAGTCGTCCCGTCTGCTCGGCGAGATCCTCCATCATGCACGAGGGCAGGTGGACCGAGATAGACTCCAGCCTCCCCGGGACTGGAGTCCGCGACCCCTGGGATGCGGCGACAGACTCGACGTCGTGAGGGGGTGATGTACTACGAGGTACACATGTGTCCGGAGAGCCCGAGTGTCGACGAGGACGGCGAGCTGGTTGTTGAGGGGATGACGACGAGGACTGTGATGAGGATGATTGAGGGATGATGAGAGCTAGAGAGACCGTCGGTTAGTTTGATTTGAACCATTTCTGACTGTTCTGAAGAACTACAAGTCTTAAAAATAGATAGATTAGTCTACATTTTAGTCGACGATTTATTTTTGAAAAAAAACTTATTCAACGTGGAATCTTTGATTAAGAACTATCCGGTCAATAAAAGTAGATTACTTTGGTGGATAAAAATTTGCATTAGTTTTCTGAAAGTCATATTCGTCCCCGATTAAACTCTAGAACAAGCATAGCATTAATAGTTTGATCATCTGATATTTTTTAAACGATTGGTGTTTTGACTTGTTGTTTAAAGTGAACCAAACGTAATGGAGTAGTGAACTAGGACGAGTTGAAATGCTGTTCCCAATTAAGTAATTTATGAACTATTTTCTTGGCTATAAATGAACAGACCTCACAACCAGTTATGATATCCAACAAATATCAAATATCTACGTAATATACTTCATAATATTCAGTTCTATATTCGTATAAATTATTAACCACTGCAATGCATAATCGGATTCGGATTATTGGATCACAGATTTGGATCGCGACGAAGCGCACATTTATTTCTCGTTAATTCGATTTGTAAAAATCTCCAATTAAAATCGATTGTAAATTGTCCGTCGTATTTACGCTGTGACAGTGGAACGGAACATGGTCTGGCGCCATATGCACTGGACGGACCATTTGTATAAATATTATAATAATCCATTAGCGAAATAAATAGCGCCAGCTGGAAATTACGACAATGCTTCGGACATTGAAGTTTATTTTACATTCTTTGTTTAGGAGGGTTCGCGTCATGAAAATTATATAATTTTATTTCTGACGTTTTATTCTTTTCATGAGATCAATCAAATAGAATAGAATAGAATAGAATAAAAGTATTATTTGTATTTATACACAAATATTTAAATGCAATATTTTATTAAAGAGCTATTGATTTTTCTTGTCTATAGTCTTCACATATGAATAAGTGATCAATTATTTTTTGTCACTTTGTCAACTGCATATTCCTTTATTTGCTGATCCGTGTTGAGTTTACCACCAATGTTAAGTAACTACATTGTTGTACCTATTCATTGTTGCGTCTTTATATTGTCGAGGTTATCGTTAACGAAACGAAGTTAGCGTAACGATGGCCTCGGTGTCTAGAGAAGAAATGAAATGTAATTTTCCCGCATAGAACAAACTAAATTCTAATCATCTTCGTTTTCCTGCGGAAAATCTTATCTTTTGTGAAACTGTTGTCTAGTGAGCTATTTCAAGACATAATAAAATAACTGCCAATTTATAATGGCACATAACTGACTATGTTTCACCCTTTACTGACTATTGTATGCAACATTTTGAGAACACACAATACTGATTTGTCTGGAATGTAAACATCTATCTCTCTCATTTTTACATCCCGATAAGTTGATCGGGTAAAAATTATTATTAATTGCGTCGTGAAACCATTCTACTTTGGCCCGTTTCAAATGGTTTTGATTGCGTCGTTCCAACGCGCTACACAAAGAAGGTTTTTTTTAACGTGGCACCTCCACCAAACATTAAAGCCTGTTTTATCGTCCGTGTGGTTTTTTATTTGCTCGTTTTGTTCCAACTCTTCCGCGAGATTCCAAAGCGCTTTTGTATCCCACATTCCCGCCATGCATCCAGACATTGTATATTCATCTGATTTATAGAATGCGCGCTGGAAGGTAGGCGGTATCTCCGAAGCTCAATTGTATTTCGTTATCTCTGCTTAATGCAAACCTTAATTGCGTTCCACTTCTCGTATTGCCGTAGCTCTATGTATATGTATATAGCCACACACACCAATTCTCCTGTTTGCACGGTTATATTATAGTCACATACTCAGCAAATCCACGAGAGCATGGTACATATACCAAAACCGCAGTTCCTATTTACAATCATACTCGCATTGATTTCTGCAATGCAATTCACACACTCGGTCCGTGTCTCAAGTAGCAAACATAACTCTTCGCATCGACCAATGGGAATGTCGGGATTGTTTTGCGAGAGCTGCTCCGACCAATGGGAGACGAGTGGTTGTGTTTTTGTGGCTGGATTGTTCGTGACATTCAGCGGCGTAATAAACCACGTGACGGCAACGCGTTGCGAACGGCAAGAAGTGTGGCGGAGGATTCGGTTTGAGATGCTGGGTATCAGTGACCGAGCGCGGGGCACAATATTCAGCAAGAACGATGATTTAATGACGTCATGTGTAAAAAGTGATGATTCAGGAGGAACGAATGTGATCGAATGTGTTGGTGTAGATGGGTTGGCAAAGAAGTAGGATTTTTCTACGTGGTTTTGATATGAAGTATCTGTTTGCTCGTTGCTTTTCCACTTTTTATTTAAAGCAATTATCGTTCATTCATCATCCAGACAAATAATTTGACACAGTTGACTTCTTTTAACACATTTTACCAGCAATTCTTTCGAATAAGAGTGCTTGAAGTGAGCAAGTATTGGATTGACAGAAAAGTATATAAAAACTTTCAGAAAACTGTTCAAGTTGGTAGAAAGAATAATATTGAACATATGAAGTACGGCCAATTGGCAATTTGTTTATTTTGAAGAGTCTGGAATATTTTGTAACTTCGTTTTGCCGACATATCTATGTTCAACACAATTAAACTAAACACAAGTGTAAGAAATGTCACGTTACAATTGGCGCCCAAGGTAAAAGTGATGCTCTGAGAGATTTTGTGTCAAAATATTCAAACTTTGACGTGATTTTTTTCCACCACAATGTCGAATCTGGTTCAATGGCCCGTGTCTAATTACGCACAGGAGTGACTCTGATATTTTGACACGTTTATAAGCGTCGCGGCGTCTGATTGACACCTGTCTGTCGATCGCGTCTGTTTTCCACGTCGCAGTGGAAGAGCGGCCAGCTCGGCACAATATCACGTGATGCATGTAGATTCCTCGGCAGGGGCGGAGTTTGTTGCTCGGGAAAGTGATAAATGAGTTGGTAACTAGATCAACACTGATGGATTTATTCCTGCCTTCTGCTCGGCGTATTTATGGAATTTCTCGTGCACAGTCCTAATTACAGGGAGACGCTTTTATTACTCACAGTTGCAGTTTTTCAACGTCAAACGAATGGTGAAATGCATTTTATAGCTGTTTTATATCCTGTATTTAATTATTTACACTTGCTTGAATTGATTGACAAGCTGTTTCATTAGGACTGACAATAATTGAGCAATCAAATCCAGTGTTGCAATTTGTCTCTTGTTGGTAATTACCTCTGTATTTCTTCACGAGTTTTAAATATCGTTTTTACGACATTTGAAACAGAAACGTTGTCGCTATTATATTTTTTTCGAAACTTTCAATAATGTAATACCTCAAGGGTGGCACAGCACTCTGCGCTGATAGTGGGATTACGTTGAACTATGTTAGGTGGTTACTCAGTATAGTAATGGAGCCTAGAGGGTGGCTCTAATGTAATATCACTCTTATGTCACGTGATATGTTGTTGTTTTGTATTACGAAATGGTATTGTGAATAATGAATCTATTGTAATATTGCGAATAAAGCATTTAATTAAATGCAAAACAATCCCGAAAACTGGCTTCAACCTTGCTTAGAACGTCTACGAAGAAAATAAAGTGTTTCGTAAATCAATGCATTGCACAGTCTTATTATACATAAACATCAGCCAAAAACCAAATTAGTGATATTTCTGAATTTATTTTATCATCTATTTTCGACATGATTGACAAAATTACACGGTATAATCTCCAAAAAACTGTAAAAGTTCTTTATTTTTTTATCTTTTACACGCATCAGTAGTTTTCCCAGAATATATTGGCATTTGAATTGAGCTTGCGCACATTAAGAATGCATTCAATTATTCAATTAGAAGGTTTCATCGAGTAAAGAGCTTTTATAGTTCAATATGCAGTTGTCAAATGAAACTATTCATCCATGTTGGTTATACGAGTGTCATGAAATAATTTTATATTCCCCCGTACCGCATGATAGGCGTTTTACAGCCAACAGTAATAGGTGAATAGTTTCATTACTGAGTCAACTCTTTGGGTTAATATTGTGCACCGATTAACCCATTATGTAGATTAGAGAGGCGTAAACTTTATGAGCGCAGAACCCTCGATTTAGTGGGGGTAAACATTATCTGATGGGTGTTAATATTTAAATTCACGTATGTTGGCTGACGAATCTAGGCCTCATTTCCATTTGGTAGAACTATTGTACAAACGTGTGTTATGTAGTGCTTGGTTACTTGTTACTGTTGAGATTTATTTTGGGAAACTCATAATAATGTCACCTTCGACATTTTCATATTTGTCTAAATCGCGAAATTAATTAGTCAAAGTACATAGAATTTCGTCCAAATATGTAGGAATATGTAAATTCATACACTAATAAAATATCGTGTTACAAAAAAACATATTTTTTTGCAAAAATAAAATTGTATAATTTGTAATATTGATCATTATTTGGGCATTCGAAGCGTCCTCATCGTCATCTCATTGTAAGTACAGTTCTGTGAAACATTATGCACCAATGATTCTATCTCCAAAACCCGACGCAATGTTTATTGTCCGTAGAGCGACCGCGCTTCAACAGTAATTTATTTCAATTAACGTCGTTTAAATTGAATTCCTTTGCGTTATTTGTGTGAAAAGCACCGGGGTCCATCGACAGAGGGTATAATTTAGTAGAACATTGTCACTGGCAGCGACCGCCCCTGCATGATATGGCGTCGGGACGACTCAAAGGGAGCGTCTGGATGTGACGCCTGAATCACGTAATAAACTACTCCTTCTGTACGATTGATGATGTGGTGGCTTTTTCTCGTCATGTTGATCGAATCCCTGTTATCCTTCATTATCGGTCAGGGGGCGAGATCTCAATCATGATTCACAGGTACCGGGTTTTTTAATCGATTTGAAGATATTTTTTCATTTCTCGAGTAAACACGAAGCAATAGTTCATCTCTAGGTATCACACAGAGACCAAGTTACTTGTTGAAAACTATGCTGATGGTTGTTTTCATTATTTACTTGGATATTCCATCAGTAAATTGAAACATGTATAGCTCTTTGATTTCTTCAATCAAACAAACATTCAACGTACAGAATCCAATTCCAATTATGAAATAGTAATGTGAAGTGAAACAATCACAATGACAGCCAAATCGAGATGTAAATCAAATTAAATGCCATTATAAGCGCTGGTCCATGGTTCTATAATGCCCTAACTAACATCGTGCCGGCCGAGCTATGAACCCGGGTACATGACATCGTGCCGGCCGAGCTATGAACCCGGGTCCATGACATCCGAGCTATGAACCCGGGTCCATGACATCGTGCCGGCCGAGCTATGAACCCGGGTCCATGACATCGTGCCGGCCGAGCTATGAACCCGGGTCCATGACATCGTGCCGGCCGAGCTATGAACCCGGGTCCATGACATCGTGCCGGCCGAGCTATGAACCCGGGTCCATGACATCGTGCCGGCCGAGCTATGAACCCGGGTCCATGACATCGTGCCGGCCGAGCTATGAACCCGGGTCCATGACATCGTGCCGGCCGAGCTGTGAACCCGGGTACATGACATCGTGCCGGCCGAGCTGTGAACCCGGGTCCATGACATCGTGCCGGCCGAGCTATGAACCCGGGTCCATGACATCGTGCCGGCCGAGCTATGAACCCGGGTCCATGACATCGTGCCGGCCGAGCTGTGAACCCGGGTCCATGACATCGTGCCGGCCGAGCTGTGAACCCGGGTCCATGACATCGTGCCGGCCGAGCTGTGAACCCGGGTCCATGACATCGTGCCGGCCGAGCTGTGAACCCGGGTCCATGACATCGTGCCGGCCGAGCTGTGAACCCGGGTCCATGACATCGTGCCGGCCGAGCTGTGAACCCGGGTCCATGACATCGTGCCGGCCGAGCTGTGAACCCGGGTCCATGACATCGTGCCGGCCGAGCTATGAACCCGGGTCCATGACATCGTGCCGGCCGAGCTATGAACCCGGGTCCATGACATCGTGCCGGCCGAGCTATGAACCCGGGTCCATGACATCGTGCCGGCCGAGCTATGAACCCGGTCCATGAGCGGGCGATCACGGAATCTGCAGCCTCTTCTCCGCGAACCCAGGGGAATATGTGACGTCACGCACCCTGATTCCTGGACTGTATGGCCTGGAGCAGCGTTCTCAAACCACGCAGCAATTGCAGACAGAGAAAGGTCGAGAGAAGACAAGGCTGACATAAAATGTCGGTCCAAAACTCTCGGCTTTTCGCAACTTGTTCTCTTCGTAGGGACGCAATTCTTTTCTTCGCGTTGCCTCTTTTGTCATACATTGTAGTATTACATTCTTTTGTGTTACCCAATGTCCTACATTCTACTTGTATGTTCCCACTGCCTTACATTCTACTGTGCTGCCCCCTAGTGTCATACATTCTACTGTTGTCCCCACTGCCTTACATTCTACTTGTGTGTTCCCCACTGCCCTACATTCTACTGTTGTCCCCACTGCCTTACATTCTACTGTGCTGCCCCCTAGTGTCATACATTCTACTGTTGTCCCCACTGCCTTACATTCTACTGTGCTGCCCCCTAATGCCATACATTCTACTTGTGTGTTCCCAACTGTCTTACATTCTACTGTGCTGCCCCCTAGTGTCATACATTCTACTGTTGTCCCCACTGCCTTACATTCTACTGTTATGTTCCCCACTCTGTCCTACATTCTTCTGTTCCACTCCCTACTGTCATACATTCTACTGTTGTCTCCACGGCCTTACATTCTACTGTGCTGCCCCCTAATGCCATACATTCTACTTGTGTGTTCCCCACTGCCTTACATTCTACTGTTATGTTCCCCACTCTGTCCTACATTCTTCTGTTCCACTCCCTACTGTCATACATTCTACTGTTGTCTCCACGGCCTTACATTCTACTGTGCTGCCCCCTAATGCCATACATTCTACTTGTGTGTTCCCCACTGCCTTACATTCTACTGTTATGTTCCCCACTCTGTCCTACATTCTTCTGTTCCACTCCCTACTGTCATGCATTCAACTGTGGACCACTGCCCTAAATCATGCTATTGGGCTCCCTTATGCCCTAAATACCACTGTGGTTTTCACTGCATTACTTGATAAATTTTGCCCCCTGCAGTCCTACATACTACTGTGAACTTTCCTATTGCCCTATGTGCTCCTTCGTTACTTCAAGATTATATTTTTTTATACGATAACGTTTATTACTCCTATATTTTTATGGGGGGGGGGGGGGGGGGGGGGGGTTAAATAAGAGTGGAACCCTACAATAGGACTCTACTTTTTGTAGTTAGACAGTTAGGAAAATATTAGAATGCTACTTTTATAATTTATATGTAATGTCAGCTAAAAGTTGCAAAGTACTCAGCTGATTCCCTGCAGAAAAGCTGTGTAGTTTATCTTTTATTGTCATCCCCGTCATGTCGCATCAAGTAAGTGACCCCTGTTGCCAGGTCTCGATAGCTTTGACACAATTGCGCGGTGTTGTCGGTTGATACGCTATCAATATTAGTTACGATCACATCCAGTCAAGTGACAGCCTCACGCGCGTCACTCGCCGTGACATGTTAAGCACACAACACACGAGCTTAAAAGCTCACAATGCGATACTTGACAGCGTTAAATCAACTTTCTGGACTTTTTAGTGTTTAACGGGCTTTTTGTACACCGTATCAACGACTCGATTAATTTTGTTTGAGCTTATTTCATAATAAATGTTGCACAATTGCTATGGCAATCATATAGAACGTTCCAGTTTAAATTAATCAATTGTTAGAAGCATTCTATGTACGTTGTACAATCTTTTCACTAATGTTATCCATTCCAATTAAAGTTGTTCAAAACTGACAACGCCACAAAATGGCGGCCACGATCAAACCGACAAAATGTCCGCCCCGCTTAACAGCGCTCCTAGCGGCCGATTGTTTCAACTCCACCAAGTGAATCTGAGTAGATGGATACATCTCGCCACCAATAAAAGCTGTATGTATTCGTGAATGTAGGTTGGCAAAGGTTCCAGATATCTCTCTCTCCATCTCTCTCTCCACTCTCTACAGCACCTCTGTTGAGCCCTGTGCTGCCTGTAGCCATAAGTCATAACCAGCCAGTTTGCATAACGACGCTCGAGGGAGAAATCTTGCGGCAGGATACAATACTAACTCTGCCCGACCTCGTCGGCTCGCTCTCTAGCTCTTTCTTTCTCTCTCTCTCTTACTATCTAGTCCCTCTCTCTCTCTTACGACGTTTTCATTTTGATAAAACTTTTCGTGAAGGGATTAGATTTGCATAGCGGAAATTAGTAATTTAATACAAGATTGAATAAATTAAGATCTCAGCTGCTGAAAATTATGTATGCAGTGATAGTAAGAATAGGTATATCATTTATAATGAAGTCAGCATTTTTGCTGATACGCGAATGGTGACAAGTGAGCTAAAAGTATCTTTCCAACTCATTTCAGCGACATATGGGAATCAACTTCGTTTTGAGCAAGTCCAACTCAATTTTCGGACGGTGCTTTTTACTACTTTCGAATTGGTGTCTGAACGGCCGGGGGTTCTATTCTTCGCATGCATATTTGTCGATCTTCATGTCCAAGGGGTAGTAAAGTTCCTCCCTACTTGTGTTGAAATTTGTCCCACGTATAGCAGATCGTATAATTTTACGACTCTAGGTGGAGGCACGTCTGCTCCGTCTGGAATTGGCTTGTTGCATATCTGCAGTTTTGTGCAACGCCGTAACGCTTTTTATCGCGTCATCCGTGCTCGTTTATGGCTGCTCCTTCCCGGTGCAATTCTGTGGCATATTGCTTTAATGTACCCGCTCTCTGGATCAACCCTGGGGAATTGTTTGTTGTGTTGATTTTATAGTTTAGTTTAGTATTTTTTTCTTGTTTCATAGCTTTTTAAGTATGTTGGCATTTGGCGAGACAGTTTGTTATGAGAGTATCAAATAATGCTTCGGGATATGGACATTTGTGTTTTCCATTTGCGATTGAGCGTCTGGCAAGTTTTGCGTCAGGAAATTGTTCTCAACGTCGAATAACAAAGTGGTTTGTTGTTGAGCTACCAACGTGAGGAGCAAGCTGGATAATTGTTTTCTAAAGCTTCTTCCGTTTTACGTTTATTATTAATTTCAAACTAGGTAATTACGAATTAATTTGCTATGGCTCTACGAGTATATTAAAAATACCTCCAAGTCATTTGAGCTTCCATTTATCTAATGGCATGATAGAGTGCTAGCTGAAAAAGTAATATTGATGTGAAATTAAGACCTATACATTTTCATGTGAACTACGAGGAACTATGATGTGAACTACGAGGAACTATGAAGTGAACTATGAGGAACTATGAAGGGAACTATGATGTGAACTATAAGGAACTATAATGTGAATTATGAGGACCTATGATGTGAACTATGAGGAACTATGATGTGAACTATGAGGAACTATGATGTGAACTCTGAGGAATAATGTGAACTATGAGGAACTATGATGTGAACTTTGAGGAACTATGTGAACTATGATGTACTATGATATGAACTTTGAGGAACTATGATGTGAACTTTGAGGAACTATGAGGAACTATGATGTGAACTATGGGGATCTATGATGTGAACTATGAGGAACTATGATGTGAACTATGAGAAACTATGATGTGTTCTATGAAGATCTATGATGTGAACTATGAGGAACTATGATGTGAACTATGAGAAACTATGATGTGTTCTATGAGGAACTATGATGTGAACTATGAGGAACTTTCATGTGAACTTTGAGGAACTATGATGTGAACTATGAGGATCTATGATGTGAACTCTGAGGAACTATGATGTGAACTATGAGGAACTATGACGTGAAATATGAATAACTATGACGTGAAATATGAGGAACTATGATGTGAACTATGAATTACTATGACGTGAACTATGAGGAACTATGACGTGAACTATGAGGAACTATGATGTGAACTATGAATAACTATGACGTGAACTATGAGGAACTATGACGTGAACTATGAGGAACTATGACGTGAACTATGAGGAACTATGATGTGAACTATGAATAACTATGACGTGACCTATGAGGAACTATGACGTGAACTATGAGCAACTATGATGTGAACTATGATGTGAACTCTGAGGAACTATGACGTGAAATATGAATAACTATGACGTGAAATATGAGGAACTATGATGTGAACTATGAATTACTATGACGTGACCTATGAGGAACTATGACGTGAACTATGAGCAACTATGATGTGAACTATGATGTGAACTATGAGGAACTATGACGTGAAATATGAAAACTATGACGTGAAATATGAGGAACTATGATGTGAACTATGAATTACTATGACGTGAACTATGAGGAACTATGACGTGAACTATGAGGAACTATGATGTGAACTATGACGTGAACTATGAGGAACTATGACGTGAACTATGAGGAACTATGACGTGAACTATGAGGAACTATGATGTGAACTATGAATAACTATGACGTGACCTATGAGGAACTATGACGTGAACTATGAGCAACTATGATGTGAACTATGATGTGAACTATGAGGAACTATGACGTGAAATATGAATAACTATGACGTGAAATATGAGGAACTATGATGTGAACTATGAATTACTATGACGTGAACTATGAGGAACTATGACGTGAACTATGAGGAACTATGATGTGAACTATGAATAACTATGACGTGTACTATGAGGAACTATGACGTGAACTATGAGGAACTATGACGTGAACTATGAGGAACTATGATGTGAACTATGAATAACTATGACGTGACCTATGAGGAACTATGACGTGAACTATGAGCAACTATGATGTGAACTATGATGTGAACTCTGAGGAACTATGATGTGAAATATGATGTGAACTATGATGAGAACTATGAGGATCTATGATGAGAACTATGAGGAACTATGATGTGAACTAGTCGAGGTGCCCAATCACTTCATGCTTGAGACATAAACTTGTTTCAATGAGACCGGCGCCTCCACCACGACACCTTGTTGAACTAGTCGAGGCGCCTGTAGACGACGCTGCTTGTCCCCGAGACGTCGTTATGAAGCAACGGCGAACACCGGCTAAGCCTTCTTTTGACGCCTCCGCGTAATGCCCGGGCTTAAAGAGCAGGGAAAGCGTCGTGTTTGCTCGCCTCTGGAGTCTCGCTTCTTTCTGATAACAGAATGCAATCATAAATGTCACGTTTTATATCACTCAACCAGTATTAAACGAACGTAATTGCAGGACCAGAAGTCGAATAAACGCATACTTGACCACTTCTGGTTTCACATGCAATTCATTTAAAACCTGTCTAGTGATATTTCACACCGTCTATTAACTTTCTATTAATACAATTAGACATTTTTGTGTTGTTTTGTGCACTTGTTTATGAAACTCGACGCGGTCTCGGCGTGACTTTTATGTTTTACAAAAAGCTTCGAATAGCTGTTTCGCTGCACCACAATTAATTAACATTTCGTTTCCTGATGCATTGTGGCTGCACTCAATTACGTCGGCTGCAGCTCGTGTGGTGCTAACCTCAGCTGTGACGTCACAGAGCGAACTCGAAGTGTCGCCAAGTGGAATGACGTCAGCGAGCGAGGCAGGAGGCGCAGAGAGGAGAGGGACGGCTGATATTTGGGCGAGAGTATAGATGATTTTATGTGTTGATGGACCGAGTATAGGATATTTCAGCAGTGATTTGGAACAAGTAGGATAAATAATGTATATTAATTTATTTTATTTTTATTTTTATGCTGTTACTCGGCTGTAAGGGTAGTAACGAAAATATGTTCTCATTATTACTTAACCCTATAAGGTCGACTTTAAAGCAACTTAGCATTATAATTTCGACCTTATTTCATTAAATGAATAGTGTTTCCATGACTGTACCAAAGAGGTTATAGTATAGGCAATGTACCCTGGTACCTCTAAACAGGCAGTGCGTAATTTGTATGCTATCTTTGAACTTTTATTTTTTGGAAATATTCTTATATTTACTAAGGAATTTTAAAATGTTTTTAGAATTGCGTCTCATGGAGCGCCTGCGATTTTTAAAACAAATAATATTTTATCGTTTAATTTTTTTTATACCTCGATAGTTTTTTTCATTTAATTGGCACGTATCAACTTGTTCTAAATTAGCCTGGAGAAGTCCTTCCTATTCTATTAAAACGCATTCTACAACACGATCACTCCGCGCTAATGGCTGTCTACTACGAGCTCACGGTGTTTTCGTCGACAGTACAACACCATTTAACAATTAGCAGGAGTAATTCATGTATTACCGCTCCAATTCACACATTTAGTTTCCTCCGTCGGTTCGAGAGAGTTTCTTTCCGCATTATGCTGCTGTCACTCGACAGAGGCGCTGGCATCTGTCGTCTCGTGTGGCAATAAGAGGCACTGGCGGGGATAATTTAGTAGGAAGCTGTCAGTTGAGTGATGCGACGAAGAAATACCGGATTACACAGTTGAAGAAATTATCTTTTAGATTTTTAGTTTTAGGTTTTTTAATTATGATTGTGACTTTAAAAACAAATGTTCATGAGAGTTCAATGCGCCAGCTAACATAACCATGTATCAATCTTACGCATTTGATTGTTATTTCAAGTGTGGGTGTTCTACCCATAATGCATTTCAGTATCTAAGTAGTATGAACCTGTTCAATTTTTTCTCGTGAGCATTTGCAACTAATATTTTATCAGTATCAAATTATCTATTTCATTATTTCGACATTTTTTGATCATGTATGGAGGTCATGGGGAGGGGTCGACCAAAGGGGCCAGGTCCGGGGGAGTCCATCACTGGTAGGATGGCCAGATCAGAATGGAGACGGATCGGTGGCGGGAGGGTTCGGGTCGGTGGGACCCAATTCGTGAGGGGGGGGGGGGACGTATCAAGGGAACCGCGAATTCAAGGGAGGGTATGGGTAGGTCGACCCTGGCTGCTCTTTGTTTGGGCGTCACCACCAGTCTGTCCGCAATACAAGATAAGTATTTCATTCAAGTCAGAACCTATATAAATACGGAATATCCAGTCTTTATAGACTCTTTACATATTATCCTAATGCGATGAATGAACTGTAACAAAAAGTAAATTTGACTTACGACCATGTGTTGATTGAAATGCGGTGAAATGTAAGTGTAACCCGGCCTCGCCAGCCCGCATCACCGAGGTGCAATACTCTCTATGAAAAGTGTCTCAATAATACAACGCTTATGTATGAAGTGCGGCTTTTGTTGTGTAGATTTCGTTTGATAGTTGGCGCGTAACGCTGCTCGTCTTTGATGAGCCGTACAGTGCCGGGCTGGTGTCCTAGCTGCAGGGGCGGCATACAGGGATGGGAGCTATTAACATACAAAGGGCCGGCGAAGATCAATAATGCAAAGGTCTTTGCTTTAGCTTCCTCTCTCTCTCGCTCACAAGCCCGCTTCAGCTGATGGCCTTTTAAGTAGCCTTGTGTCGGGGCAACTGCCGAGTTCTTCTGGCGTTTCTTCCCCGTGTGACGACGTGGCATGACGGCTTATCAGCGTCATTGTTTCTATACTCTGTCTGGAGCTCGCCGTCTCTTTGGTCTCACTCGCCTCTCAGATCTCCCGAGATTGGATTGTCAGAATCCCGGACGGTCGACTTTCCTGCAGAGTTTTTATTTTATTTATATTTTCTCACCCGTTCTTTAGCTGCGGAATTACAAAATGATTGTTAATTTTCTCGACGCATTTGCATTTGGCTTTACTTTCTGAATAATTATTTGAAAAAAGGCTGCTGATGCTCTTCTGGAATTTTATTCCACTCTATCCACTGTAGTAGCTATATTTACTCTGTCAAAACATCACTTCTTTCTCTTCTTTAAACACTCCAGGCTTGCTTTCTAATGATGGCCTTTACGCGTCTGCAAAGTAAAAGAGCTGTGATTTTCCTCTCTCACAATTCCACCTTTCAACGTTTGTTTGCTTACGGTTTTTGCATTTGACATCTAAAACTGTGGCAACCTGAGGATTATTTCATTGGAACTCTGTGACCTTTTCTATCTTAATGTATACCTAACGCTAAATATAGATTAAAGTTGGCGCATTATTTGTGACGATAATGCCAGTCGGATTAGAGCGCGGATGACACCTGGCAAATAATCTCTGTACAGGATGAGTAATGCTCCAGAATGCGACACGTGCGGTTTGTGGAGGAGAAATAAATCTCTCGGTTGTTTTATCTTTTCATTCACACCTTATTCAACTGGATCATCCACCTGCCCCTACAAGTATCGTAGCAGCGTATCACTTTATACGCTCTGCTCAAATTTCAACACAAAAAAGCACCCTAATGCTCCACATTCACGGGAACGAGTGCTGCGGCGGGTTTTAATGGAACTAGGGGAACATTTTAACATTTTCGTAATGCTTTCATCGAATCAAGACTGCTATTCTAAATAAAAGTGACACTTTACTAGGGGTTAGCAAAGTGGGAACAGTGTTTTTAGGTCCTTCAACATGGTCTATAATAAGCGAAAACATTTTTTCTAACTTTTGTCACATAACTGTTTGCAATAGTTTGACTTCCTTTCTGTGCCGATTCGTTTATTTCTCATGGAAATTGGGTCCACAATACTTTTGAGTTTTGACCTTTCAAGATAACTACTGAAACTAAGTGCCTTTATGAAGAATGTTATATTTTATTGTATGCTATGCTGTCTTATTCTTTATGACTAGGTACACCCATTTTCCGTTGAAGCCAAAGACCGATCTTGCTAAAAATAAGGTTGTAAATGAACAGGATAATAAAAGATATTTTGATAACCATTTGCCTGATCCATTGCTTCGTATGACTAGTAATGCGTAAAGAACACTCTAAAGAGAGAGAGTTTCGAATGAAGACGCTCGTTTGAAGATCCTCGGTGGAGGTGCCGGGTCCATGACGTCATAGGCAGGCGTCGCGACGACCTTTGGCGACGCGTCGCGACGCTCGGCACGCGGAATGCGGAGCTGAGCCGCCGGTACCGGGCACATAAACAACCCGTGTATTGTAATAACAAGTGCCTTCCCCATTCCCTCCCTCCCCCTCCCGCTCCACCTCCTCGACCTCCCCGGAGCAAGTGCTGTATATACTACCCGCAATGCAAGCTCCAGCTCCAGGTCACGTGGTCGGAGGCTGGAAACACTCTCAAGTTGTGAATCATTGTAATGTAGTAAATATTCTTTCTTTGATATTTATATAGAAATGAACTGGAAATGTTCAATTTCCATTACTCTTTTTCGAAACTTACTAAAGAATGAGCAAAACTATTTTTTGTATTATTCGCCGTCTTTCAACCAACAAAACAGCGCAACGCCGAAGGAGATGGATGCCAAAAGCTCTCTCGCTCGCTCAGTAACAGTTTGATCTATCTCAATGACGCCTTCTGCGAGATCATGCAATATTCCTGCAGCATCACCTCTGCAATGGACCCGCACCTGACTTATATTCTAATCAAGTCTTCGCCTTGTGCTAGCGCGTCTACGCAAAGTGCGTGCTCCAGACACCAACTGGAATGAAATTACGCCGCCACAGCGTGGATAAGTTTGGCAACGTCGGCTACACTGCAGGCGAGAGAATTACAGAGTCTAACGGCTATTTTTGTGGAAGCCATCGAGGAGTCTTTTTTCCACTGTATTATGATACTTATTAAACTTGCCCTGTGTTGTGTATGAAATTTCCATAATAAGTCGGGTTATTATTCAAATTTCTCTTTGCGCTAGTCAAATATTTGCTCTGTTGTGTGTGCGTTAGGGTCCATGAGCTGCATTATTTTGCCGTTAGGTGGTTAACAATATCCTGATTAGCTGCTAATTGTGAGGAATTGTTCGCCTCTGCTCTCATTGGCTGCTTTTAGTCGGTGGTTCTGATCAACTATTGGTTTTCAAACGCTGCGTTGTTAGTTAATTATGTTCGATACATATTTTATAATAAATATCAATTAGTTCTTGGTAATAATCTCTTGTGCATTTTGTTGAAATCGCATTACATTTAATGTATTATGCAGGTCGAATTCGAACAAAATCAAATCACGTAGTATAAAACCCCTAAAATCTATGTACAAATCCCTGACAAATTTTATAATATTCCGAACATTGCATTGATTCATATTTTGTTAAATAATTTTTAGCAACTTATTTAGTTTACAAGTTTTTGAGGATAATTGTGGCACACATCGTTTTTCGTGTAGTGTTGGAAGAAACATTTCATCCGCCAATTTCTCGTTTGATTTTAGTCGATTTTAAACCACTATACACTAAAACATTACCTAACAGATAATAAGGTTTTCACAAATTTTAATACCATGATAAATCTGCTATTCAATTTCATAGTACTCTTTTATACCCATTTCAAATTGACTGCAGCACTTTGCATGGAAATCATTCATCCCTTTCTACCTATCATCACATCCACTCCCCAGACTGATTGAAGATAGCGCAGTTTTCCTTCTGAAACAAATTGCAACTTGCGCCTTTGTTTCACCCCGTCTCATTGTTACAAAGTTGACTTTGTGCGCTTGATGAAAGAGGTTGGAAGAATGGCCAATCAAACCCGGCTATCTTTTGTATTAATCCCGTAACATTGTATGTGGCGCTCGGCGCTGGGTGTTCGCGGAGTCAGGAGGAGGGATATACACACGCTGACATAAATCCCACTTCTACAAGACAGGAAGTTGGTATATACAGCCTCCCTGGAATGGGATATGAGGTCTAAATATGCAATTCATGGACATTGTCTTCCCGGCGTGCTATCAGGCCCGGGTTCGACGTGGTACTGTAAAATAGAACGAATGCTCGAGATCATGAGAAGGCACGACGACATGAGAACGAGACGCAAAGTGTTAGATACTTGACGGCTTTTCGGAGCCGTTGAGCGCTTTAACTCGGGACGCGTAATTTGGAAGATAAACAGTCGTGAAATCTGAAACATATTTGGAAAACTAATGACGTTCGAATATTGAAACTTTTTCATTTTTAATTTCTACTGTTATTAATAATGGCGTTGATCAATTAAAATTGTGTTTGTTTTACTATTCAACTCTCGCGTTTGAGCCCAGGAAATGACCGGAATGATTTGATAGAATATTTATGAACAAAATGCCTCGATTTGACTGTTTTTTGTGTTTTTTTTTTTGCGATGGAGGCAACTATTTTTATGGAAACAGTTTTCCGTCCACACCAACCATTTATAGAACATTGAGCGTCAATTTCTATACATATTTCAAAATTGCCATCCGTTTCAAACAAATGAATGTCAAACTAATTCCCATTCTGTCGAGAATAATTGAACTAATGGGATCAAAAATAGATTGTTTCGCTTTTATAGGAAGTCATGAAAAAATAAAGATACAAGAATGGAATACTGCACGTATGCAAAATACCTATAGCTTCAAATTTAACTTGATATTTGAGAACATCTTTCGGATAATTCCATCAACTCTGACTCCTTGTATTTTTACCTGCTTGTATCGAGTTGTCCAGCAAGAGCGCGTGCTGTCGTGCTGTCGCTGTCGTGCTGAGACCCCACGAGCCTCTGATTATGCTGTCGTACACGCACTTACAACACTGTGTCAATGTTTGTGCACGTGAGAGGCGATGTGGGGGGGGGGGGGGGGCACCGTACAGTCTCTCTATAACTGTCCTGGAGATTGCCTCGGCAAATGGTGCGTGCAGGCTCCCCCCCCCCCCCCCCCCCACCCCAGCCCCCCGAGAAATTATGATGACATTGTGCGGTCGCCGAGCTGGGATTGCCCATTGAACAAGACCCGCAGTTCTCGGCGACGTTTATACAACAATTCCATGACGTTTTGGCGTGTGAAATATTGGAAGTGCCGGGCTCTTCATCATGAGGCGTTGGAAAACGTCTCGACTGAGAAGTTGCAGGAAATTGAATGATTCTGGGTGCTTTTTGAAGGATGAGACAAATAATAAGTGATAATAATATTATGTATGGTTTATCAAAACAATGACATACGCGTCTTTGTTCAAAATGTCCGCTAAGCTTTAAGCGGTCAGAGGTTTTTATGTAATTGATGCAGGGTTTTGGGACGATCATTAAACTTTATTTACATATTGCTTAGGAATATCCTATTTAAAACCGAAAATTGCATGTATATTGTTAGTAACATTTAACTTCATCACTATCATTATACTGTATAGATTGTAGAAATTATGATGTCGCGGGGGGTAGTTCAATTGTTAGCAGTAATATTCCATCCTCATTTACAACATTGAAAAACTATGGCTCGAATCTCTGTTTTTGTTACATTTTCTCAGGCCAAACGAAGTAACGGATTTGCCAATTTGTTTTCACAAAATATGCTTTAAAGTCCTTTTCGTTTACTTATTGATTTCAAGCAAGATCTATCATTTGATTTCACCGGAAAATTGATTCATAATTTATTCTCTGCTTCATATTCTGGGGCTGGTCAACTTAAATTACTAGAATTTTTATTTAACAGAATAAAAACTTCTTTACAAAAAAAAAGACAAAGGACAATTTCCATTTAAAAATAACCCTGCACATGCCAGCCTTAATATACTTTATAACAGTCTACCTGAATTTATCAAATGTAAAATGCAATATCAACACCAGTAAAACATTTACCAATTTGACATAGCATTAGCTTGACCTAATTTTGTTATTATTGACGTATTCTACAAAACTGTACACTGTTTTTATCTTGTGTACTAATGTGTTCTATTGAATAAAGTTTAATGAATTAAATTGAATTGAATTGAATAATATGAAAAAGATCTTTAGAAATCATAGGCTCGCTTATTAAGCGACTGAATGGTTTCCTCGTTTGGTTATCAATTAACTAATTAGAATCTAAAGTGCCGATGCAATCTGGTTGCTTTAGAAACTGCACTCACAATATAACCTATTTACCACTTTCATCCCGCATTTCCTCATCAGAAAATAAAAGCAGACGCTAAGTGTATACTTGCATTTTGTTGCTCCTATTCATCATATTAAATATGATGGCACTCTGCTGAAGCCTCCTCGATGTAAATTGCAGTAATTCAAGATGGCGCCGCCCAGTTCCACTGCTGTGCACATCGAGTGGAGACACTCGGCAGTGTTGCATGGCGTGCTGGAGAACGGAGATATGCCAGCAGCACGCGCAACAAAGATATGCACCACTCGGCAACACTGTTATTAACTTCCTGCGTTTGCAGTTTAATTTATATTGCGAAGTTCCATCTTCAGGGGTGTGCAAAGATGTGAAATTAATGGAAATCATATTGACGATTTTTTTTTTTTATTATGGATGTCTTGGGAGAACTGAACTGTTAGTGTAGAAGAGAGTTCGTAACAGTTTATAATTTTATACAATTTTACAATTATTAGCATTTTGTAAACTCGAGAAATCTGGATAGGTACAATTGTTTACTCAAATGTAGTAAAATTTACACCAAATATTAAAATGAAACTATCTTACATATTAAATTATTCTCTTTTATTCCTTTTTAGGGCCAGTTTTACAATACTCTGCTATATGTTAACCAGTTGATTAGTCTATATTGACATAACAACTACCAATGGCATGCCTTGAGTATCTTAACTGATGTTTTTAACAGGTTCTGAAAAACTTGCCGTTATTTATTTTGAAATATTTCATTGTTAGTAACACTTTTTGATTTGTACTATTGCTATAGAAGCGTGGCAACACCGCCAACATATGGCAACAGCGCGTGACGAGGTGGCAGCACCGCTAGTAAGCCAGGTTGCAACATCAACTTTTTGCTCCAGCCAATCAGGAAGTTCTTCGTGTTTTAACTCAAGACTGACTTCGCTATGCTTCCTGACCTAAATTGTCGACACATTTCACATCCTGATTGTCAGCTGCAATAAAGGATTATGGCAAAAATTCAATAACTTTATATATAACTCATTTGTATTATAGTAAGGAATATCCCAGAAAAAACACTCCGTGTAAAAATACCAGCCAAGTCTCTTTAACTATAAAAAAAAATAGAAGAAATCTAAAAATTCAGCACTGAAAAGGAGTGATATCAAAAAAGGAGCCAAGTCAACGAATTTTCCAAATTTTAATCGTACCATTGAAATAAAAATATCAACCCCCGAGAAATACTTAAAAAAAGGACTTGGCGCATCGTTTTTTTAAAGACACTTTTCTATCCTAAAAGTATAGGAAGAACTCTACAAGTATATTTTCCTGAGTATATCACATTCATTATCGACGAATCATACTACGTTTTAATATAACTAGTACTCTTACCTACTGGCAGTTTTGGTATTTTGTCAATATTCAGAGGAAATAAACGGATAAACGAATAACGAATAAACGGAAGCGGCCTAGTCTATTCGTTATTGCCACTATTTCTAGGGTCATATTAATCAATCATACTTCTCAATATCGTGACTGAGGGAAATAGCGAAAGCGCTCATTACAAGAAGGCCGTCAATGAGATTTGTATAAGTGACTAGTGCACTGAGCCATGCTGCTCAAATAATTACTGACTAGATTTTTATCTAAAGTAATACGTTATGTAATTTATGAATTTTTTTGGTATAAAATGTTAATTAATAGCAATTAATTACACGGCGAGAAGGTTCAAAGTATAATGCTGTAGTAGGTATGTTGATGTACCCACAAAACTATAGGTACCTACCAATCACAAACACAACTGTTCTGTATTTATTGCTTGTAAGACAATGCTATGTTTCTTTGCGTACTTATATTTAAATTTAAAATATTTTACAGAATGTTCAATATTTAATTTGAAAGTTTTGTCCCAATTTTTCTAGGCATTTCTGAACTACGTAGTATGTGAGTGGCATAAGCTTAAGAATAGAAAAATGTCTTTAAAAAAACGATGCGCCAAGTCCTTTTTTTAAGTATTTCTCAAGGGTTGATATTTTTATTTCAATGGTACGATTAAAATTTGGAAAATTCGTTGACTTGGCTCCTTTTTTGATATCACTCCTTTTCAGTGCTGAATTTTTAGATTTCTTCTATTTTTTTTTATAGTTAAAGAGACTTGGCTGGTATTTTTACACGGAGTGTTTTTTCTGGGATATCACTTCTTTTGTTAGTTTATTCATACAGCTTGTAGCACATGTCCGAGCAGGGACTAATTTCTTTAAAAAAATACGCCTCAACCGATTTGGTTACTATGAAAAGTTGCGTTTGGTATAAGATGAAAATGATTATCCAAGAAGAATAGCTTAAGTTTCGTTATAATCGATCCAGCCGTTTTCGATACATGACGTCACTTCCGGTTTTGAAATAGCGGCCGAATTCCGGTATAGGTAATAAGAAAAAAATCTAGTTTTATCTAGTTGATACCTTCATGAACGACCATGTGAATTCCTAATCCCTATATTTCCGTAAAATCGGTCATGCCGTTTGTAATATATGACGTCACTTCCGGTTTCATTTAGTGGTTCCTGCCGCCATTTCCGGTACCATTAATTTATTTATTCATTTTTCACAATTGATTTTTCAAATAAATAGCAGAATGAATACGCAGGAGCTAGTTCAGTTGCAATCGGTACAGGCGTTTTAGATATATGACGTCACTTCCGGTTTCAGGAATGGCGGCCGAGAACACTGCTACCTTGAATATATAAATTGTATTGTCTATGTTACAATGTAAGTTAATTATGTACGTATTTTAAGTATAATTTGTTGAAATAAGTTAAATATTGCGTATTTATGACGTCACTTCCGGTTTAGAAAATAAGAAAATAATATTTTTTTTATTGATACTTCATATAGATGACCATCTAAATCGAATGGCGCTAATTTCGTTCTAATCGGTCCAGACGTTTTTGAGTTATGACGTCACTTCCGGTTTCAAAATGGCGGCTTCCGGTTGGTTTTATAAAAAGGCACCTCAGACGCCAAAAGTGCACATGTGGTAAAAATTTCAGGTCGATCGGTTTAGCCGTTTAGGCTGTGGCGGTGATAGCGACGTTTCGTGATATCATCATCAGAATCAGAAAGTGGTGTAATTTCACTGTTTTCTCGGCCCTCTAGCTCGCAAACGGCATAACATATTGTTCCCAAATTTGGTATATGTAGTGGGGTGGGCCATAGCTCGAAATTAAGATATTTCGCAACAATGTGAGATTTACCAATTTTGAGATCCAGTAGGCCGAAAATGCCATGTTGTTGCTTACAGTAAAAGTGTTTGGTCTGCTCCTCAGTTTATTAGGCATTTACGGTATGTTGAGTGACTGTGAGTGTATAGTACGACTTGGCTGGGTGGAGCGACCGCTCCACTAGATATCTATTTTACGTTGATTACTATGTATTCTCCTGCATAACTGGAAATGAAGGATATAATATAAAATCTGCATACCTAATAAACGAATACACGTATAAAATATGATACCATGTTGAATGCATAAAATTCTATGAGAATTAAAATTCGTCAAAACTCGTTCCATTTATTCTAATAGCTCGGAATAAAACGGACCATTTGCGTTTGGCCACCCTTGATTCGGGAGGGGGAGGGGTAAATTCGCCACCGTATTGCCTACCATTGCTTATTGCTTATGCCCCGACACGGCATTCATTAAATGACCATTTATTTCAAACCAGCCGGGCGAGCGGAATTAAATATTTAATAAAACAAAAACAGCTGTCAAATTGAGTTTGCAATAAAGTAGTATGAAATTCCAGAGGCTGTTCTCTCTGGGCTCTGGAACTGACATTGATCATAGTTATGCTGGCTATTCTGCTTTCTTTTCTATACGACCTATTCTATTAGCTAGAATCATTTGCTATAATAGCTAATTGCATTCCAACAGCTATTGGACTCTAAATCGGTGAATAATTTGCTAACTCGCGTGCAAAATATTCGAATCAAGTGGTTTTGAATTGGTTTTAATGTTTGTGCGTTGATGCGTTCATTGAAGTTATTTCTATGATGCGGTTTATGCATTGACATTCTTCCTGATATTGTTTAATTTGACAACTTATTAACGACTAAATCGTTATATTTCAAACGATCTTTATAAAATATGACAGGCAATTATTTTACCTTTATTATGTACTTGTGTACGTCGTAAAATTAAATTTTGGCGAAAGTGGCTGTAAATTAGTAGTCTAATGATTCTTTGAATTTGAATAAGCTGGTTTTTTACATGGAAATTAGGCCTGCAGACCACTATAACTATAATTTACAGATTTGAACAAATTGTTAATCAACATATTAAAAAATTACCATATTTCACGTTGAGTCACATGTAAGTTGGATTTTACAAATAAGTTATAGGAATTTGTATCCATTCCAAAAGATTTATTTCGACATTCTTACTTTTTCAATGTATGAAGTTAAGTTTCTTTGCCACAAATGTGTTCCTTCACAACTGCATATAATACGTCGTATGCTCCGCCAAATTCAGTTATCTTTATCTGAAAACTTGCAAAAAACCTCGTTTCGTCTTTAAAATATTTCACAGTTATTATCTGGCGCCTAGGCAGCGCCGCGACGGGCGTCCATCGTGCGTCGACTCTACGAAAACCGACTATATATGACACAAATATTCTCGCCCATTAAACATTTTAATGCGCGAATATCATGGCCCAAGTTGAACAGATCCATCAAATTTATCGACGATTTCTTCCTCGATGTTGTCTGTTATGTAATATTGAGGATAAAAGAGCAGAAAAACGCGGACATAAAGTTTGCCCAGTATAAAGTCTAGACCGATTATTCTAGCGTCTGTTTTGTGTGGTAGCTGCGAGTATAAACAATGAAAATATGAAGCCAGGAAATATTGTAGACTGTTTCGTGAATGATGACTGGTTTCAGCGTAATTTCTATACAAAATCCATAAATATTTTATTATCTTCCGGACTGGGGAGGGACATGATGTTTTTAGCTGAGATATGGCTCGTTCATTTTCTTATCTTTAGCAGTTTATTGCATTATAATTGCATATTACTTCGTATAGCTCGTTGTAAAAACTAAGCAGTTTGAAATAATCTCTTTCCGCTTTTGTGTGTTATTTTTTCGAAGAATGAAAAGAGCAAATCGTGATGTGATTTGTCAGAATGTAGCTCGGTAAACTCGCGTAATTTACTGAATGCATGTCGTAAAATAGTGGATCTATGTTTTATTTCCCGGTGGAAAAGCACGGCACCTTCACCACCTGAATGTTAGAATCAACGTTTTATTTGACTTTTCGGCAATGGTCTTTTTTACAGAGTACAATTATGGACTATCACTCTTGTCAACAAGGCCAGGCAAAATATTTAATTAATTATAGATAGATAACCTTTATTACAATTTAGTTTTGAGAAGAGGTGTGATGAAATCTTTCAACAGTTCGACGTGAATTTCCACTGGACTTAACGCTGATTTGGATCAACGGCCTATTTAGTAAACTAAAATCCTGTTTTATGATCGCGATTGAGTGATTAATTGAATTAAAAGAAGAGAACAATTGGTACTTATGGATTGCGTGATGTTTTGGGTAAGAATCCACCCATCGCCCTTGTTCGATGTCCTCTGCCGTCCTACGCTCTTTCAGAATCCTTGCAGTCGAATTCGATCCGTGTTAATAAAGACCTCCTTCCACCTCTATCCTAACATATATTTTTATATATTCGTTATGCAGAGCAGTGGTCATCAAACATTATTAAAATCAGAAAAGCATCGCCAAAATATTGATTTTTATAATATTCAAATATCTATTAGTATAAAATTAGTCTTCTGGCACAATTCTTAAGTTAGATTCATCCTACACACAAGAGTATAAACATTGTTCTAGTAATCAAAACGCCACCGCCATAAACACCATGACTGCCATTGTCATCCATGCGTGCTTCGCTCCTCTCTGAAATTGCCTGGCTTTATCTCTGTAAACGCTACGTGCTATTGCATCGGCACCACAATGTGCATCAATGCACCAGCATGACAGGTCGTCGATGCGCGCATTTGGAAACGACACCCCGCTTTTTGGTTCCCCGGCTTTCAATGGGTTCGCGCTGATATTGAAATGGACGTATGTTGAACATCAATAAAACCGATCAATTAGAGATGTCGGATTTTGCCCCCGAGCAGGGAAATCACATCAGTCGCTCTTTCAGCGTGCTTTATTGATATCTCGTCGCCGTTGATTCATGACCAGGCCACCGTGAATCCATGCTTTACACTTTAAACAATTGAACTGAATACACGGGATGTCCTCAAATTTATGACGTGTACTGTTTAACTTGTGTATATTCTATTTGCAACGGATTGGTACGTGGCAGGGCATGAAGAGAAAGGAAATAATAATGCATTCGATTTACCGTGTTTTATTTTGACATTTCTGTTTGTATTTCTTTTGTTCATTATAAACAAGTCAGTTTTAATAAAACAGAGTCCTTTACTTTGTTTTTTGTATAGTACTATAGCTTTTATTGGTGGTTAGTGGTTACGTAATTGTGTTTTTCTCTTTATTCCAGGTAAGAAAGCTGGTTACATTACATTGCTACGTTCTGGAAGTTGAGGTAGGTTTGAACACGCTGAGCCGATTAGCAAAACTTTGCGACAGATCAATTTCAAGAGGAGGGTTTCATATTGTTTTCAAACTCTGCGACGATTCTATTTTGTCGTTAATTTCAATGGGACTTCGTGACGACATCTCGAATAATTTTTATAGTCTGTTGTTCTTTGTATGGGACTTTGTATAACTTTTAAAGTGTCAAGATCTTAATTTCAACACTACAGTTGAAAGAAAATCAGTTTTTGCGTAACTATTTGAGCTCTGCGTCTTGAAAGTCAACTACACTCGCAATAATCAACCGCCACGCCACGGAATGGCGGCTCGGCCATTTTGTTCGGCTCAATGGCAACCGCGCTGCTAACGCTTCCGAACACAATCGTGGCGTCAAGTGATCGTTATATAAATCCTGCTTATTGTCGGCGCGCAACGATTGTTTTCTTGGCTTCTTTTGATACCCCACGAGGCGGGGGAACAAAGCTCGCGCCAAACGCGGCCACGTGATCGGCAGCGGGAACGGCGGTTAATGAAGCGAGGTGGAAGATGAGCCGATTGCATCGGGAAGAGTGGGATGCAGCACGTTGATGGAGCAATCATGAAGAAATTGCACTTCGTAACTTGAAACTAGCTTTTCATGAAGTATTATATTTTCATTTAGTTTTTCTCTTTTCAGTTGAGTAGAAAACACTCCGAGTGAGAAACTTCTAAATAAAAAAAACACTCATTTAGTGCCAGTTTTGCAATGCTTTGTTAAATTTGAAACAGTTGATTAGGCTTATATTGCCATGGCAACAACCAATTACATTACTTGAATGACTACTTAAACTTAACTACTGATTTTTACAGAGTATTGAAAACCGGCCCTTTAGAACGGGTTTCACTCCATATTAAAATTTCAAGATTGTTGTGAAATCTGTGTTTATTCATTTTGAGAAAATTGTTGGAATCGAGAAAAAATTAAATATCTAAGTCACAGCCATTTTATAAGAGGATTGCGTGTTTCAAATATTGTGCAGTAGAATGCACACTAAAACACACTAAACCCCTACACATGTTCATAGCCTCCCCAAGTGAGAACACCGGATGCCTCCTTGCGTATTATGTTTGTATCCCTACACCGTGTTATAGTGACATAGTAAATGTGCGATCTCAGGCGGTTAGTGAGGCACCGGTTACGTCACTACCTCTCCAAGTACTTGTAATGGCTGCTGTTAAACACTGACCAAGGTGACCATTACCCCGCCATTAGCCCTAAATGTACCTGCTACGAGATGGTTATTCCCTTATAGACACGTCATTATGAACTTCGCACTCCTTCGAGAGTTCTTGGGCTAGAAACTACAACAAAGTTTTCGGTTTCTTTTAATGCGATAATTTGTGTGGCGGCAATTTTACCTAAGAGCTTAGCCGTGCTTCAAACTTGATATGTCTACTCATTAGCTATAATTATGGCAAGAAAAAAATCACTCGGTTTAAAAAAGGCAGCCAAGTTTCTTTACATTATAAAAGGTCAGGATTGAAAAAGGAGTTATGTCAAAAACGGAGCCAAGTCAATACTTTTACAAATATTTATCGTAGGTACCTTTGAAATAAAAAATAGGTATAAACCACAGAGAAATGTTTCAAATTGTATAAGATATCTGCAATTGTATATGGGTCAAGTCTATACGCAGCTTACTAAAGTGAATGCACTACCAAGTTTGGCTTGTCAAAGCTTTACGCACAGAGTGTTTTTCTATTGTAACAAAATACCTGGAAAGGCTTACAAATTCGATTGAACAATGTAAACATTGTTAAACATGCTACACATTGGGAACAATGCCTTTTCACAATGTTATATTTCCCAGATACTTTTTTTTAAATATAGGTATGTAAAGCTGTCTATGATCCTATTTTTTATTTATGGATTAATTGATAATTTTGAAACATGTGATGACCCTGCTCATTCCTCGGAAGTACTCGGTTTCCCGGGCAAATTGTCCGAAGTGTCCCGAGTCACCGTCGCCGTATCTTTGCTAGTGTATGCGGAATTACAGTCGCGAAGTATGGCCGTGTCCCAAGCGGTCCATAAGTTTGGCTTTCTCTGGTGCTAATGGCTCTGCGAGAACAGTGTTAATATATCCCCAACATCACCTTAGCTTCACGGACGCAGGTACAGGCGGAGACAGAATGCAGGTCACTGCAACACCTTGAACGTGATTAGAAGATAACATTACTTTTAGAACTCAACTTTCCGACCATGGTGCCTGATTATGTAACTAGGAAGCGGATGCAAATCGCCAGCAATGGGAGTGTTCTTCTTGCTGAGTGAAGACTGCGTTCTGCCAGGCATTAGAAGAATTGTAGAATCAGGCTTCTGGTCACTTTGAGGACGGTACAATCAGGAATGTTCAAACATTTGTCTATATTATGACGCTAAAAATGGTGGGGGATAAATCCATGTAAATGTGACAAAATATGCTAAAATGTTTTAAATGTTGGCAAAGTGCAAGCCGAGTCGGCTGGCGGCCATGACAGTATACATGATGACACTTAAACAGGGTCATAGGAAAACATCGAATTAAAAAAAACGAACTGCTCTAAAATAAGAAAAATTAACAACGGTCAATGATTAGTGAAATTCACATAATATTCCCAACCTGACCATAAACTTTATTCGTAGGTAATTCTATTTTCTTTCTATTATTCTATATTCTAGGATAACACCACTGCAAAACCTCGATTTCGTGCGAACAAAATATTCGTAAGATCAGGAAGTTATGCATAAATAAAAATCAGCATGCACTTTACATAGTCAGTGATCTTGCTTAAAAGGGGCGTGAAGCATTTCGCTCGTAAAGGGATGTTTTTACTTTTTACGTCATCAAATAAAAACACTCATAAATAATATTTAACTGCACATTGATGTGTAGACCAACGATGTTCTTAGAACGGATTGAAAAGAAGGAAAATGCATGCCATTGATTTTATAGCAAATCGAAGCCAGTGTTGAAATGGTACTAAAACTCGTTTAAAATTTCAAGCTTGTATTGAAATTGCCGATATATCTTTCAAGCTGTCCGTGAACCATCGTAATAAATAACAAGATGGTAATTTTATTAGTTTCGTCATAAATCTGCAGTTTTCTATTACCAATACTCAACTATGACGCTCGGAATATACACTTGGGAGCTTTTTTCCCTTCTACTTCTGAGAGGTTTATCGTGTAATAACGCGGGGCATCGAAGCCGGTACTTCTGGGTCTGGTTTCAATAGCTTGCACGGCCATGTGGTGATCGTATATATGCCGAAATCGAGGTCCCAGGCTCGCAAATAACGCCCGGTGCGGTGTGGTGTGGGCTAGAGCCCCCCCGAACCACCCCCGCCCTAAGGCTGACAAACGTGCCTGATCGCCCACCACAGACACGCCTTGCCCCCCCCCCCCCTCGCCCAAATGTGTTCGATCAGGCGCCAATATACATGCCAAAAGCGAAATCCTCTTAAGAGTGTTTTTCGCGCGTTGCCGATTGCTTTGAGCCAAGGATGAACAAACTGAATGGAGTTGTAAAACAAGGACAATTATCTGACGGACCGATGTCCGAGCCGGTGTTTTACAAAGACAGGATTCGGACGGACTTTTTGCATGTTCGTGTCATTAGACCAGAGTCGAACCTGGTACGATAGAAGAAAGAAGTCTTGAGATGAAGCAAACAATCACAGCATCCACTTTGCGTCTCTCAACAGAAGAATTGTCAAAGTTCTGCAAATAAAAAAGCAACTCTCTTCGCGGATGTATGCTTCATTGGAAAGAAATAATTAAATTCTTTGTTTTATAATATGTAACGGAGTTGGCAGTAAGATGACAGTTCTCTTGCGTATTATTTCACATTCCAGCTGACATCTGGTGGAGGTGCCGTTCCAGATACAAAGCTTCACTTACTCTTAAGACGGGTATTTTTAATCTGTAGTTGCTCTTTAGATGTAAATGATTCGTTATACGCTGTCGATGACAGACAGAAAATTGATAATTTACTCTACCCAATTGCACATTTCGGGTTGGCATTATTCAGCTAGCAAAAGGAAAGTGCTTACAAAACTCATGTAACGATCACTTCGCTCACTTTGTGAAGCAATTCTGTTTTGACGATGTGAAATAATTGCAGGATGAAAAAGGACGATATGAACCTTTCACGAATCAGTCTTTTGTCGCTTTGCCGTCCAAGTGTCAGAATGAATAAAATAATGACACAAAGTAACGTTTCTGAACATCATTACCGCCATTACTTACTCTCTTTTTGGTTTCAAATGTAACATAAATCTCAACTTTCTACATTTACATGTTCATGACAAAACGGTGGCGTGGAGCAAGAAAGAGACACTTGAAACATTACAGCTTCGTCAGGAGAATGCATGCAATGTAACTTGTGAGTCGGTTTGTTTAAAAAGCATACAGGACGTGCATGATACATTGCATGCTGAGATTATACAACACATAGAAACTCTGCACGATAGTTTTCCGACAAACTTCTCTCTGGAGAGATAGCCAACTCTTGCAGTGTTTGCTCTTAACTTGTATAATATCGTACACCGTAAAACGAGTCTTAGTAAATCGGAAGTCAAGCATTTTTATTTAGTTATAAATTTAAAAAAAGGAGCAGACAATTATTGACTAGGACATCTCACTATACAGTACATTCAATTCATTAATCAATGGTGTGTCAGGATTTTAGTTTTCGTGTCAAAATGAAATTAGACTTGCAATTTCGTGTTATTTCATGTTGTTTAATTGCAAAGATCTCTTTGTATTGGAATATTATATTGCCTTATATTGCCTTATTATATGCGGGAATCGCACGGTTCGTCATAGCGTTTTTTTGAAATTTTGTCTTCCCACTTAATAATTTTAAAAAATCAGATAGTAACGACCCATAACAGCCTAATAGACTAAATAATGCCGCACACTGGAGTTCATAATGACCTCTGGTACGACCTTAAAGTGTTAAATACGATATTTTTAATAAAATAATCGGAAAAAATCGTATTTAACACTTTAAGGTTGCACCAGAGGTCATAATTGAGCGAGCGTAGCGAGCGTCACCACGGTACTCTTATGGCACTTTCTCTGTGTGTTTGTTTGTTTGTTTTTTTGTATTTTTTTTGTGGTCACACTCCAGGTCAAACCGCTCAAGCAATCAATCTGAAATTTTGTACACATACTAACGTACTCTATGCGGTCCCTGGGATCGTTTTTGAACGGGATCCCGTGATTGGTTCAAATTTAAAAAAAATTATCTTTCGATTGGGTTGTTTTATCAATTTGAAATTTTGACAAGTCATTACCACTAACATTTTACCCAATCATACAAAGTTTCAGCCAAATCCTCCCATTGGTTAAAATTTAAAAAAATCTTTCATATGCTTTTTGAAATTTAAACTAGAACCGTACGACCGATCAACTTAAAACTTTGCATGGTCATTGGGACCAACATTATCTGTATTTTTGACAATTTTCAGACTTATCTGTGTTTAAATCCAAAAGTTATTGACATTTTACTGACATTTTACGTGTTATCTGACAAATTTCTCGAAAATGTTGATCACGGCTTCTTCGACTCTTTATAGTTCCAAGGTAGTTAGAGCAGAAACTTTCAAACGTATGAAACTGATATGAACAGATCGTCTAATAGGAATCCTGCTCGTGACGTCACAGTGGTAGAAAAATGGAGGCTGCTATGGTAGGGGAAATGTGTCAAAGCTCTAAATAATAGCAATAAATCATATTTATCAGATGAATATTTAACTTGAACATGTGTAAATATAAATATTGCGTATTATTATTAGCTTGTACTTACTTAAATATCTTTCTTTCACAAGTAATCACTCAAAATATGAGATTTGGATTGCCGCTGTCAGATTTGTTTTTCCCTATACTTTTGTATAGGTTACTATGGCAACCTTTTCTCATGCAGGATGCCTATATTGTGTAAGTACACACACTTTTATCATATGAGTGGTCCCAGGTATATTTTTTTAAATATATCCTATGATTTTTGAATTTTAACAAGGAACATTTTAATCATAAAGGTTCAATCGATCAACTTAAAACTTTGCATGGCTATTGGGACTAATACTTTAGGAATATTTTGAGATTTTTATACCTACAAGTCTGACGAATTTCGAGAATTATTGGCTTTTAACGATATTTTCGATCGACATATTTTCGGTTCGAGGTGTTGCGCGTGTCCGTGCTCGCTCATCAACGCGTTATACAGAGCGTTTTCCTAGTTAACTCCAGTGTGCGGCATTATTTAGTCTATTAGGCTGTTATGGGTCGTTACTATCTGATTTTTTAAAATTATTAAGTGGGAAGACAAATTTTCAAAAAAACGCTATGACGAACCGTGCGATTCCCGTTCGCTTCCGTTTGCCTCTTAAGTGTGATGTACATCACACCTAGATTACGTGTTACTAGTTATCCATTTTTCCACGCGACAAACTTCCAAGGTTCTAGAACAGTTCTTGATGAGACAATGATCGTGTAACAAGACATGACATAACAATAACAAGAATATAAATTCATTCTCGGTACAATATTTTAGCATGAATTATTCAGCCGTACTCCTTAAGGATTACTTTCTGATGTCATGTGACAGATGTACAAGTTATCTCAAGCTTAACCCAAACCTACTAAGATAACCACCAACCTTATATTAATCAATTTATTTCAATCATTATCGTAAATATCAAACTACTTTGTAGTTTTCGGTATAAAATCTCGCGTAGAAGCTGCGAAATAATCAAATATAAAATAGTCCTATTCAAAACCGTTCCAATCATAATTTGGTGGAAATAGTATAGAATTGACTCCCAAAGAAGAAAGGACGGTTTATCTTGGCCATTCTAAAGTTATATCTTAACAATTTCAGATTGTTTTAAAGATTATTCGCGGGTGGAATTTAAGATCACCTCTAACATCTCCCGCTCAGCTGTCTCCGCCAAATGCTAATAATTTTTCTTCAAGTAGAAGTGTTAATCAACGAACTTGCGCGCCGGCCGCAAGAAACATCAGTACGAGTCACTAGAACATGGCGACCCGTTCTTCGGTCAACTCGACACTAAATTCTCCGAAACAATTCTCTTGTTTTCTTGTCGCCAAAGTCATCGAGAATGGGCGATATTCTCGTATATTTCATCCTTGTCGGCGGAGAGTTTTGCTAATCACCACTTTGCCAGTGCTTGGTTGAGGTTACTTTGGGAGAGTTTATCGGCGCAAGAAGGTGTGTTTGTCGCTGGATCGACTGAAGTCGGAATAACCGCAAGAAACAGTGGCAAGAACATGTTGCTATCAAGGAACGATCGGTGGGGTTGCAGTGTAGCTGCGTAGTACATACTTGTACAAAGAAAGAATTAAGGTTAATGTATAAATCTGTCGATACGTTTTTCTATAAATGAAAGTACAATTTTATATTGGCGTCAGAACTTATGAAGTAATGTCCCGTCTGAAAATTTTATAATATTCTTTATCTATTCTTGTCCAGTTGAATGCTTTAGATTCAGAGTATTTATTACTGATTCTTGTCAAATTGCAGGCACTGAATTATATTTTGTATTCCCTGAATGATGCAGTAAAAGACCGTACATAACTCAAAATGATAAAGACTTCCATATTATACATATAATTTTCTTATGTTAGAATTGATCAAATGGCCTACATTTCTATCAGTAGGTCATACTCATCATTGCATCATACTTACACAGTTCCTCAATCTACATTAAAGGTCACATATCCCCGAATAAAAGTGCCTCTTTAACGGTCAGCAACTTTCAAGAAGTCCCCCTCTGCTCGCCAGATAAGACCCTCTTCGTCGGCGTCGTCCTCGGCGGCGTCTTGTAGGACGTGCATGTGAGCTACGGTGACGTCATCGGTGCCACGCCCCGGCCGACAATGACCGCCGTACATTCAGCAGCGCCCTCAGCCTCGGCCTCGCAAGTCCAAACAAACTCAATAAAACAAGCACGAGAAGTGAAGAGTGCGGCAGTCGTGACTTACAAACTCGATCCAACTTTGTCGGGTCAAGAAGAAGGGGTGGAGGAAGAGGAGAGGAAAAAGTTGGCTTGCGTTAAGATCTCGAGGAGGGGGTTGGAAGAGAAGAAGGCGATTGTCCAAAGATCTAGTTGGATCGATATCGAGGACGTGTTGGAAACTTATCGCGGTGTTGCGACATCGTGTTGGTCATTCGTCAACTCTTTTTTTTTGTTTCTGTTTTGATAATTCAGTGTAAAAGACTCGGGTCAGATTATGGTGTTAATTAAAACATTGTAAATTGTTAATTCGCACCAGATATATTTTGGTTTCGGCTTGCATTTGCCAACCCAATTTACCCAAAGATCATTAATATTTTCTGGTACTAAAAAATTAATTGTTAATTTCATTCTCTTGTGGTAGGTTATAGCTAAGTCATATCTTATTCGTATGCATCTTGCTTTTGGCTGTTGCCAGAGTTCTACTAAAAGATCCTACCGATAACTTTATCAGGATATTGTAATATCGGGGATAAAAAAGCTTTCCGTTCCCCTCTTTTGTATCTATAAGAATGTTACATATTTCGCGCAGCTGTTCAATAGCGCAGAATGAAATGTAGCGCATAACATCTGGAAAAAGTAACAAGATTACAGAATTTGAACACATCCTGCGACGAGAAACACGTCGATTTTTACTGCTAAAACCTCACTGAAATCTCTCCCCATATAACGCACTCATCTCCTTGACTCGGGCTCCACTCAGCCCGATAGCGTGTGTATTGTCTTGTCGGCGAATTGAATTACTCCCTCGCAACATCGAGGGATGATCCGTCAATCGAATCAAGCCATCAACTGGTGAGGAGGTCGAGAGGGCGTCGCAAGGCGTCTCGACGCTTACATGACCACGAGGACGACGTTCACTCTTTCATACGTAGTGGCGGCGTCGCTCGGCGTCTCGACGCTTACATGACCACGAGGACGACGTTCACTCTTTCATACGTAGTGGCGGCGTAGCACGGCGTCTCGACGCTTGCATGACCACGACGACGACGTTCACTCTTTCATACGTAGTGGCGGCGTAGCTCGGCGTCTCGGCCTTCACGATCACGACGACGTTCACTCTTTCATACGTAGTGGCGGCGTAGCACGGCGTCTCGACGCTTACATGACCACCACGACGACGTTTACTCCTTCATACGTAGTGGCGCCGTCGATCGGCGTCTCGACGCATTCATGACCACGAGGACGACGTTCACTCTTTCATACGTAGTGGCGGCGTCGCTCGGCGTCTCGGCCTTCACGATCACGACGACGTTCACTCTTTCATACGTAGAAGCGGCGTCGATCGGCGTCTCGATGCATTCATGACCACGAGGACGACGTTCACTCTTTCATACGTAGTGGCGGCGTCGCACGGCGTCTCGACGCATCCATGACCACGACGACGTTCACTCCTTCATACGTAGTGGTGGCGTAGCACGGCGTCTCGACGCATCCATGACCACGACGACGTTCACTCTTTCATACGTAGTGGCGGCGTCGCTCGGCGCCTCGACGCTTGCATGACCACGACGACGTCGTTCTCTCCTTCATACGTAGTGGCGACGTCGCACGGCGTCTCGACGCATTCATGACCACAGACGACGACGGCGACGACGACGTTCACCCCTTCATACTTAGAGGCGCGGCGTCGCTCGACGTTTTTAAGACCATGCCAACGACGCTCACTTCCATAGGTAGAGAGGGCAAGGCGCGCCGTCGTACAGGCGTCGCGGGGCTTCACGACCTTGACGACGACGGCGACGTAGTACATTCTCTCAAATGCCAATGCACTTGCTAAAGGTTGAATCGAGGATCGTTATATCTTACATCCCGTTTCATGGTGTTTAATTATGTGAAAATGTCGACGTTGACTAACCTATATTCCTCGAGACTACCGGTGTAACACTGTATAATATATCTATGCACTTCCGGTGATATGTCAACGTTGCAATATTAATATGACGTTAATGTGAAGTCTTAATATTACACATTCATGGCATGATGCACAAGTACCGATCTTATAAGACAATGCATTGTAAGGTGCTGGCATTGGAGCTCTCATTTCTGTGTAACTTATGCCTACCTAATTGACGTAACGGCGACGTAAAGGGCGGAACGGTAATTTTGAATATGAGAAATTTAATAAGACTGGCAAAATATGTTTTATCTTGGTATTTACATCCCCGTTACGTCAATGTAGGTAAATCCACTTTGGCCTTGAGGCATTGTTCGTAGTTTGTATTGAAACCTCAATCAATATGTCAAATAACGATACAAAGTACTAACAAAATGTTTGTTAATTGTCTCTAAAACTATGCTTCTTACTTTCTTCTTATTACGTACGTATCGTTGGATTGCTTAGTCTATATTTCAAGTGCGACAATGTCTTACGTCTTTATTATGAGTGACAGCACCATACCTTGTGTCGTGGAGTCAGGTTGACATCCCTGCATCGTGGCTACAGTGTTGCCAGGTGGCGGCTAGACGTGTAGTGATACTAATGAAAATAGTTCTTCCGCGATGCACGGGAAGAAGTGATGCGGCAGACAGGGTTTAAACTGGCGTGAATTATCGCGCTAAGCTCGACCTAGATTACAGAAAAGACCGAAATCCTTAGATGGAATATAAAAACAATTTCTAACCCTGTTACCATTCTCAAACTATTCTTAATGTTCCGTTGACAAAATATATGCACCTTGATCCTTATCAACAACGTGATATCCATGGTGTACAAACGCTAATAAATTCGTCATATTGCATGCGGGACAAAGGCTCGCTTATCAGTGCGTTTCGAGCGTTTTCCTAGTAAAATATCACAATCTACATATAAATTAAAGAACGCTTATAAATGACGACACACAACAGCCGTGTTATCAAGTCATCCATAAAGCTGTTGAGAGATAAGCAGAGCAGGGGTGTGTATATTTCCCGTGAAGCTCTGGATTTTGGTTTTGTTCGGTGTAATGAGAGTGTTGTGCAGTAAGTCAACAATGTGAAGACATGATCGTGGGCGAGCACGCATCGTGTGTTAGAAGCGCCACGATAGCGCCACCTGGCACGCCATGCGAAGCGAGGGTTACACTTTGACAGATTCAGAGGTGCAGAAGCTCATTTGGGACTCAGTTATTCTCTGGTCATTCAAATAAACTAAATTGGGTTACAATTAACTGTATCACAAAACGTGTTTAGCATCTAGTATAATATACCTGAACCACTGTCACTTCTTTCAGATGTTCCGTCAGTAAAGCGGAGAATAAACTATAACCAGTTTTCCGGTGAAACCAAGTGAACGATCTTGCTAACAATCAACCGGGAGGGGAATATGATAGAAATGCATCATTAATAAAGAAAATTGCTTGACTTTGTTATGACTTTGTTTTGAGAAAAGCCAAACAGAGGTTTCTTATGTTGTTTAGTGCTGATACATTGCACTTTTATCATAATCTGTAATTAAATTTTATTGATTTGATTGGCAGCAATCGTATCACAGTTATTACTGGGCTTATTTGGCTCAAACTTAAACCTAAGAAGCTTTTCCCAATAATATTTTATGACACAATTTTTACGGTTATTCAAAACTTTTATTATGAAATAAAGTGTGTGTGTGATACCCTGTATCCACAGAATTGACGTCTCCAAAAATATTATATCATCGTCAATATTTGATGTAAGGATTTCATGCTTTTAGTCTTGGTTTGAGGAGGGTTTTCGTGAAAGTTTCCAAGAGCATTAGAAAATCTTTTCTGCCAGGTTTCTGCAGCTCGTTAGCAATGCTACTTCAATGCGTATCGCGCAATTGTGTTTTTGCTCACGAACTCGACTGGTTATTATGCGGTTGTTCTGAAAAGAAACCAAGGAGGAGGTTTCTTAAAGTTTTCAGATCAGAGTAACTAGAGATAGGGTTTGTTATGTAAACTTGAGTGTTGTCAGTTTTTTGTATATTTTGTGTGAAAATAAAATTGTTATTTTATAAATTGAATCTATGAATCAACATAGTAAAAACTTGATTGGCAGAATATGGGCCTTAGAATGGGTATTATAATAATATTCAGACATGTCCTCAAGTAATTATTTCAAAAGTTTAAAACTTGGAAGCAGGACTATAAATTTTAATTAACTCCTAATGTTAGTTTTAATTTAATTGACATTTTAATTTAACTATTAATTTAAATTTGAATTATTATTTTAAATCATTGAAGAACATAAACTGGACATAATATTAAGTGAAAACGACATTGAACTCCCAGAATATAGGTTTAAACATATTCCAATCAAGTATGTCGACGTATGGTGTAGGTATAATATATGTTAATTGTAATAAGCAACGTACTAACTTCTCCTTGTCTGTCAAGACAAGTGAATTAGTTTTAAACGCGACTGAAGTCTTGCACCTCACAAGAATCGTCGCCCCCCTCCCCCCCCCCCCCCCCCGCGTCTTTCATCTGACGTCGGTACAGAGCATTCAATTGTCCGCGCGTCGCGTATGCAGGTTCCATCTATAGAGATAAGTACGCGGCGGCGGCGGCGTCTACAAGGCGCCGCGACGTGCCATGTTTAATACAACAGCGTGAACCAGTGCCCTGACAATAGGCGTCGGTACTGAGCGACTCTCATAATGCCGGTGCACTTTAAGACGCCGAGATACAGTCGAGATGTGATGGATTAGGTTTTTCATCGTTGAGGAATCGTTCGGTTGAATTTTCCGATGAAACATTTGAAATTAAGAAATAACGATGTGTATTTTTTTTTATAAAAGATGCATTTCAATATAATTATCTTGTACGTTATATCTATTGATTTCTAGCTAGATCTGTCTTTTAGTTTTACTGTAAAATTGATTTGTTTATACAAATCCCCTTTACTGATGGATCATCTGATAGAAAGTTATGGTCAAGGTATATCATGCATTTCGCATGCTCGCTTATCAAAGCGCTCACTGAGCGTTTCCCAAGTATTACTTTAAGTTAGGTATTTATAGCGTTATTATTCCAAGAAATGTCATGAAAGTTTATTTTATACTTTAAAATTTGGAATATTCATTTGAAATGGAACCTTAGTTTTCAGCTAAAACGTAGTCATTTCTCATCTTACATTTTGCCATTTGTCAAAAATTACTATATCTTAACGTTTAGTCAGAACGCTTATAAAACAGTACGTGTTTTCCATGTTTAACAGTGAATTTCAAAGTCAGATGGATAGCAGAAATCTCTCTAAAACCTCTCGTGGTATGCAATGCCCTTAAGAAACGAATTTAGAATTCGCGAAACGAACGCATGCGAAAAATCGGCACGTAATTGTAAGACAGTAATTTTTTGGCGAAACCGGCGATGCGTCGTGTAGGACCGACGCTTTCAGGTCGACGGCGACGCCGGCCGTCGTTGGGAGAACAATGAGTTTAAGTGAAGTTTTTTCTTTCTCTTTTTTCACGCCGATTCTAGACTTCAATACGTGATGGATCTAGCAAATGCCGGATAAAATAGCTGCAGGGTTTCGGAAAGAATTTATTTTATAGACTAACTTTTATTGAGGATGTTTACAGTGGATGGTTTTATACATTTTCCACCAAATAAACACGTCTTGGTTCGTCAGTTCAGTCAAGTTGCAAAGAGAAGCAAAACTCACAGAAAGAAGGCAACCGCTGCTCTCACCTCTAATATAAACTCATTAAGAAGTCACGTTATTCTTGGATGAAGCTCAAAGTCAACTGTGAAAACGACACCTCCGCCAATACAAGAAGGAATAATATTTAAGTTTTCTTATTAAAACTGAAATGCGAAAACTGAAACTTTTCTTTATATCACGCGCATTTGCATAGATCATAGTCATAGATACAGCAATACTAAAGTTATATTTAGTCTATCTACAAGAAGTGGCATATTTCAGTCATGAAGTGGGTTATAGTTAGGGAAAATTTCCATAATATGAACATAAGAATATTCTCATCTCCGATAGAATATTTTTTTATCAATAGTTCATCTTAAGTTCCTCGACAAATTATTTCATCTTGCAGGATGCTTGATTTTCTAAAGTGATTTTTTTTTGCTTCGTGTAATTACATTCTCCGGAAGAATTCCTATTTTATTATAATTCTTGAAGAGAGTGAAGTAACGATTTAGTGGACAAGGACGGAGATTGCCTGAAGATCTCGAGGAAGGAAGACAGGACATTGGATTGCATCTGGAATCACGTCTATGTGACTGCATAGCGCAATGAGTTCGTGCGACAGAGACGCAGATAGCTGACTTATCGAGCACTCGACAGAGAAAGACCAGCGAATTGCAACTTCAAACCAATCGACTATGCCCCTCCGTAGATTGCGCGCGATTCAGGACCAATGAGCGGGACAAGGAGAGATGTGAGCAGCTGACAAGGACGGAGGACACAGAATTGCAATTTCCAACTCTTCAGAGAATAATGGAAATCGCTTATCGAAGATGCAATGGCACGGAGAAGGGGTTTAGAGAGGAGTGGGAGACGAAGTAGGGGGTATAAAATGCTAAGTTATGTAAGTTGACAAAGTAGGAAAATCGGATCGTGAATTTAGAATCGATATTGGGTTATTGAAATTGCTGCACTGCGGTGTTGGAAATAGTTGTCTGTGTGGAGATATACGCATGATCTTTGATGTAGACGTCGACGTTATGAGCTGTGAGAGTTGCAACTTTCTCGACAGCGTTTTACAGAACAGGTCGTGTTTTCATCCCACACATACAAGACATGTAAAATGACTGCCAATCCCCTTCACACCTAAAGGATTTAAATCACAGAGGAGGGCAATGTTAAATTTTTAAACGTTTTCGCGACATAACGTTATGAAATCATTTCTTCCAGATACATTTCTGAAAGTAACGATGCGCGTGAATTTGGCATGAGGGAAGACTCAATTGCAAACGTCAAATGACAAGATATATTAAAAAATTGGCGTTATTAGCACCGGCAATATAATATACTTACCAGTTTTAAATAATAAGTAGTACGTTGTCGCCTATCGGAATACATGCAATTTGCACTTTGCACTTTTCTGAAACGTAAGTCCGAAAGCTCTACCTACTAATATCAGTTCCGCTTTAACCGCACATATTAAAACGCGTTTTAAATAAATTTTATATAAGCTGTCCCTTAGCATGACTTGAGCAAAATCGTTTAGATCCCCGGTAGAACAATGAAATCACGTATAGACATCGTTAATCCCCGCGCATGCAGAAAAGTGTATGGAATTATCTAACGCTAATTACTGCTACCTCCAATATAGCTATAGAAAAATAATGCACGGTCTTGTTTCACGTAAGTAATTATAATCAAAGACTACGTTGTCGAGCTTCTAGAGCAGCTCTGACGTCAGAGTAGGAACACGATATCTACTATTATAATATCTCAACTGCCTAACTTCCCCGATGCATATATTACCAAACGTGCAGAGTAATTATGCAATCCAATTGAATTGTTTAGTGTAATACGACCTTCTATAGTTTATACAGAAAACAGTTCGCAGTTACGGAAAGAAAAAACTCTACTTCTCAAGTAAGAAAATGTTTATATCTTCGCTGTGGGACGAGATAAGGAACTGGCGTGGGTGGATGTATGCACACGTCCGCCCCAGCCCGTCCACTCCCGGCCCCCGACCCCCGGCCCCCGCCTGGGGCGGCAGGAAGTGCCTGCATTGCAGTAAATCGTGACGCCACTTCCGAGCCGCTTGCATTGCGGGTCAACACACCCACCAGGCCGCACCGTCATACGCCGCGAGCCAGATCACCAATGAATACCAATCGGCCAATTGCCGATGGTGAAATATTCTAAATTAGAAGGCGGTATTCAAATGGAGTGAATTTAAAATTCTCTTTCAAAAAATACACGGGAAAAGAGAAGACCTCTTCTACATTATCTCCCGAGAAAAAAATATATATTCATGGAGTGCTTTTTGAATGGCTCGTTAACGCGTTGATTTAGAGGAACGTTAGTGTCATAAAAAGAATAAATCTTCGGTAATCACGAGACGCGTTCGGCTCGCTGTGATGAATGACCCCGGCGCCTCTAGGTGGCGCTATTATCCTGGCGCCACGGCGTCAACAGGTACGCTGATGAATCGGCGCCATCAGCGTGAGTGGCACGACAGAAGATCGTACATACATTACGATGTTATCGCGCGATGAAGACGTCGATGTGCGGGGGCTGTGTCGGTCGGCAATTTCCTGGTGGAGGTGATCACTCGTCTTCCTTCCACCCGACACCTCTTGCTTCTTCTTCCTTCACATGTTACAGAGGTGGTGATTATCTATTGTCGAAACTGCGGGTTCTTTTGCAAAACTATTAGTTACAGTGCGTCTTGCACATGGAAATACATTTAACAACTCAAGCGAGACGCTTCAACTCACAGTCGTGTACATGAATGATATTGAAAGAAAATGACATCTTCGGAAATATCATGGAATTGAAGTTTCCAATCATATGATCTCTAAAACTAGGCGTGTACTTGACATGTGAACAGAAACCAGGTTTTACTTCAATTTATTAATTTACTATTTTTTCATATTTTTCTGCACTGTCTATCAACCTGTTTACTATTTAGTATGTAACTTTGTTTGATAGAGAAGCTTTATTAGTAAAACTGACTTCTAAATTGAGCTTGCATTTACGAACATGTATGCTACAATGATATTATCAATAGGGCATATTCTGGAAATAATTTACCTTTGATACAATCACATTTTTTAAGTGACGTTACACAACCGCACTGTTGAGTATTCATTGTTTGTTGTCCCAGAAATGTGTTGGAAAAGACCAAGGATCGACTCAAGTCCAGGGAGACATTTTCAATCGCTTTTCAAACTCAACTGAAAGTTTTCCAGAGAGAACCCTCTACACGAAAACCCTGAGCTGAAGAAGTATTCGATTGGATGAATTCCTTTGTAGTCACCATTTCAATGCGATACATTTTGAACTTTTGTTTTTCCTTTGACATTTTTCTCAGTGTTGACAGTTTGGCTGTAATCTCAAAAATAATTCGAACTGTATTAATACTAATAGTCGAAGTATGTACGAAAATGAAAATCATCACCATGAAATAAGCATTCCCAAATACATTTTTAGTAAGATTATTCGAGACACCAATTCTTTTCTTAGAAAAAAAGCACACACAATTTCAAAATTTCTAAAAGTTTGAAAATGAAATCAAATACGAAAGTGAGAATCAGTGCCATGATGGGAGCATTTTCAAGATATTATTATCATTATTTTTTATGGTGTCTCATGCGATACATCAAATCTTGTCTCGGAATTACAGGCACAAACAAATTCAGAATCTCTACGAAAATAAGAATCATCGACATGAAAGGAGCATTCCCAAGACATTAAAAGTGTCTCATACGAGACCCACATCATGTCTCGTGCGTCTTAAGGCACCAAACACGTGTCTGCAAATGAGCCGCTGTTTCGCGCTTGTTCTCTGTGCGTTCATGAGCGTGTGCAGTTTGTCTCTAGGTTCGTGCCAGGTTCCGAGCTCAGACCGCGTGATTAGAGCTCAGGTGGCTACTTCACAACTGCCGGGTCCCGAAGTACATGTTGTGTACAGAATGCGGAGGAATAAATACTCCTCGGGAATGTCGTGACTGACGGAAACAGCGGCGTGGCGTGCATCGCAGAAGGTGGAATGCATTTTCAGACAAAAACAACTTCTCAGACATGTTCGTATGGAACGTCGTTAGCCTCGTTGTGGAACAGTGCGTCGTTAATATCATAGATCAAGCATCTGCCTACACTCGACATTCCTGAGAGATTCTTGTGGACATGTTTGATATGAGGAACAGACGTACAAAACCAACTGTCTTCTTTTTAAATCAACTCCGAACTATAATCGAAGTTTTGAGTTTATATAACTTGTGACGATATCTACTTTTTGGGGTATCTCCTTATAAAAAAAATCAAACTATCATATAACTTTTGCGTTTTTAATAACTTATGGAAGCAGTTTTTGGTAGCTACACCGCTGTTCTGAATACTAAAATGTATTTTAATCTTCCTGACTTTAACTTAGTTTCAATGCAACTCTATTTCTATATGAGAGCTACATTTTGAATTGTATATGGGAGTTATTTTGACAAAGCTTTTGGTATAAATGGTCTTCACAATTACCGACCGTATCCAATCAATGCTTTCTAATCTACAAATTTAGATTACAAATTTAAAAATTAGTCTGCGTTAACAACTCTGTCTTGCCCTTCGGTGTCAGTCAACTTAAAATATTTTATCCTCCAGTTACTCGACAAACGTCCCCCCCCCCTTCTCCCCCCCCCCCCCCCCGTGGATTGTTGAAGCTAAGGTGTGCTCGACATAATAGCGCTGTTTATATATAAGCTACATCAACTGACTTCATAAAATTGAATTAATTGCATACCGCGGATAGCGCGCTACACAATTACGAAGCAGAGTTAATTTTTACCCCCCTCCCTTGACTTTCACGAGAGCGCAGGGGGGAGGGGTATATAGGCCACACGCGAGGTGGAAACTATTGCAGAACTTTCTTAACGGCTGAAAAGCGTTCATTAAAAAGCGTGGATCTGTCTTTAATTATATTAGGAACTGCATCGAGCTGGAATTAATAGCCTCGTAACGGGATCAAATGGCTGCTACTGAATAGTGAAATGGCCCGATGAAATTACCAGGAGTGAAGAAGAAAGTTGCCGTGAAAATATGGCATTATTATAAGTGTGAGATTAGCGAAAATGGATTCTGAAGAGGTTGATTTTCTAAGGTCTACTTTCAACCTCTCGACAACGATATGGGCAAGATATAGAAACGTCATTGTTGCAAAAATCGAATAAACATTTTGTTTCCCCCTATGAAAGTATGTAATAACGCTTGATAATGTGAATTAGTTTTCAAAAGTTCGTTTTATATCCGAAATAACTATTGCAAATGTATAATAGTAAAACGCTTCGGAACGATTTCAGTTCATTTCAGTAATAAATGACGTCACGATTCATCCCAATTTCGCACGACAAGTGAAATCAGTGTTTTAATTCAATTGTATCGAATGGCATGTTGTGCTGTGAAACACTGTTGCATGTCGCCATGTTCCGTCCGGGCCCGGGAAACACTTAGTCCCCAGTCACGTGACCTGACCTCGGCGAGGGGCGGAGTCCATTACACTATTTTATAGTGCCACACTGGAGGGTAAATAAACCGAGTACTTTAAATCCGAGACACATTTACTATCAATCTCTCAGACATCCTTCTTCGTCCTTCTTCTCCCCCTCCCCCATTTGCTCGCTCGGATACATGCTGTTTGGTCCCCCCACCCCCATCGAGGAAAACATTCGAATTATTGCATTCAAACATTGTAACTGCCGAAAATACTGAAGACAACGAATCGGCTGGCTTCTTTAATCTAATGTTTGTTGTTGATTTCATTCGAAACTTTCCCTTTTTGTTATTAATGTGTATAAGAAAAGCTGAGCTTTTAATATGTTATGATGATGGCTGTTATAATAAAACATACTGCGAAACTGTAGCATTCCTAGAACATATTTCAGCCACAACAATACATTGTCAATAAAAAAGACGTTCTAGTATTGTTGCTGGAAACTAAATCTGTTCCTCTGCTTCCGTATGTCTAAAAGTATTATGAAGAATGGATCATTTATATTATTGAACCGAATCGAAATTGTTTTCCCCAACTTGGCGCAGGACGCGAATCATAGTGGACTTTTTATGCGTCAATTCTATTACATTTTATTAAACTCGATCAAATATATTTCACTACCATCTATGACACCATTTTGTAATATCAGTGATTGTTTGAGAAGTGAATGAAAATCATTTCCCCGGACATTTCCCACGAGACACACTGCGTATTTAGTATCGAAAGCTGTGGTAACTAAAATGTCGATTCTTCAAATTCCCTCAAAATCCTCTAAAAGTGCTGAACTCGGCGGCTCTCTGGTCTAAAGTTCAATGGAAATCAACATGAATGCGTCTAACCCTGGAACTCGTATCTGCGAATTTGTTTACCAAATCAAAGCAATGCGATGTCTCTGGGATAGAGATGTAATGGAAAATCAACATCGCTCGATGCAGAGTTGCCGGATCTCGCGAGTAATGTGCAGATGTTCGCGGGGAAGACACAATTGCATTAGCGGCAACGTGGCAACGTGGCCGACATAAGTAATGGCAAGCTGTCGATGCGAAGACAGCGACACTGTCGTGGTCGCGCAGAAGATGTTATTATATTCACAGTTGTTCGAGCAGGATTTCAGAACTTGCAGCCACAACTGTCGCTGCCAGTTTCTGCTTCGTTGAGCTTTCGATGAAAGCTCACCAAAGCTCGTCTCTCAAGACGCTACGTAGTTATTAGTGACGTACGACAAAACTTGAAAGTGCTTAAAGACATTTGGAGTTTAATTAAAGTAATTAATAATGAGAATTTAGCATAGTCGACCAATCAGATGTCTCTAAATATGTATCCAGCTTGTATTGGGTTTTCGTAGATACCTAGTTTTGAACTTTCAAACAACTTTATATTCACTAAATTACTTTTCAGCTATTTTCAAAGAGATCTGCATTGAATATGTTAAGATATTGGAAATGAGATGCAAAACAAGATTATTCTTATTGCATTCCTCAAAACATAGAAAAAACGAGCTTCACATTACATTCGACTGGAATTCTGCTTTCAAAAGAATTTAAATAAACATGTACTTACGTGATTTTGTATTAACTATTACTTCGTCGACGTACAATGAGAGGAGGGGGAACGAAGTTTAAGCCAGCAGTCAAGTCCTTGCTTTCTGCTCGGCGGTGCTTTCAATAAAGTGGTCCCAAAGCTCGCCTGCTCGAAACTTGATTGTTCGATGGCATAATTTCAGCTACACATTTTACAACCAACGAGCAGTGATTTAGCTCGACATTCACTGTGTACTAAACCAACAAACCATACTTTTTGTATTGAAAAAAACACGACATTATTAAATACGAGTACGAAGTATAATCTGTGATTTAAATCTCTGTCAGATTTGTGTCAGGCTTGATGGATGCGTTGGTAGACTGTTCGACAAAACATCCTCCCAGCCGTGTCCCGTGGATCTACACGTATATTGTGTGTCAGCCGGCGAACATGATTTATACATTTCACAAATCTGGAGAGCGACCATTTTGTACTGACTGCGTACTTCTTCGCCAGAGGTACTCGAAACGCGTTGTTACTCCTGACGGGGACGTTCTACCGGATTGGTCAATTACGTAAAAGATAATCCAGTTATAGTGGAGATCTCTCGGTAGGCTATTACACAGGCGGTGATTTCGTGCGGGAGAATGGCCGCCATTAGTCGACGTGCTAGATGAAGGAAGACAATGGAGGTGTTATAGTCTGTCTGTACCGATATAGAACAATACAAGAGAGAGAGAGGTGAATAGTTAGAATATGAATGAGGTCTTTGTTGTATATTGGAAAACTATGGACAGACTTCGGCCAGCTGCCTTCTAGTATTGTTTTCCCACTCATTACGTATTCTGAAAGTCCACGTCTTCTTCTTCTTCTCTTTGATCGATCTGAACTCTCTGTGGACATTAAGTCCTCATTGCTAGAACATTGTTGCTATGGTAACATGCATACGTCGGCATCTTGTTCTTTATCGTTTGTCATTTAGTTCGCGGAGTTCCTCGACGATGACCACACTGGAGAGGTGTTTCGCGTTCACTTAATGAAATTCCAAGTCATGATCTAAGGATCAGTGACGAGTACCAAACATTTTCCAAGCAATTATCCTGAACCGTTTGCGACGCCATCAATTCCAAGAGGCTTGCGGAGGGTCCGGGAATTACAATTGCAGATTCACGTCTCACGCGCTCCCTGTCAATTCCCAATACAGCTCTGTATCAAGTTACGTCAAGCGGGCCGATATTATAGGAAACTGATAGTTGTTTATTTATCATTATCGCTGGAGCCTGATTCCGGGTGACGATCTGGGAGGAGGGGGTGAGAGAGAAAGACTGATATCGGGGAGAGATGAAAGGTGGCGGGATGTAAACTGTGATTTATTCTCTTTGCTGCGGATAATGCCGTTCTCTTGGCCAGACACCAGGAAAACCTAATCTACTTTCGTTCGCCTTTAATTCGATGCGTTATCAATCCTGCCCTATTCTGAGATCCACTTTATATGGAGCTGTATCAGCTTGTATCAGCTCTTCCTTTCCAGAGATTTAAAAACATTCTTTATTGTATTCTGTTCTTTTACATGAATTTGATCACAAAATAATTCAAACAGGTTTTTACTCTAAACGTTCAACTTTTAAAAAAAAATTAAAAACTTTCATTAGACTTTAGCTCGCTTTCTATTTTTTGTTAGAATGTTTTCTTATTTATTTGTTCAGATTTTAATCTTTATAGAAAGGCGCTTTGTAGCTCAAAGACATATTTTAAAGTCAGTTACATTCTAGAGTTCCAGAGCATTGTTACTTTGTCCAAATCTATTTGTTGGTAGGAATATTTTAGAGTAGTGTGAAAGAAGAACTTCGAAGGCACAACTTGATTGATGTAAAAGATGAAGTTATAATTCAAATGTTTATGTTTCCATTTTTAATTATTATTTAAGTATTGCCAACTATACCACTGTGTTTAATGTGTTAACATACACAAGGTTGACGCCTATTGGGCCGGTCTTGCGTTACCTAATTCGTTTTATTCAAATTTGGAAGACAGTCTTGAGTCTACTAAATTCACAAGATTTTTTTGTGTATGGAGATATGTATATTTTCAATATTTTCAAAATTTTAATTCACTCAACTTATAAAGAGTTTCATATTTCATTGTTGTCTACTTCATATACCAAGAAAACAACGGCGTCTGCTACACCATCGCCTCCTGGTTTACATTATCGCAACTTAATTTACAATTTCACTCAAGTTTAAGATTACTTACCGGCTCAGTGCTTGCGTTGTGCTTAGTAGCTTAGGAAGCGACGCCGCCTGGCGCATAAAATTTTAACCGTGTTTCCAGCTGCATATCTGGCCTCGCTATTTTTGTTCCGATGTAGTACACAAACTCCCGTCTCTAGAGGGAGTTGCATTGTTAATTAAGTCTTGGGAACTTCGTCTCAACGACAGGAGAGCAATATTTATAATACCAGTCTTAATCATAAACAATAATATTGTAATTTTAATAATAAAGCTGGAGATGCCTGCCGCTCTGTTCCTGATGCATAAATATGAAGACGCCTTTGTCTGTCTTGAATTCGCTTATGAAATTTCAAATTGAGTTGGTTTTCCAGCTTAACTACAACAAATTATGTTCTGAACTGATAACTTATTGATTTTTGTGTATCGTTGTGTTCAAGTGGCCACCCGACTACTTAGTAATATCGCATTATGAATCAGTAGAAGGGAGGTCTCTTGAACACAACTTAGCACGGAAGTTGAAAGTTATTAAATAATTAATATTGTTTCGGAATGTTGCTCGTATTTGGTTACATCACCTACATCGATCCCAAAACTTGATTAAAGTGTTCTTTTTTAAACAAACGTCACGGTAATTTCTGCGTTAGTCGGGTCGACCAATCAGCGGCTAAAAATTTGACAAGTTGACGGAGAAAATAAAGATGATTGGTCTGATAGGTTAATAAGAGGTTATAATCAAGATTACTAAGAAGTAGGTTGCGTGTGAACGCAATTGGATTACTTTCAACATACGCACCGCAAAGTGGGGTCAGCCAGAGACACCTATAGGTTAACAACTTCAGTTGAATTTCTGTTTCTTTTGGCTTCCAAATCGAAGCGATGAACTTTACCGAAGACTCGCAGCAGACGATACGGCTCGTGTATTTATTTTGTCGAAATGAAAATAGCTTTGTCTGTCGGTTTCTTGCGTTTCGCGTGCGGCTCTCCGACCGAGCCGAGCTCGTCGGTGACAGGCGCAGGAAGAGTAAGAGCGTCTTAGAACGGAAACTAATTGCACATTTCGTATTCTACGTCATTTACTGCTTGGCCGGGTTTTACTTCCTACGTAGAAAAGAAGACGGGGAAAACTGAAAATAAAGATTCTTTCAAATTCCGATCAAGCAACCCCTTTCTCGTTTTGTTGAAAACCTTTTTGTCGACGATAAACACCTCAATTTCAATTAAAAAATTCAATCTGCTCGTTCTTTATTTATAAGGTTTAAGTATGTATTAAATTGTGCGATATTATTTCAATATCGAGCTGCAGGAAGTGTTGGAGACGACGCAAGATGTGAATTGTGTTCTCTGTCACGTCTCCCAACAGCTCTCCGGAGACAAAAGCAGACGCGAAGAATATTTCCCGGGAGAGGTGTTCAAGAAACGAGAATTAATAATATTCAAAACTACTTCTCGCTTCGAGAATCGCTTCGTGTACACATATACTTGAGCTTTAGAATATGTGGCGTAGCGTGCTGTCGATACAGCGATTTGAATAAAAAGGGTAACTACAATTGCACTAAGAGAAAGATAAACTTGAGGGCTTATTTCCCTCTTGAAGTTATCTCAGTAAAGTTTGAAGTGACGTATAAATGAAACTAATTAACTCGTAAAATATCTTGCAATGGTTTTGTTATCACTTTCTTCACAATGTTTCGTATACAAATTGCTTTCAATAAATAACTGACGTGCTTAAATCGTGCGTGAATTGTTTGCATGAAAAACTCGAGCAAATAATGGTAACTGCGGTATAATTTAAAAGCGTGTATGGTACCAGGTGATTTCAGTGATAAAAAGGCTTACAGATCACAATATATTAGGTTTTTACTGAATAATTAGTTGACCTGATGGTCGAATTCATGTTTCAGCTTGATCAGAAAAACTCTGACAGAACATGAACCAAAAACGGGAAACAACGATTGCAAGTGCCAAAAATGTCAAAGTAGATATTCGTGCACAAACACATCTGTTTTATTGAAATGTATTTAGTTAATTAAAAATCATGCTTCCCTGCACGCATTACCATTATACCAAAATGAACGTTTAGCATTGACTTTCAACATATCGGTACAGTTGTCTATAATGAGATCCGCTTCTCCATGAAATCATTGCTTCATATGGCTGCTTCTAATGACGGCCATCTTGACGTTGGCATTGAAGCAGCTACATTGGAGAGATCTCACAATCACAGCCAGCTAGAAGACGTCTCGCGGGAGATTTAATGATGAAAGCTCTCTTTATCAGAGAAGACATTTGTTTCATATTTAATACGCGGAATCGTTATCCTGAATGTGATAGTTATGTAGATAGATTCGAGTCAAAACTCATTAGTTGGGGATAATCCCTTCGATTATTTTGACTGGGTAATTCCTAAACCCCAAAAAATAGTGTAATTCTTTTTCGCTATTATTAAATTCATTGTCCTCTATAAAGCGGTGAAACTCTACGTCGTATTTCACATGAGCTTTGTATTCATTGACGTCAGCGCTTGAATACTCGTCGCTTCCTGTTTTTAACACCAAATTTTATATAACATAAAAGTTTCATGCAATAAAATTGTGAGTTTGTGCTTGCAAACAGCCCTCTTTACTGGAAGATAAATAATAATTTTATTGTATTTCATTTAAACTCCGTCTACTTTACACTTGTTATGCATTATTTTGACTGCTCACGCGAATTTCGTCAGATTTTATCTACTTGAAATCTTTTAACTCTCTAGATGTGACAAGAAATGTAGACAACTCTGCAAATCGTCACCTACACAGGATTGTAGATTATAGAGTGTGGAGTTAAAAAGTTAAAAAAGAGTTTAAAAGAAAATGTATAAAAACACATTTCACGTGAATTAAATACTTACTTTTGGAACAGTCTTAAACAAAGCACAATTATTGCAATAGCTCACTACTTTATAAACATATCCATAGATTAATATCTGCACTTCAGTGGTAGAAGGTCTTATGTCAATTTTTTATTATTGCGTTGCACACTTTTGGAATCATGTTGTCAATTGTAATTTTACTTAAGTCATCAAATACAGTAATATTAAGGTATACGCTTACAAAGTGACTAGTGTCAACATTATAAATGTGATTGTATGAAAACAGAATTACTGGTTTTTGAGCTCAGCTCAAGAATCATTGAAAACATCGGACCTTCTACCTCTGAGGTACAGATATAGTTACATAAATTAGTTGTCATCCCGTCGATATTTATGGTTGGTAGAACTATAAAACCAAAATTTTTATCAAACATTAATTTTTGATACCAATCCAAATGCACACAACGTTAAACAACTCATTTTTCATCCCTGCATAATTGAGATAATACAGACTAATTGCAAATTGTCCGTCCATTGAGGTCACCTATCAAATGACAAATCTCCCCGCAGATAAACAATGTCGACATCAAATGGAACTCTCAACCTGCTTGCAGCTATTCAGCGTGCAATCTCACGTATTGTCCATGCCTCAGTAATGACAACCTTCAAACGCTTGTTATGAGCAGAAATAAAGTGACCGCAAGCCGTGCAATTAGATCCGGGTCAGTTGAGGTTGGTACACGTTTGCCGACCACATGACACGGGCACAGACGAGGCAGGGGACATGTTATTCAGTGCAACTTTGCCCACCGTCTGGGCGGGAGATTAGATCTCGGGCTGCGGCTTGATGACATGCGCAGATTTAGCGCCACAGCTGGACCATTACATTCGGACGGTAAATTTTGTGATGAAAATTTGTATTATTTTTATAGTGTTGTCCAAATATAAATATACATTCAAATACTTATAGATATTTTTATCAATAAATAACTGCTGGAATCTTTGGCTGGAATACTTATTTTGAAATTGATTGAGTGATTGAACATTAGGATTTGGAAGTACTTTTGAATTCGCACCAAATATGCACACAAATAATCCATTTTTACAGAAATACTTAAATATAAATACAAACAAACCCCAACAATCATTAACAATTTTGTTAATGAATAACAAAATCAACAACTACCAAATAGTACAACTTGTTTAATATTAATTTTTACAGTACAGTTTGGTACAGTTTTTGTTATTAATGCAAATAAATAAATATAAATGGCTATAATATTTAACAAGTTGTACAGTTATTGATTTTGTTAGCAGGAGGTTTGTTTGTATTTATTTATTCCTTTTAAAGGTTTATAGTTTGTTTGTATCTATGGGTAGTCTCGTCCGAGATGTTCTAGGTTTTGAATTTTGAATATCCTCTTATTTCTAAATTACTTTTCGTTTACGTTGGATATACTCCAATATATTTGAAATTATTTAGCTTTGTACCATTTCATTAGTTTCTACTTAACTGGCTTAGAAAAGTAATACAAAACCTTGGTCATCGAAGCCTGTGAATGACTTATTAAATCTGTTATTTATCTTCCTGAGTGAAAACTCATTAGCGTGTTCGCATGTAACAGTGGGTCAGCCATTGTTCTGCCTCCAGAGCTCTGTAAATCCACTCCCAGAGCGGAAGTCGCAAACTCCCTTCACGGTGTGATTGCACAAAGTCTCGCTCGCCATTGGTCAGCGCGATCTCTTGTTCTACCCACAATTCCGTTCGCAGCGTAGTTATTGTCATGCGGCCGCCGAGTTATGGGAATTAGACAACCTTTGCCAACGGCTAATGCACGCTGCATGGGAATTGTTCACAGATTCTCCAAGTTTACGAGTGGAACGCAATCCAATTCATCTTTATAGAAGCAAGGAAATAATTGTTTCCTTTAAGCTAGAATTGTGTAGCAGATGCTTTCATAATATTGATTTGATACGTCCCATATTAGTTTAACTGAAGTACTATGATAAAGAAAATTTGTTTTGTAGAAGATTCTGTCATTTGATTCGGAATTCTAAACTGGATGGAGCATACAGATAAAGTTCTCATCCTTACATTTGTTTAAAAACTGTTGATTCTTGATTTGCAAAACGTTGCATGCTCCATCTATGAGATAACTAATGAAGCGAAAGATCTCCTACATAGCATTTTTCAATGTTAATTGTTAGAAAACAATGGTAAAAGAAATCAACATTGTAGCCACTTGTTTCACTTGTTGTACTTTGATTGAAATATGGTTAAAACCGTGCTATATATTGTGTGCCCCCGTGGCTCGTTGGTGGTGACACTGGAGTTACAAGAAGAGGTGAAGACCAAGAGCCATCACACGCGGGCTCGAACCCGGAAGGGGGCGCACTCTTTTTATTTTTAATTTCAATTGCAACATTGTATTACTCTTCATAAAAATTTATTTTATTCACTTAATTAACTTCTGTGATTTGATATTTATAAATATTTCCTTTAATTTTAATCAAAATAACGAGCTATAGCCTTTTAGTGTGGAAAACTGTAACTAGAAAACTTCTCTATATAATGCAATAAAAGACGATGGACCGCTAGACGTGGCTGAGTGGCACTTGATAATGATCTGTCATTATTCTGATGTCAATGTTTTAAATTCTCTGTATAAGCCCATATTTTATCTAAGATTATATTTTCAATACGTTAGTCATTTTTAATAAAAGTGAAGAGAGTCGCAAACTTCACAACCATTACACCACACATCTTCCATCCACCCACATTGAAGATTTTACAGCAGCGTTATCTTACTCTGAACCATACGAAAGATAGCATTCTTATTGTAATCATCAAAATAGATGTAAGAGCAGAACTTTGGCGGCGTTTCCTTTTCGAATAAAACAAGATTTACCGCGCTTACGTCGCGCGCATCGCGAGTCGAAATGTCTTGGTCTCGTTACTCCGCGGTCAGCTTTCCGTTTTTATGTCACAAGAAAAGAGTTCGAATGCCATGTTGTGTCTCGGAATGGTTGCTATTCTTTTGTTAAACGCACTGGAGGAACGCATTAGGTTTATATACGGATTCAAATGAAATGCGGGGGCGAAATGCGAGCTAGTTTTTTTCCTTCGAGATGAAGTTTCTCTTCTCTTTCTCTGCACTGTATTGCGGGGATGTTGTTCGTTTGTTACCATGGTTTCCAATTCATCCGAGATGTTCTCGCCTCGCTCTTTCTCGCTTGCACTCTCGTCGTCATGGTTCACGTTACAACCGCAGAACTGTCAACGCCATTCTGAGTAATCAAAAGGCGTTTTCAAAGGCTATTTTTTTGGAGGGAAAAGTATTACTCAATCAAATCGCACGAGGCAAACGTCGATGTTTACGTCACACTTCCGTCTTACTTTTTAGTATTTTATGAATATTCTGTGCTTGTTATAACTTATGTGCAATTGCATTAAGGCCCTGTGTGTTCGTGACCTCCCTACTACTGATTTCTCTCCCTATATACTTGTGTTCAAGTGACCTCCCTACTACTGATTTCTCTCGCTGTATACTTGTGTTCAAGTGACCTCCCCACTACTGATTTCTCTCCCTATATACTTGTGTTCAAGTGACCCCCTGACTACTGATTTCTCTCGCTGTATACTTGTGTTCAAGAGACCCCCTGACTACTGATTTCTCTCGCTGTATACTTGTGTTCAAGAGACCCCCTGACTACTGATTTCTCTCGCTGTATACTTGCGTTCAAGTGACCCCCTGACTACTGATTTCTCTCGCTGTATACTTGTGTCTAAGTGGCCTCCCGACTACTTATTTCTCTCCCTATATACTTGTGTTCAAGTGACCCCCTGACTACTTATTTCTCTCGCTATATACTTGTGTCTAAGTGGCCTCCCGGCTACTGATTTCTTTCGCTGTATACCTGTGTTCAAGTGACCCCCTAACTACTGATTTCTCTCGCTGTATACTTGCGTTCAAGTGACCCACTACTGATTTCTCTCGCTGTATACTTGTGTCTAAGTGGCCTCCCGACTACTTATTTCTCTCCCTATATACCTGTGTTCAAGTGACCCCCTAACTACTGATTTCTCTCGCTGTATACTTGTGTTCAAGTGGCCTCTCGACTACATATTAAAACACTAGTTAGGTTGAAATGTTTCCTAAGAATCCTTTAGTGCGATTGGGTGGAACTTTTATAATAATTCGCGTTCACGTTTAGTCAAGTATTTCGTCTCATAGCGAACAAACTCCTCAGTAAGTCTTTTGGATTGTCCTTCCTGAGACTTCTAATTCAGACTTTTGCTTGAATATACGAGAAGTTAACTGCTATGCTTGTTTTGTAAAGCTCAATATGGCTAGTTTCAACAATATAAATTCTCTTGGTCAAGCAAATTGGTATTGCAATAGCAGCAGAAAACCATTGCTATGTTGTAGAAGTTGTCATTTTATGTCCTTGAACGGAATCGAGTTCTCAATGTATGGAAATGTTTTGTCATTGGTGGTAGTTTGAGAGAGACGTGGTGTTTCGCTTGCACATTTCATGTGTCTTGTTGCCTCAGCTGCACTGGCAGTAAACTTAATGGACCGTTATGGAATTGTAAAGCTAAACCATAAAAATGTTGGTGGATGTTCACTTGTAAGTTAGTATGTCGCTTGAATGAGATGCTTGGGGGTTTCTTTTACAACTCACGATGATGTTGTTCAGTTTTCTGTCAAGGGATTAAGTTGAAAGTTTCATATTTCCTGACGAATTTGCATATATATTTATAATGTGTCTCGACTGTGGATCGAACCTGGACCTCTTGATTGCGGAGATGGATATTGAAGAAAAGATAAAGATACAGAAGATAAAAGTATATATATAAAGATACTTTTTCTAAAATATCGAGATACAGATTCGAAATAACGAATCGAGATATAGATACCAGATTCTTCAAAATGTATATTTCTTGTATACTTTTACGAAGTACCACAAACCTACTAAGTACTTATTTGTATACGACAAGCAAATTTGACGTTTTTGTGGTTTTATAGAAAGCTCTGCGAAAACGTATCTAGTGCATTACAATTAGTATATTATAGCTTTATGGTGAACCTATAGACTAAGTAAGAACTTTAAATGGTTTTACTACAATTTGCAAAATCTGACAGTTATGATGTCATAAAAATTACAATGCTGAGAACTTTTTAGAATAACTATGGAATTAATAATTCCCTCCAGGAGTTTCATATTGTATTTTGTAAATCAAGCCACAAATCGTTGATATTTGTATGTAAATTTTTAAAAGTAACCTCGAGTTGGGAACCTCGGGCAGTCGGTCGAAAATTAAATTGACTGCGGTCCATTCTGTTGCGGGAGTACGTGCCCAGAGAATGAATACACACTCCGATTATTTTAGAAAACCATAAAACCTGACCCATGGAATATGGCATTTACAAAACTTTAGTCCTGAAAAAAAGTTCTCCCCCCTTCCCCCCACCCCCCTACCCTCGAAGTCAAGTCTCCTGGATGTGACTGGACTTTGTAAAATGCTCTCTCGGTCCGTTCGAATATTGATGTCATCCCTGGTTGATTTTCCCTCCCTGGCTTGTAGCTCGGGTTGACGAGGTTATAGATTGGCTCGATTCGTCTGTTGGAGAAGCAGTGAATGTTTTCGCTCTGCCCTCTGACCCCTCTACTTGGCACGAACTTAGCTGCAGCTTAGCTCGGCTCCTCGGAGATGATGCTATTGATGAGATGAATCTCGGAGGAGCGACAACGGTCACTTGTAAAAGACTCCTTGTCTTGCTGACGCTCTCGTTCATGAGATTACTGGACTTTGAAGTTCCTTATCTTAACTAACCAGGAAGGCATGAGAGACGTAGTTCCTTAAGGAACTTCCGCAAGTTCCTTGACGTTTGAAAAAACGTACAAAGATCACACTGAGCTTATAGACTCAATACATCATGACATTTCTATATTTTCTATATGACAATGTTCTACCAATATGTTGAGTAAATAATAGTGAATTTCAATAACTCTGTAAATCAGAACACATTACCTTCTTTGTAAGTGATCAATGTCCTGTAGTTCTTTGTGTCGTTTTCTCAGTATTAAACAAGTGTATCAAAATAGAGAATAAGTAGGAGATACTGCCATTTAATAGCGAGGCAAGAATTAAGCGTCGACTTATTGATATTGAGAATATCTTAATTTACAAATTCAGAGAATTGTATGAAAGCAAAACAATAACAATTTCGTGTCCTGCGGTTAGTGTGGAGTTTCCCCACACGAAGATAAGCAGAAGGCCGCATGAAGCTGTGTGGAGATTATTGGAAACCTGCCTGTTAGCTTTCTAGAAGTCCCATTTTCACTCGATTTAACATTCTCTTGATTAATACACTTTCTAGAATTTTTCTATTTTAATAATCAAGACGGTGCTGAAAGAAGAGAAATTATTATCATACGACTGAATATCTTTCGGCTTATGAATAATTAGAATCAACGGAAATGGTCTGGGCGAGGGTTGAGGAGAGGGGAGGAAAGGGGGAGGGGATCGGAAGAGAAGCTTTTTTCTTTTAATCACAGGAGCTTTCACCGAGTGATTAGCGAGAGAAATCACTGGGCGAGAGAGTGCATTGTTTAATGGTCAAGTACCACTCCTGACAACGCTCAGGAAAATATTCAGACAAATCCAGAGCTCGGGAACAACTTTTAATTATTTCCTTTGTCAGCGTTATTTACTGGAGAAAACAATTTTTTCACTCGCCGTAAAAAAAACTTTATATTGCTGAAGTTTCTCCTGATAAGTTATTATTAGTCGGTAACATGTTTTGGAACACAAACTAACGTGTCTCACTTGTGTTTTGTTGAACTGGGCTGACTCGTTGCCGGTCCCGCTGGCTCTGCAATCACAGCCTCCTTCCACGCCGAGGCTGTGATCATCATTATCTCGTTCCCTAATCTCCTGCGCCGCTTGCTTTGTTCCCTGTAGCCGGGATGCTGTGCCCTCTCTCTCTCCCTCGTGTTGTGTTCTCGGAGGATTTCTTTCTCTCTGTAGCTCGTTAGACGAGAATCTCCTATCAAATAAAATAATTGCGAGTTGCGTTTGGCTTTCCGAAGAGCGGATAGTTACGTCACGTCGGCGACAAAACGTCTAATCCTTATTCAATTTACTACCAGCTTTGCTCGGCGAAGAATAAAACACTCGATTCTTTTCTTTTTCCAGCAACAAAATGATTGAAACACAAACTTACTTAATATATACTCATTTCTTCTGGGCGAACTAGCGCAAACTAGTAAAACTTGTCCTATTTTCCTCTTAAATTTACGTGACAAAGTACATTGATCGCTAAATGCATAACATTATCGTAAGAACCTATTATTTGTATTGCGTTTTTTTTTCTTAAAACCGAGCGATGCCATTAAACTTTTTTTGAAAGTGAAAAGGTCATTCGTTGAAAGAAATGTCGCTATATATAAAATGCCAGTGCTTCGTTAGCATCTTATGCCTCCATATTCCTTGGCAGATTCATGTATGAATCTAGTTCGTAGACACGTGGATTGGAGAATAATTCTACTGATTTTCGAGTAGATCGACAGAACAGTGACTACGATGATTAAATGGAACTATCTCCTCATTTGATTGACTGCTTACTGAAGTTGCCGAGGCTTCGTAAGCATTCGTCTATGAAAGTTGGTGAGAATTGCTACTTGACAGCTCTCCAGTGCCTTCTGTATGTACTGCACATAAGTATACTATAAACGACACGTGAATATTTAATCTCACTTCACGTGCCGCTAAGTATACTTTTGTGCACACTTGGGATCAAGACATACTTGAGATTACTTACTTGGGACTGCTTACTACTTTATGACGTCATTCATGTTTCACAAGCTCCTATTATCGGGAATAGTTGACTCATTATTCAACAAGAACGAATAGCAACTGACTTTTTATTATATCAATAGTTTGGTTTGGACACTTGGATATTTTGTCATTCCTGTCCTGCTATTCCTGATGTTCGTCCATACATAGAAATCAAAGATAGAAATGTATTACAGCAGTGCGATTGTGTAACTCTCATTCTCCGATGTACATGTACATCTTTCGTTTCCAGCCAATAGCGGAAAGGGACCACCTATTTGATTCGCTATTGGCTAAAAGTGAAAGATGTACATCTCAAAATGATAGTTACGCATTAGAGCTGCAGATCACCGTTCACATTTTAAGTTAATTTCGCTATGAAACTGGTAAATTGTTGTAAGAAGTAATATTTTAATTATTAAGTCAATTAAAATATGAATCATGTGCTCATTTGTAATTTATGTCAGTTTACTTATTAAGACATCACTTTGGAATAATGTTAGGAAATAAAACTGTACTAATTTACGTATAAAATGCAGCGTGCAGCTTAACTAATGGTTTCAGAATTTCTCGCCTCATGCATGCAATTGTGCAAGCTCAAGTCTCAAAGAAGAGCATCATGACTGACCTGGATAAAAATATGCTTAAAATGTCAAATGCGCTCTATGTTTATGATTGATAGCGCTGACACTTTTTAAAGGTTTTGACTTTTGCCCTTGCTTTCCTTGCAAAATTTCAATTTGATCGGACAAACGGTCCATTTCATTTCTCAAGTACTTAATCAGATTTGTTCAGACAGTAAGACTTTTTTCGTATGAAGAATTTTGTCTTGTCATAGAAACGGTGTGACTTACATCGCCTCAACAACCAGGAAGAAAGAAACCAAACACAAATACCCGAGCCAAAAGATTGAACATGAGCCCTCGCTTCGCTCGTTTTACAGCAAAACAGAACATCTGATGTCGAACCTGGCACTTCCAGGAGACTGAAACACAACAGCAGATGGATGTTGTGTTTCTTATGCGTGCTAAAACTAGACATGCAACGAGTCGATAAATTAATCGCCCTTTCTCGTGCTATCACAGAAAGGCACCTCCACCGTAATAAAGCGTACTTTAATGGCATGATGTATTTGTTATATTTTTACCGCCTATAATTTTGATGCCATTTTTCTCTCATTTCTTGGATATTGTGAATTATTTGACTGTCACGACACATACTTTCGCCAAAGTGGTTCCATAACTTAAATTCTTATTACGAAATTCTTAGAAGACGTAATTTAACAGCCTGGACTAATTAAAGAGCGTGTAGTTTATGAATGTCATTTTGTTTGCTTGCAGGTTAGTCTGAGTTCACGTTGAGCGTCGCGACGTCTTCCCGAGGTCCCGGTGAGTTGCAACTGGAAACAATTAAGTCTCGAGAGCGTCGCGTTAAATGCGTCGTCACGTCGTCCAAGTGGCTCTTTAGACGTCTCGAAGACGTCCGTCGTTGACCCGACGCCACTCGTGATCGTCGCCTCGCGATTTGTACAGCTCTCGACCTCGCCCGATGATGGTGCACTTCGTCGAGTGTATCGCCGCGTCATCGTCGCGACGCTTCCGGCCGTCGCATTAGTCGCATTCTCCGCGACTTCCGTTGCTCTCGCACCCTCGACAACCACCTCACTCGCCCTCTCGCTTCACCCTTGCTTGAAGATCGTATTAAACGTCTATCTCTCTCTCTGAATCTCCGAACCTCCTCAGATTCCCTCACTTCACGACGTGTTCGTCTCTCTTGCTGCATTTGCCAACGTCTTCCTCGTGTCTTCTCACCTCAACCATCTCTTCAGTCCTCCCACTTACCCCAAATCTCTCGTCCACTCTCATGTCCACTCCAACGCCCTTCTTATCTTCTCACATTCGCTTAATTCCGTCCTAGATCTTCTACTCCTCGGCCTGGTTCAGTCTCTTGAGCTCGCCAACGCCGTCCTAATGCTCTTGTTCTCGCCCTGAGGTCCAAAGTCCTCCTCTTGCATACGTCACTAACCACAGTAACTTCCTCGCCTCATTACCTAAAACCACATCGCTCTCGTCATACTGTCTAACTCTCGCCAACGTCCTCGTTTTCTTTTATGAGCGCATCTTGCACCGACCTGACGAGCTACCCCCCTCCTTTGTATAGCCCCGACGCCGCGCTCGGCTCAGCTCCAACGCCCTCCCGATGCAGCTCCACATCGCCCTCCTCATATCCTCTCGCTCGCGCCATCGCCGTCCTCGCGCCATTAACCCCAAAATTCAGATCCCGCGCTTCTATTATTATTCACTAACAAAACATTCAGCGGAGCTCTCCATTGAAGTTCTCGTTCTTGCAAACTTGGATGCTGTGCTGAGCTTAGATAATAGGCGCTGAACCACACTTCGGGAACCTCCATTGTGGTCTCTATGGTAATTGCTATTACTTAATATACAGGGTGTCTCAGAAGTAGATCCATTATTCACGAATACATCCCGCGTTGCTGCAGAGATAATCAGATTAGAGGATAATCACGCTCATAAATAATTATCCGTCGCGTAGCCGGCGTTTACATTCGTGCGCCGAGACAATATGTCACTGATAAGTGTGCCGCTAATTGTATTCGAGGCGGCTCATTGAAAATAACCGGAGGCCCTGTCATGGCGCTCATTAGATTAAACTTTGAGCCCGGGTTCGATGCTTGAGGCTCTCAAGTCTTCGGATGATGCATTGCTTCGTGACATTTTCCCTGTGAGACTTTTGGATTATCTGGCGTGTTTACTGTAAAGTTACACGTGTTTGCTTGAAACGGACCTAAGTAATTCATGCACTCTATAAGAGAAGTGCTCCTGGGTGTCTCTAACAAAAAATATTCAAATTTTTTACTTGTTCCCTCTACATTAGTACCCCAAATGCGTTTTTATGGAGCAATCACGGAAGACTTCCTCCCCGAATATGTGTTGTTTCTTCCGTGTTTCGCCCTCGAATTCGTTTTTTGAGCGTTCTTAGAATGTCGAGAGGATTCCACCCCAAAGCTTCGTATATATTCATGCTATAACTGGGTTTTAATACACAAATATGCGTGCCTATAGGGTCTCTTGCGGTATGGTTCACACTTACAAAAAAAACATGAAGTTCTTCTGTTTGTCATCTTAAAACATTCGTCTAGAAGTGCGTTTTTTAGTGCGTCTTCTCATAGTGGATGGCACCTATTTACAAAAATGACAAGTTTCTTATGCCTCCTATCTCGAACACGGTTTATTGAGGGGGGGTGGTAAAGCGGGGGTCGTGCTCTTGTTTACTTCTTTACACTCCACCGAAGATTTGATTCATCTCTCTCCTTTTGCCAGCTTCATAACAGACTCAGTCTTTATACCGTTCGTTCCATTTCCAGTTGTGTGTGTAGTTCGAAGTGGCCCAGTATCGAGTGGTCTTTTGTTGACTTTGACTTGTGTTTTTCCCTCCCGCATACATCACGCGTGCACAATGCTCTGATGGAGATTGATCTCGGCTGGATCTGGGCGGCTGCATCTTTCATCCTCTCGCTCAGCCGCGGTTCCGCCGGAGAGGGATCAGTTGCGTGGAGCGCGAGTGGACTTCCGGGTGGAGCGGAACCGACGCGACAAGGCAACAATCATCTGCAATTGCGTTGGTTTTTATTGCATTTCCGTGACACTGTGATTGAATACAGATGTAGAAAGACATGTATGTTTGACATGTTTCAGTTTTCTTGAGTCAACGTTTTAAAATATGGATATGTAAAATGTATACAGATTGCTTGTATTGTGTTCTGGAAGTATCGTGTTGGAAGGATGGTGGGCAGGAGGCAGTCGAGTTTGTATGCTGGTAGCCACTCCAGGATTTGCGTTTAGGGATGAAGCAAAGTGTCTGTTTTGAAGGGATTTTTAATAATAATTTCCTTGATATATGTGTAAGTAGCACAGAAAACAGACCTTCAAGAACAGAAATAGCTGAACAATTGGTACTAGAACGAAATATTCAGTATTCACTATGTTGTAAAGAATATGAAGGCATCAAAATAATTGGTCATCATGGTTCGTCAGAAACCATATTTTTTCTATTGATTTGGCTCATTTTAAGGCTCACTTATCTTTTAGCCTACAATTTGATTACATGACACTCGAACAAATAATAAACGGTATTCGAAAGAAAATGATTGGCTGATCAAGGTTTGATGGCATCATCCCATGAAGTCTGTGCTAATGCATTATCTAGATCTAGTACATGAGCTCTGATTTTATTGATAATAACAAGGATTTATTGTCTAAGAACCCGACCGACCCGATTCGTTTTGTGCATAGTACCTTTTTCTAATTGATTTGAGTGTACGTACATTTGCAGAATATAGCAATCAAATAGACTTGATGACTAGATGTATGGATTCTTCTAGATCAATATGTCGATATTGTGCCGTGACTTCTGCGTCTGCTGTGCCTGTCTGAGAGGCTGTGTCATCTGACTCGGCTGTCTAGAGTCCTGGGTTCGAGTCTCTCTGCTGGTGTTCTCGACCCAAGTGCAGACAGATGTGTCCTCGGCACTTCAATTGCTGATAGACGACTTACTTCAGCGCTCAGTCAGATCAATGAACCCATGTGGATAGGAAATGTCTTAACATGTGAGCTGGACTTGATTTTATAGATCGATCTGCATTCCGATAGGTTCGTTCATTCATTGATTGGGACTTCGAGCTACCAACATTGACTAAGACAAATATGATATTAAAATAATATATTTGTATTGATTCGTTATTTTGAGATATTTATTCTTATCTTTCTTCTACTTTCAACTAGTGTTTTTCCAAATCTCATTTTATGATGACTTCCAGAATTTCTTTCCTACATTGCATGCATACATGCATTCCTACATTTTATTTATAAAACGGCAAAAGAGTTGCACTTTATTGCTTATTGTGCATCACAAGTTGCTCACGTTACTTTTTATCTTCCGAAATATTCCGAGTTTTATTTCTAAATCTGCATAAAGGAAACCTTCGAGGTTCGAGATTTCTTTTTAGAAGAACAATTTACCCACAATGGACCTATGTATCACGTACGCATACCGCAATCCTAGACCAACCTCTTTAAAGGAGCTATCACAAAATTTGCTTTAACAGTCCTCCCAAACCACATTCACCCAATGAAGCCGGGTGGAATTGTTTCGGAAAGTTTCCATTTGGTACATTGGTTCTTCGGATGAGGCCATATAGTTGTGCAACATCTCTCGGGGGGGGGGGGGGGGGGGGGGGGGGGGGGGCAGGAAATGTATTCATAATTACAGCCACTTGCGATAACAATGTCTTCCCCCATCCATTACCATTAACGCCTGATGGTCTATATATCGCGGAGAGACGTAGAGACAAATTAATTTGACAACCTATTGTCCATTATTGTAGCTCCCGAGCTTGGCAGTGCATTAATCCTGAACAACTGACACTGGAAGCCGCCGCCATTGTTGGAGCAATTACATTCTTAATTAGATGTCGTTCGTGGTTAATCGTGGAGAGAAGTGAGATTATTTTCCTGTTTTTCATTTGAGGTAGCTGGGCGGTTTGTGGACGCTTCTTTGGAATTTGAATACATTTATTTTTTGCCAAAATAAAGAAAGAAAGAATTATTTTTACTTCTTTGGAACTGAGAAAACTGTTAGTGAATGCCTTGATAAGCGAGCCTTCGCAATGTATGGAAGACCTTGACCCCATCTTGTATTTCATATTATCCATCAGGAAAGTTTTAAGTTAATTTTCCGGCGAAACTAGGAGACCGATCTTGATAGATCCCAATAGGGTACGAACAGGATAATAATTTACCTTTTTTGAAAAGTTGCCTGATGCGTTAGCTTGATCTAACAAAAACTTTTTTTGTGCGAAAAACAAAAAAAAAGTTCGGGCAAAGTTCCAGGTTTTCAGATTCTATTTATAATTTTTGTTGCCAATGTACCGTTTTAATTTGACTTATCAGTCACATTATTGATTTTGTACGTACTTCATATCTATTTGCCAGGATTTATATTGTTTGAACAGTGCTGTCAAAAGCTGTGAATATTTTTTAAAAATAATATACTGTAGTACACTTGTGAACGTTTTGAATTTCCCGAGCAGGTTCGCTTGATAACTGCAATAGATTTGCGTCAATATCGCTCGAAATCAGTCGCTACGGACGTTTTTCCTGTCTGTTTGTGGAATATGTGACATGTTTTACGACGACGCGGACCTGAAAAAAATCCATCATCGCTTTTGCTGCATCCGAACTCCTCGTCCACGCGCGATAAATCCGCTGTTTTTGTCGTCTAAAACTGCGTTTTGTTTTCCACGAACTCGTGGTGTGTGACGGGTTGCCTATATGCCATCCATTGAAGTGATTCCATTCGTAACGGCTGAAGTCAGAGTAATGCAAGCCATTATTCCACAAGGAAATAAAGCAATTATCTATTATATATTCCAGTTAGCAGTTGAGTACGGTGCAATTAGAAGCTAAAATGCATTTAATGAAATATAGACTTGCATTTGTCTGCGGCTCGGTGTTTTTTCAATTACCTTTGGTGTTGCGTTGTGTTCTGTAAACACAGTACAATATGAGGCGTGTTAATGAGGTCGGTAATGCAGACTGCTGTAATCACTCGATGTGAATTGGGCTGGAAATTACAATTTCAGTTTCAGGAAACTCAAATAGAATCTGTTGAAGTGGTTTTGCAAGCCGTGATTCAATGTTCCTTTCTCTCACTACTTAAATATTGAACTTGTTGACTAGAATGTTTCCATCTTCATGTCAGCCACTCAGTTTAAATCGAATACATTCAATATCAATATCAAAGAATTTATTTCATCTTCAATTTGTTTCTTTCAATAATGACTAAAGAAATGAAGTTTAGAAACCCTTGTAGGTTCCTTGTAGGTTAGAAAATGAGCGCATACTTTATTTATAAAAACTACACCAACATCAACAAAAGAGTTGGAATCTTTTACTAATTGGGAACCACTTTTTTATAATGAATAGGAATTCTGTGATGTGATAGGAAACGTTTCAATGAACTTTCCAATATGGTCTCAATTTAATTATATAAAGAACTAAGTATAAGTATACCTACTGTTTGCCTTTATTCACTGACTGATACTATGTGAAAATAATAATTTGCCTCTTACTTTGGAGTATACTTTGTAATAGAACAAAACATAGCCCACTGGCTTGAAATATTCTTATTTCAGAATGTTTCCTCTGGCACCTAATTGCTGTGTACACCTCTAGATCCCCTGTACAGATTGAAATAATTGCCTGAATACAAGCCGCCGCCTTCGCAATAAAAGTAATTAAATCAAAAGGTCATGGCGTCCCACCTCTGCCACCAAGTGTAGTATCCCACTTCTGCCACCAAGTGTACTAATGGATATAACGTGTAGCTCGTAGCAGTTCCTCTGGGGGACTCGATGACACTTGTTACCCACTCAACAATGCAAATCACAGATGCTGCGTATTAGTAGAGCCCTGAGAGCGACGCCACGGCTCGTGTTGTTTCCAAAGGGAAAGGATCAGGAAAATACCCAGACCTATGCGCGCTATTTTACATGGTTCAACTCGTTCGTTCAGCTCAACTTACCTTGCATATTTCACTGATGATCAAAAATGGATTACTAATTTTCTTCTCTCGCTTTATAGACGGTTAGACAGCTGATATCGAAGTGTAGTGATGTAAAATGAGAAAGATGCGGAAGTGATCTGTTAGTAAGGAGCATGTGGGATTATTTCAGTACTTTTTAGTCTCTTCATTTAGCAATCGTATCGTAAATATTGTATTTTCCCAGCATTTGCTCCTCAACTGATGAATCTAATGAAAACTGATCAAAGGGCGACCGTTCGGTTTGAACCCAGACCTCCGAAATATATAAACATCAACATGTTTATAATATATAAACATCAACACTAGGAGCGTCAACCGAAGAAACATCGTCTGCATTTGACAACAGCTCCCAGACCCTAAGTCAACTCAAACATTAATTCCTTATTTCTAGGAAGAGAAGTCAAGGGCTGTGCGTATTTCACTTACTAACCTTGATAAAAGATTGTTCGAGTGATATCTTGCCTCTTTCGTGAATATCAAGTCGAGATATCAATGTTGAATTGTTAAGTACTTTATCATGATCATAGACTGACAATGGGTCCTGCTTGTAAGTACACTCGAAAACTCAAATAATAGGTATTTGTCTTGAATTAATACCAAACATTTCTCATTTTACATTTCTATATTATCTGCTACTGGACTGTGTATAGGCTGCTTATATGTGTATAAGCAGGGAAGATGTTAAAGCAGTTAAAGCAGGGGAGATAGCACTGAGCTGCTTATAGGCTAACTTCTATTCTTCTATTCTCAGAATTTAGATACAGCGAATTATTTACCTTCTCCCCCTTTGCGCTCTTTTGTGATCGATGATCTTGTTACTCCAGTTTATGTTCAGGGTGCGCGTTATTTCGTAAAAAAGAGAACAAACTTTTTTCTGTCACAATATTGAAATGCACACCCGCTTTGGGGAAAGTTTCTCCCTCTTGTTAAAAAGCTCACGCCCCTCCCCTCCCCCCCCCCTCCCCTGAGTTCGACGAACTATCACCCCCGATGCTCGAGCAATAAACTTCCCGCAGAAGCAACTCTTCCTTCGCGAGGAGAGGTGTAATTTCTCTTCAACATCTCGCAATCTGTAAACAATGGATCGAATGAGAGTTTATCAAATTCTCTGCGGATCGTTCGAGAGATTACTCTCTCGCTCTCTCTCTCTCGTCGAATTCCAGTAACAAATTAATCTGTCCCAGTGTATCAGCGTCTGTCTCCGTCTCTCTCATGGACGGCGGTGTCTCTGGCGCAGTATTGATGTTCGATGTGAGCAGATGGCGCTAGGTGGCGCTAGTCATTGGGACAATATCGCTCCGGGCATCTGGACCCAGTGACGATGTAGATTGTTTTCATGATTTTAACTCGAGGCGGTGGCGGGATGAGCATTCAGGAGGCAGGATCAATAAGGACACATCGTTGTGAAATATACTAGTTGGTTTTATTTGTTGTCAAGAGTTACAAAATCATTAATGTATTGGTAACTACTTCGTTTGAGTCTCCGTTCCTTGTTTCAATAACCAATATTGAGATAAAATATGAACAATCTGGAAAAGATAACTGAATCCTGTATTATATCTGAACCTCAGACGCTTGAAGTCATTATACTCAGGGGTTAATTCAATCGCATTTGTAATAGTGACAGCAGTTATTATGTAAGAGAATACTTCAATCCTAACTGTATTAGTCAAATAGCAGTAGAAAGTGATTATATGATGCCTATAATATGTGCAAAGCAATGGACATTGGGCCTACTACCTCCGAGGTACAGATATACCCAATAATAGTATGGTTGATCACCAATAAACTTCGATTTAGACCAGCCTAGGCTGGTCTTGACATGAAAGATCTTGACATTCAATAATTTTTTCAATGCTAATTTCTTCAACCGAATCTTCTACATATGTTTATTGACTGGTATATTAATTGAATTCTAAATTTTTTTCTACAATTTTTATTTAATTGCCAAGTAAAGGAATGACTTGAGCAAATATTCAGCAAATTCTGCCCACCATCTCCACAACTGCAACTCGTCATTACGATTGTTAATTATTGCAATCATTGATGTTCATCGTTTTACCAATCATGTTTACACCGAGTAATGATGTTTTGCGCAATAATGTATGCCTTGTTGGACATGTTTAATTACTTCTATTTGTAAATGATGACAATTGACAATGTAATTACAATTATGACACCAACTGTACTGTGCAACAAAGCAATCATTGATAGTTTTTAATAAGCTTGATCAATTGTCGACATCGTGTTTCGGCAAGGGGGAGAAGGAGATTTTGAGTCGGTAGGAAATTTGGAAAACCTTGAAAACATGGAGATTTCACAGAACAGAACATAGTACACAAGTGTTTATTCAAAAATAGTAAGATAGTTTTAATTTTAAATAAAGAGCATAGTTTTTATTTCCTCTTACATACGGTACTATTAGATTTCCTGAGGTTCATGTTCAAAAAACATTTGTTCAAACAATCTTCATCACTCTGTTATAAACCTTGTACACTCCTGAAATAAATCTTAAACGTCTCGAAAACCTTGCAACATGGAACAAACACGTTCGAAAGAAACTTGGTCCCCCGCTGGTGCGAAGCCTGTATGTTCTGGCATCTCAATTACTCTCGTGGCATGTGTGTACCCAGTCCCAGCGACTGCCGAATTACAATGTAATGTATTTGCGTAGAGTCGATACAGCGTTGCCGAGTGTAGTTAAGTTTTATCACCACTGATTACAGCCTCAATATTCCGTCGACGTTGCCACGCTAATGGCGTCGTATAAGTCGCTATTAAAGATTATATTATTTCCTAGCCGCATTGTTGCCAGATATATACACCTAGACGAATTTCAACAAGATTACCAATGATGGATGGCAGTGTTTAAACATTTAATTTCCAACCTAACTATTTTATAGATAAAGTTAGCACGTATTTAAGAGGCCTGTAATAATTGCGAATGGGGTTGACTAGAATTTAATATCACTTATTTGGTATGTAAAATCAAATTTAATATGACTTTCTTTTTATGGGGTTATGTTGGTATATTAAGTAAAATATCAAAGTTGAATCACAATCTAATTGAAGGTGAAATGAGATGTTTCCGCCTCACTAAGATCAAACGACCACCTAAACGAAATTGTATTTTTGTAACTTTTCAATATTTACAAGAGAGGACACACTTGCGAAATAAAAATGCACCCTCCTACTCGTACTTTGTAACGAACCAGAGGGGTCGTGCTTGTTATACTTCTGAGTAACTTTCAAATGACTGCAAGACGCTATATTACCATCTTTCTTTAAAACATTAACATAGAACTAATTGAGTACGTAATAGCTATGGTGAAGGAGCATAATTTGTTTGAGTACTTTTTGTAAAAAGAATATAATCCTGGATAAATAATTGCGGGTGATTAAGAATACGCGTCTTGAATTGGGTCATATTCTTTAATAACTCGCTATTCCTATAGAAACGGACTAATTATGAGTGGATGGAAGTTGATGAATTTGGTACTCGTTGTTATATTTACATATTTTCATGGCAAATTTGAAAACTTTCTAGACATCCAATTAGTACAACAGAGAATGCCCAGTCTGATTTCAGGTGCTCCAATATATTAGTCAGTTGACATAGCTATGTATAGTCAAGGAAACTAGATGGTTCATACTCTATCTCTCTCTGCTCCATATAAAACATGTTTATGTTATGGGTCAGAGAGAGGCAGAGTATGACCCCTCTAGTTTCCCTGACTGTACACCACATTGAGTTCATCCCTTGCACTGATTTATATGAAATTACATAATTATCTGACAATGCCGTTGGCGAGAAGGGTGCCGAGGGGGGCGGGGGAGGTAATTGATTGGGGTCCTTATCTCCCCATGTCGCGTCTCGGCCTATAAATCATGTCCATGTATCGGTCATGACTGCCCCGCGCTTGGATCGAACCCAGCACTGGCGTGGTCGCGTGGTCGCTGACCGCTAAACGGCCGGCTGGATTGTATTATGCGGCCGAACGGGCCGTGGGCGAGCCGATTAATCAAGTCTCTTCGATACCTCGAGATGAGATACAGCAATTAGTCGGACACCAGAGTAAAGTGCCGGTTGCGCGGAGCAGCGCTGTTGGCCAGATTAGAGTTGAGGATTGTTTGGAAGTGCTATTTGTAAAGAGGAGGTTGGACAGATTATCGAGTTGGTTGGACAGACAGACAGATCCCCCAAGTGTAAGGTGTGGGAAGGCTATACAATGTCTAATGGACAAACCAAACCATGTAAATGTAGGAAATAAAGTTGGCATAACTGAGTAAAAGGGAGTAGGACAGGAAATCGGCTTGACCTGGGCAAACAGAGAGTGTAATTGTAGAGATGTAGGGAGTGTAGGGTTGGGTTGGATAGAGTAATATTCAGTAGTTTTCACGTAATTTTATAAGTGGTTATAGACAGCGCATCTAAAGTGTAATTAATGATTTATACAGAGCATGTACGTGTAGATGCCAGCCTTTTCTTAAAGGGCTGTGTAGATTTCTCACATAAAACTGTCAATAAGAGAGATACTGCCAACGAATTAAGATGACAATGATTTTTGATTCAGTTTCATCTGGTCC
>OW203761.1:40089277-40136005 GCA_934045905.1 Leuctra nigra
GATCAAGTCTTTAGCTTAAAGCTGGGAAGTTCAATATTATTACGTTAATATATTTTTATAATCCTCCGCTCAACGCGTTACGTAGAAATTGCACCAACATATTTTGTTTCTGTTTAACTTATCTGTGCTTTTCTGTACAATTAATTATATTTCCCGTGTTTACGCCTGAGCTTTATTCGTGCACGTGAAACAGCGAGACGTGACATCAAAGCTTTCTAGATGCATTTAACAAGGAATCGCGGTGCGTTCTGATGTCAAACACAAATGACTAATTAGCCATCTGTGTAAATGAGCTTTATGTGTCACAGACATAAGAAGCTTGACTCCAGCGCCTGCATTCCAACCACCAAGCGGTTTAGCTCTTGTACTCACTAATGATCCAAGTCACCTGTCTGGCCTAATTACAAGGGTCATTATGCAACGCGTGGCTTTATTCCTTTTTTTAATTATTCGCATCATATCTCAGATTCGGAAGTTTCTACAAGTTATTAATTAACATTTTAATACATGTTTTGCGAATATACGAGGGGTGTTTTAACGTTCTAAAGTTTTTATTACAAAGTGAGTACGAAGTTTTTATAATTCTGGGGGTTTTACTGCCCTAAGTTTGAGTCTTGAGAATACATCAAGTAGTAAAACAGTACTTCGTCCGCACAATGCAAATCATCATCAAATGACGTTTTTATTCGTGGGATATTATCCTCGAACCAATAGAACTCGGCCAAATATTATTCACATTTTATTTACAACTTGAATGGCATTTGCATAATGTTTCGCGTGAATATTCAAATCAGTCTTGGCAGAGAGTTTTTCTAACATTCATGAAGTGGCTACATTCCCTGGCTGGCAGTCAATTATCAACACTTCGGTTTACCAGCGGGGGGTGAATAATGCATACGCTTATACATCCACGTAGAATATACTGGAGGTTAATCAGGAGGAAATAAGAAGAAAAGAGGAAACGTGGGCGTTATCAAAAGAAAATTGATGATACAAAGGATTACCCCGGCGCGATATTTTATATCTGGTGAGGTCGAAGAGGTTGCAAATGGCAGCTATTTTTCATGCGGCGTAAATGAGTATGTATGCCGTGATGGTTAATTACATGCATTTACATTCGATCGAGCCAAGACTAATCGCTCGAATTATTTACTCCCCTCTGATGAGCGTCGATTTGACTTTTTAGCCACCAGTACCAAAACTGCTTATCTGCAATGTCACAGACAAATAGGTACATCTTTTATGTTTGTGTTATAATTTATCAAGTTTTGTAACGATTTGTGGAGCTTCTTTTCAAGATTCAGTTTCAACTTGTTAATTTCGTTGCTTTAATAACGTGCTATTTTTTAATGATCGAATAATATAAATGTAAACATCGTTCTTATATCACTTATGATATGTACAGTCACCTCCAAGTGTTCCTACTGGTTTAGACGAGTTACGTTTAATGGAAAAGTAGAATGAACTTCTTCAGGCCACTGTACATCGTATTGAATAAGCTCCATCAATATTTGTGTACTACTATAAATATTGTACTTAGAGTTTGTTTAAATGTTATTAAATAATTAATGTTTGTTTATTTTGAATTCGTTTGCCCCCGATAGCGTTACTGGAAGCTAGTTTAATTTTGATACGAACGTTTATAGCTTGTATTTATTTCGAATGCTGACTGTATTTTTTTACAGTGGATACTCGTATTATTTTATTCTTCAATAAGTCTGGCTTCTATCTCTGTAAAAGATATAACGTGAAGTGAGCCTCCTTAACCATAGCGTTCAGTCAAAAGGAGCGCGCAAATGGTCCAGTTCGAGAGAAAGTAGTTCCTCAACAGCTCAATGAGTGCGATAACGCGGAGTGATACAAGTGAGTGGTTGAAGCAACAACAGACGGTTATTGCATGAGATTGCCAACGCCTTTGTTGTCCTCTCTGACAATGCGGCTGATGAGAGACAAAACATGGACTCAAATTTTCTGCCAATATAGAAAAAAACTCACCTCATATAGTTGGGTAATGTCGTTGCACATTCAAGCCAAACTCAATTTTTTCCTAGAATTTTTCTTAAATAATAATCTAGTGGAATGGTCCTCTACGCCAGCCAAGTCGTACGGTGCACACAAACTCACACAACAATGCCAATCTGTAATATATGAAGGCTGGGGCTGGATTCACAGAAGTATTATCTGCTAAAACGTATTATCTTTCGATTTAATACCAAAAACACCATGTTAAATGAAATATAATACAGAAGATAATACAAGAAATAACACTTCTTTGTGAATCCAGCCCATGGGTAACAACAAAATACACTTTTAGGCTAGGCATATAAATAGCATTAGCAGCCTACTGAACTTAAAAATGGGAAATCTCACATTGTTAGGAAATATTTTAAATTGTATTTCAAGTTTGCCAACAATAACTATGCCGAGAGGATCATGAAAATCTTGAAATTAAATACCTTTCTGTTGATTTATTTGATATCAGAAAACTCTTGTCACAAGCCACAGCATTAACTGCTGAACCGATTGATCTGAAATTTGCACACGATATAAATTATCCGCGCTTTGAATCACGTCTTGAACTCAAGGCTTGTCTGAAAAAATATTCCTCCAAGTCAAGCATTAGGAAGGAAGTACATATTGTGCAGTCATATAGAAGCTGCTATGTTATCACTTTATTTTGAGATTGGATTACATGTGATTGAAATATCGCATCACACAGCTTCTATGTCCCCTCCACAGAAATTGTCTTTCCAATATTGTCCGATGATGATAATAAAAAAAGAAACTTGCGCCAACAATCTGGCGCTCTGGGCTGCAGTGGCTGATTGATTCCGTCCTCTGGGCTCCACGTTTCCGCATGCCGGTTGCGTGTTGTTGGGATATGAAGGAGAGATGTGCAATCTCGCCGCGAGAACCAACATTAGCATTCCCAACATGCTCCAGCCTCCAGCATCCCGGCCCGAGCGCTAATCTGATATTCCGGCATTGGACATTCCGAGTCCGTGCTCCTTGTGTCGGGGCGCCGGGTTCATACCTCGATGCCTCGGCCGTCTGACACAGACCGTCGTCGTTCCGAGCCCAGGAGCAGGTTGAAATTTACGACATTTAATTCTATTATTTAATAACTAGAGGCATACTAATGAGAGTGCGCTTGTCGCTGCAGATTGCGTTTACTGAATCTTTAAATGTTAATCACCCTCTTTGTGTTTAGAAACGAAATAACTAAACTAACAACGTGTCAAACTATCATTTATTCATCATTGTATGCATTTGTGAAAATATGAACACGGTTTCATCAATTTTGGAACAATTTCTATCTTAATGTCAGGCGTGGCGATTGTTGTTACCCAGGTATTTGTTTAAAATAAAGGATAGTTTCTGTTAGTATTATGATTCTTGCTCGCTCTCTTGGTACGAGTGACTTTTTAATCTAAAAACGCAATAGGCTGTGTACGCGATTGAATGCTGTTATTCGCGAAATCGGCTTGGGCTGCTCGCTACTGCCTCAGATTCAATCTAAACTTCGACTCTGCCAAACTTGAAAGTTTAAGTGAACTTTCAACATGGAGTCCAGAGAACCAATATGTTGTATTCCCATCTTCCCCGTTTCAAAATTATATATATTTTGTACATCAACAGATGAAATTAAGTTTGTTGATTGTGCACGTTTAAGCTGCACGATCATTCTGTCTGTTCGGGAAGCTGCAGTGCATGCTGTGCAATGAGTGGAACGCCATTAGCCCCGAGGCGTTGTAATGCCGTTAGATTTAATGCCGCGCGTTCTTCTCCTCGGCTCCAGTGAATAATCATCCGCAAGCCGCGCGTTATTTATTGTCTTTCTTCTCGCGTTACGCGAGAACTCGCGGAGTAAGTTGATAATAATTGAGAGTCGCACACACAACTGCAGTCGGCAACTTGCGTCGGAGAAGTGGAGAATAATTCGTGTGGGAGAGAGAAGAGAGAGAGAGAGAGAGAGAGAGAGAGAGAGAGAGAACCCACACCAAGCAACTAATTCCAAACACGGCGCGCGTCAACTTGATGTTTAAACTTTGCCGAGCTTTGTGTGAAACAATACCGACCAACCGAGGTTGTCACCTACATCATTGCACTAACAATACTCCACTCTCAACAAAAAACAACATTTTTAGAGTATCTCAGCTCCCAATGACTAACTTTCTTGCATTCAATGCGATATCCATTCTAAAACCGGCTTTGTATACAATAGTAAGTCATTTTACCTTATCTCCAGGTTAAACTATGTAGATGTATGTGCTTAGAAACTATTACTATGGTAACTTGCTATTTATTGACCACCTCTAACATTATCGGGTCAAAGATGCGTCTATAGTTCTCATGTGGCATGTGATGATCGATTTGTGGTTGGCATGGCGGCTTCAATGTGTTTCATCTTTTGAATAGACTTCTTTGAACCTATGGACTTTGTTTCCGTTTTCGTTCTGCTTTGAAACTTCAATTCAACATTACAGCATACATAACCTAACTTTATTCAGTTCAACAATATTGTTTAGAATTGTTCAGCTCGGAATTTCGATTCTAAATTCATTCCAAGGAAAATACAAATTATATTTAATTGCATTTGTATCCATAAATCGTCAACATATCTACCGTTAAAAAGTCTGGAAGGGCTTAGCAAAATTGTAATTGCTACATTAGAAGTTATCACCTTTATAATTTGAATGGCCCCACAGCGATTTCACCGCATTCGTGAAAGAATTGTATACATGTCCGCTATAGTAGCCTTGTCCACGAGAATGGCTGGCAGACATAGGTAATGCCATTTGGGACTCTCATTTTTACAGTGGAATACATTGGTTTCTGTTTGACTTTGATGTTGACGCAGCGAAATTGCCACGAGGTTCTTCTCTAATTTATTCTACGTCATAATATCGCTAATGGCCAGGTTTCCGCAGCGACATGATTGGTACAGAGCAGGAATATACCTAGACATCTCATGGAAACTAATAGCGCTAGTCGTTCACTGCTACCTCGTAAACAAATAATGATAAATCACAGAGGTCCCAGCACTAGAATGCGCCGGATGCTGGATGCAGTCATGTTTAAAGTGTACCTGGAGGACCTCGAGATCAAAGTCATCAGATGAATTACTCTCCTCGCATTGCGCATGGCAGAGCTCTATGAGGTTAGTGGGTTACTCGGGTTATAATTGCACCCCCGTCTTGTCGGGACGATTAGCCTCCCCCTCCCCTCGACAAATCCCCCGCCCACGTAACTCAAATTGCTCCGCGCTGAGGATTTACCCCCCATCAGGATGTCATGAAAACCCGCCCCATCTCTATAGAAATGTATACACTTTAACTCTCAATCCAGTTTACGATCTCCGTCCCACATTCGATTCATCTGTGTGTATTAGAATTTAGATTCTGTCCCTAACTGGTTGCGAGTTGTGAATCTTGTTTATTTTTTATTTTTATTGTTGAAGGGCTGCTATAAAGGTCCTAAAAGCCACTCTAGTTCTTCGGCGGTAACGGTGGGAAGGGGGTAAGCCCCAGAGGGAAGGTTTAGTGCCAAAGAGGGTGTAGATGAGCATCCAACTAGCTACGGAGCTCGGAGCTGCTGGGCTGTGGTAGAAATACGCCATAAACAGAGAGGAGAAACCGAGCGGATGTTTTGTGTACTTTCTTCTTTGAGGCGCAGTTGTAGTTGAAGGGGACAGCTTGGACAAATTTCATTGTGATTTCTACTTGAACACGACGTTTATGATCATATGTACATTTATTCTGTCTAAGAGAAGTAGTGCAGTCTAATTTCATAAAAATGAGCTAAATAAAATGTAAAACAAATACCTACATCTGCCACCATTTGTGAAATCGTGAATTTCCTAAACTGCATGTTTAATTCTTAAAACTAATGCAATATCGGTTAGTATGCGGAATATCATGAAATATCTGGTAAATATTGTTAATACAGTATATAAATTAATATGCTACCATTTTCTGCCACCATTTGTAAAATCGCTTTTGTTACTGGTACAAGAGTCCGACATCGTATGATTTGTAAACACCGTGTTTTTTAGTTGCTTTTAGAGCTTATAACTTGAGTAATGTCAAGTCGGCTAACATGTAATAACAAGTTACTGCAATGCAGTGCAGCTGAGACGTAATTACTGTCTCGTCTGTCCATCAACGAGCCGCCGCGGCCGGTCGTGACCACGTGCCCCCGATGACCTCGCTGCCTGGAGGGCACGTGCTTCGACTCCAGGCGCTGTTTGTCGCATTTGCTTTTAATCAGTGTTTGGATTCGAGCCGCGTTTCGCGCTGAATGTTTGTCAGAAAACCCTCTTCGTTCTAACCTTATTGGCGAGTCTCGTTGGCATTTGTCTCGGGGACTCGGGCTTGCCAACTGCATGGAATAAAACCCGAACTCTCCCCCCCCCCCTCATCTCTTGCTCATCTCAAACTTACAAATGTCTTCTGGGATACTGTTAAGTTTTTTTTACCGACTCTTTTTTTATAACTTCGATGTACTCTACGTTTTAAACTAACTTTTTTTCCCCGACAGATTTTAGCGACTTCTTTAACTTCCATTAGAGTGAGAAACGGCAGACGCCTCGGTTTCTCATTATCGGCTTTTCTTTTTTCGAACGTGAAAATATAGTGGAAAAGTCGTATAATGACATGGCTTTTTAATACCACCTCGTCGGGTTGTCATTTATCTTGTCGGCTTTCATATCTGTCTTCGCGTCTTGTCGTGACGTCATAGGCACCTCGTCACTGCATGGGAACTGACGAGCACACTGCCAACTGTTTCTTGCCGAGTATTGACAGGAGCAGCCATCTTGATGATTAACTCGCATGTGACAAGTTACAGCAGAACGCATCAGTTGATGTACTTTCACAAATACCCGCTACAGTCAACGTCATGTGATCTTTTAGGTTCGCTCATAAATTTTCTTACAAATTAAAAATAAATATCTCAAAATACTTCCTAGTAGACTGCGAAACATATCGTGTAAAATACGGCTATGAAACGAATGGAAACTGTTCGCTTTGTATATTGTTCAACTCACAAAAATACATTAATCAGTCTTATTATCTTAGTATCTTAGTAATTATCTTAGTATCTTAATCATCTACGTTATCATTAAGGACTTACCCTGATTCCGCTTGGTATCTTGTATTCTGTCACTTCCATCAGTCCTGTACGTCACATGCCATACACAGTCTAGTACTGAAACATATCTTGCCGCTGTAATCGTTAACGGTTATCACAGCTAAGCATTGTCAGTTTATGTCCTCCTAATTGGCATGCAATTAATATTTCAAGCCAGAGCTCTTGGAACAGTAAAAAGATTATTATGTACATTAACTTGTATTATACTGTATGGTACCACGGGCATAGTATATAGTGGTTTATGCATTACCATTGCTTCCAGCAATTATCGTATCACATACTAGCACTATAATATATTATTAATTGCATTATGTAATGCGGGGCTGCAATATTACTGCCACACCAATCAGAGTAATTTCAACCTGGAATTATAGCTCATTCCTGACTAGACAAAGCTGCAGAAAATAATACAACGAGACAGGGTTTGTCAAAGCTAATTATTTACATATTAATGTACACGTTTTGTAATTAGGTTTAAATTAATTGTCTGTGAAGTACCAATCAAATTAACGTACTTGTACAAACATATAGCAGGTAATTTTCGCGATTTTGCAGATAATTTTGATTCAAATTATGAACACTAATATATTCTGATTCATCATTTTCGTATTATGCACCAAAAACAATTTCCATTGGCTCCGTGACTCGACATTATGTTTGCTCTTCATGGATTTTACAATTTGAGAGTCTAATTAAAATAAAATATACCTAATAGAGGTAGAATGTTAATCTAGTTGCGGGAGTGACCTGATCCTGTCGAGGGAGTTGAAGATTCCACAGCGGGTTTAGTTGCGTAAGATGAGATGCTGCGACTTCAAAGTGTCGCCATCTCAATAAGAGTGTTCGATTGCAGCTTCCAGCAGCCTGATCAACTTACATCCTGTCACTAAACTTCTCAGCAAGGATTTTAATTACCTGCGGTGTAAACTTGGATGTTTAAAAAGACCACATGATTGTTCAAACTTTCTCACGTAATCACTGTTTTATTTTGTTTTCCAATTAGATGTTGTTGGTTGGGCTAGGTTGGTTTACGGAAGAGTAGGTGTAACGATCCCCTTGTAAAGTGGTTTAAAAGTATCAAAATACAAGCAGGGTAGGGATCTCTATTATTAAGTAGCAGGAAGTTCGCTCATAAAAAATATACTAGGTCTTCATTTTTTCTTCGTTCCCCGGGAACATTTGGATTTGTTCGCCACCTGTTCAAACCCCTATCCGTGAGTGTAAGTCGGCGATGTGGACACAGAGATGCTGCGGATCCAGAGGCGCGTCTTCATCTCGTGTGGGTGGGAGGGGGAGGGGAGGGGATGTGTGGTAGAGTGGCGAGATCAATAATAGCCAACAATAACCACTTGCTCTCTGTGCCAGCGCGGGCTTTCAAGAGGCGCGTCTTCATCTCGTGTGGGTGGGAGGGGGAGGGGAGGGGATGTGTGGTAGAGTGGCGAGATCAATAATAGCCAACAATAACCACTTGCTCTCTGTGCCAGCGCGGGCTTTCAAGAGGCGCGTCTTCATCTCGTGTGGGTGGGAGGGGGAGGGGAGGGGATGTGTGGTAGAGTGGCGAGATCAATAATAGCCAACAATAACCACTTGCTCTCTGTGCCAGCGCGGGCTTTCAAGAGGCGCGTCTTCATCTCGTGTGGGTGGGAGGGGGAGGGGAGGGGATGTGTGGTAGAGTGGCGAGATCAATAATAGCCAACAATAACCACTTGCTCTCTGTGCCAGCGCGGGCTTTCAAGAGGCGCGTCTTCATCTCGTGTGGGTGGGAGGGGGAGGGGAGGGGATGTGTGGTAGAGTGGCGAGATCAATAATAGCCAACAATAACCACTTGCTCTCTGTGCCAGCGCGGGCTTTCAAGAGGCGCGTCTTCATCTCGTGTGGGTGGGAGGGGGAGGGGAGGGGATGTGTGGTAGAGTGGCGAGATCAATAATAGCCAACAATAACCACTTGCTCTCTGTGCCAGCGCGGGCTTTCAAGAGGCGCGTCTTCATCTCGTGTGGGTGGGAGGGGGAGGGGAGGGGATGTGTGGTAGAGTGGCGAGATCAATAATAGCCAACAATAACCACTTGCTCTCTGTGCCAGCGCGGGCTTTCAAGAGGCGCGTCTTCATCTCGTGTGGGTGGGAGGGGGAGGGGAGGGGATGTGTGGTAGAGTGGCGAGATCAATAATAGCCAACAATAACCACTTGCTCTCTGTGCCAGCGCGGGCTTTCAAGAGGCGCGTCTTCATCTCGTGTGGGTGGGAGGGGGAGGGGAGGGGATGTGTGGTAGAGTGGCGAGATCAATAATAGCCAACAATAACCACTTGCTCTCTGTGCCAGCGCGGGCTTTCAAGAGGCGCGTCTTCATCTCGTGTGGGTGGGAGGGGGAGGGGAGGGGATGTGTGGTAGAGTGGCGAGATCAATAATAGCCAACAATAACCACTTGCTCTCTGTGCCAGCGCGGGCTTTCAAGAGGCGCGTCTTCATCTCGTGTGGGTGGGAGGGGGAGGGGAGGGGATGTGTGGTAGAGTGGCGAGATCAATAATAGCCAACAATAACCACTTGCTCTCTGTGCCAGCGCGGGCTTTCAAGAGGCGCGTCTTCATCTCGTGTGGGTGGGAGGGGGAGGGGAGGGGATGTGTGGTAGAGTGGCGAGATCAATAATAGCCAACAATAACCACTTGCTCTCTGTGCCAGCGCGGGCTTTCAAGAGGCGCGTCTTCATCTCGTGTGGGTGGGAGGGGGAGGGGAGGGGATGTGTGGTAGAGTGGCGAGATCAATAATAGCCAACAATAACCACTTGCTCTCTGTGCCAGCGCGGGCTTTCAAGAGGCGCGTCTTCATCTCGTGTGGGTGGGAGGGGGAGGGGAGGGGATGTGTGGTAGAGTGGCGAGATCAATAATAGCCAACAATAACCACTTGCTCTCTGTGCCAGCGCGGGCTTTCAAGAGGCGCGTCTTCATCTCGTGTGGGTGGGAGGGGGAGGGGAGGGGATGTGTGGTAGAGTGGCGAGATCAATAATAGCCAACAATAACCACTTGCTCTCTGTGCCAGCGCGGGCTTTCAAGAGGCGCGTCTTCATCTCGTGTGGGTGGGAGGGGGAGGGGAGGGGATGTGTGGTAGAGTGGCGAGATCAATAATAGCCAACAATAACCACTTGCTCTCTGTGCCAGCGCGGGCTTTCAAGAGGCGCGTCTTCATCTCGTGTGGGTGGGAGGGGGAGGGGAGGGGATGTGTGGTAGAGTGGCGAGATCAATAATAGCCAACAATAACCACTTGCTCTCTGTGCCAGCGCGGGCTTTCAAGAGGCGCGTCTTCATCTCGTGTGGGTGGGAGGGGGAGGGGAGGGGATGTGTGGTAGAGTGGCGAGATCAATAATAGCCAACAATAACCACTTGCTCTCTGTGCCAGCGCGGGCTTTCAAGAGGCGCGTCTTCATCTCGTGTGGGTGGGAGGGGGAGGGGAGGGGATGTGTGGTAGAGTGGCGAGATCAATAATAGCCAACAATAACCACTTGCTCTCTGTGCCAGCGCGGGCTTTCAAGAGGCGCGTCTTCATCTCGTGTGGGTGGGAGGGGGAGGGGAGGGGATGTGTGGTAGAGTGGCGAGATCAATAATAGCCAACAATAACCACTTGCTCTCTGTGCCAGCGCGGGCTTTCAAGAGGCGCGTCTTCATCTCGTGTGGGTGGGAGGGGGAGGGGAGGGGATGTGTGGTAGAGTGGCGAGATCAATAATAGCCAACAATAACCACTTGCTCTCTGTGCCAGCGCGGGCTTTCAAGAGGCGCGTCTTCATCTCGTGTGGGTGGGAGGGGGAGGGGAGGGGATGTGTGGTAGAGTGGCGAGATCAATAATAGCCAACAATAACCACTTGCTCTCTGTGCCAGCGCGGGCTTTCAAGAGGCGCGTCTTCATCTCGTGTGGGTGGGAGGGGGAGGGGAGGGGATGTGTGGTAGAGTGGCGAGATCAATAATAGCCAACAATAACCACTTGCTCTCTGTGCCAGCGCGGGCTTTCAAGAGGCGCGTCTTCATCTCGTGTGGGTGGGAGGGGGAGGGGAGGGGATGTGTGGTAGAGTGGCGAGATCAATAATAGCCAACAATAACCACTTGCTCTCTGTGCCAGCGCGGGCTTTCAAGAGGCGCGTCTTCATCTCGTGTGGGTGGGAGGGGGAGGGGAGGGGATGTGTGGTAGAGTGGCGAGATCAATAATAGCCAACAATAACCACTTGCTCTCTGTGCCAGCGCGGGCTTTCAAGAGGCGCGTCTTCATCTCGTGTGGGTGGGAGGGGGAGGGGAGGGGATGTGTGGTAGAGTGGCGAGATCAATAATAGCCAACAATAACCACTTGCTCTCTGTGCCAGCGCGGGCTTTCAAGAGGCGCGGCTGATAGCCTCCTCGCGAAGAATGTCACTTTGTCGGGATAATACTTGTGTTATCTAATGAAAGCTCGTCGTGTTCCATGAACCGCGAGACCAAAGCCTGACTCCGCCAAATCTCGCTACATTATTAGCTTCTTTCTTCTCTTGTGTACGAATGTGATTTCAAATAGCGTGCGATTTTGTTTGTTGCGTGGGATTTCTGAATGTAGTAACTTCTGCGCAAACTGTCTGTTGTCCACACTTTTCTGAAGTGCCTATAATTCTCCCACAAGCCCTCATTAGTGAATAATTATGCTGAATTTTCTCCCGATTTTTCCTTCTTATAGAATTGTAAGTGTTCTTTTTCAGGCTCAAAGTTATTAAAGGAGGGGGGGTTCTGTTTTTATAGAGTTTTCCTATAAAATCTCTTGTAAATTCAGTATCTTAATAAAATATACGTACATTTTATGTGCCTCATATTTTTTATTCGTTTCTCGTAGTTGTGATTTTTCTGAAGACGTGACTGTCTTGTTACAAAAGATGTTTCGCTACGTAAACTTGGACAAGTTTCTGTGAAGTTAAGCTTGCAATTAGACGTGATCAAACCGCATGAAAGGTGTGAACAGATATTGGACACCTTTCAATTACTACATGACGAGGGGCGGTCCGAGGGGGGTGGTGTGGGGGTGTGGGAAGGGCGCATTATCCCTTCTCTTTCCACAGGAATCAGTCCTCGCCTCGCTGGAACTTTCCTCAAGCATGAAACTGCCTACTCAAGATTTAGTGGGCCTAGTTGATACGCAACCCCAACTCAACTTGCTCGATCGTGCTGGTTTTGATTGATTCGAATTGTTCAGAGGTCTTCGATAATCCGACATCAGCGAAGTGGCTGCTGCTTCGTTGCTTTTTAGATTAATCAGACAAAATGAAAGAGTGTTGATATCAGTTTTTACAGGAAAATATACCAGAGTTTCTGAATCACATGTTGCCTCTTGATTTTTTTGGAACGTACCAATCTAGTGGGGAGAATGTAACTCTGGAAGGAAGAAATTGACGGACGAAAAAATTGAGATATCCTCTGGTTTTATAGACTCGAAACAGAAGTAAAAGATATCGGCAAATGACGTCTGTCTTGAGTAATAAAAAGTTTGTGATTTACGTGAGCCTGGATTTGAACCTCTGACCTCCCTGAAGCAGAAAACATTTCCCCAATAACATTTTGATAAAAGCACAGAAATATTGCTAAACGTTTTCTTAGCAATATGTGTTTGGAATCCCCATTCATTTTGAATGTGGAATGAAACCGACAAAGACATTGAGCGGATGGGTGGGTTTGAGAGGGGTTGGGGGGGGGGGGTAGCAAATGACAGTTCCACCCTCTCAACTCTCCCAACTCCATCCCAATCGACATGGATAGTTTTAAACAGACTCAAGTTTCGTTCGAGTTGGTTCATTTCGAGTGAAACTTTCACCCTTCCCTTCTCCGCCTTCTCGAATCCAATCCGAGCGTCTTGTCTTATCTCCGTAATGCCATTCCAGCTGTCCTGATCCACGGTTTCATTACGACGCGGCCGGGGATTGAAGCCGGGTCCTCGGGTTGTGTGCGAAGCAAACAGAGCGGAGGAGCACTAAGCTGGCCATCTCCGCCGAGCCATCGTCAGCGCCTTTCTTTTCAGATGTTTTCCCGCTTTCTTCTGGCTTATCGTCCGGTCGAAATGCTCCTCTTTCTATAATCGAACGTGCATGTAGTTGCTTTGGTCGCACCCAGACTACTTAATGTAAAGCTGTAGTCACCTATGTTCTGTATTCATTCATGACACTTGTTATGAAAATACCTGTAGAATTTTCACTAAACATTTTCTTTCCTCACTTCCGTTAGAATTCCATGTTTTTCTTGCACTCAACACAAGCAACCAACATATTCGTGCAATGTTCTAGGTAATTTCATTTCGAATTGTGTTTTTAGTGCTATATCAACACGAAATAGAAATGTGAAATGGAATTAAATAGAATATCAAGCTGGAAGAAGGCGTTCTCTATGCTATTTGCAAGTGTCGCGAAGCAAACGCGTCTGCGAAAACCACTCTTTTCAGCGAAGTCACAAGAAAACGCGTGCACGAAGACAAAGCTTTGTTGAAATTGATGCGTTGGCCCTTGATTGAGGATTACAGTGATTTTGGAAACATGGCCAAAGCAATGTCAGTCTGAGACTCTACTAAGAGAAGTATAGGTCAGCTCGGTCGCTAAAGCCCTGGCTGTACAAACCAGTGATAAATTGTCTGGTGGTGTCATATATCAAGACAGACTATACTTGCGCAAATAATGGACATTATTTATAGCGATGCCAATGTTATACATAATTCCACTCAGCCGAATCACTGGAAATTTCAATATTTATGCAGATTATGTTTTATACTTTTGGAGCAGCGTTGATCGTCCAATGCGAGGTCAATTTGAAGTGCTGCCATTCGTATTGTTATCTAGATATATTGGATAACTCGCATAAATGTAGATACGTAGGAGAGGTATTAAGTTTTTGTTTGTTCGTTTATGTGCATTTATTTGTCTAAAAGTATTGAATTGCTTTGGAGTTATAATTAATTTATATTGCAGTAATGGAAGCAAACGCGTCACAATGCACTTCTGTATGCATAGGCGAGTGAATGCACCAGCTGCAGAATACGAGGAGCGTATCTCGAAACAATGCAAATGTATCAAGTGGTGTTCTCGAAATTAGAAAGTGAAACATAATAACGATTTTTAAATGATGTAAATCTTCTGTTATTTCAATAATGAAATATATTATAATTTTACAAATGGTGGCAGAAACGGGACACATTATTAAATTAGTTTAATTATTCAGTGTTCATCACAGAATATAATTTATTAAAAATAACTCATTTCTATTCAAGCTACAATATCATTTTTCCGTTATTTCAAACTATTGTGAGTCAAGTAAATCATCATAATTATGTTACTTCATCTGGTAGAGCTTTCCGGAGCTGATACAAGGTGCTTTGAACTAAATATCTGAAACAAGTGTGTCATGATCAAGTTTAGCTCTGGATCCTGTTTGTTAATCTGTGTCTTGTTGTTTGTAAACGTCTGTAATTTCAACTCTAATCATTATTATCCTCATATTGTGTCCTATAGAGTTCAACCCCAACGCTCCTATCTTAACAACGCTGTAACAAACTCTAAACAACCCTCAACATTCGCAGCAATGGTGGGAACTAAAAACTTTTCTCATTCTTGACTCGGCCTTATCATTTTATTACTGCTGCATTACTCTCCCAGGTCTAGTTCTGTGGCCTCCGCAGGTTCGAAATGATTTGAGATACGGCCCTGCCTGGTTGAGAGGCAGATCATTTGATTATTAGTTCACGCAGCTGCTGGGCTTTCTTTACATTATAAACATTCACTTCCGAGCAAGTTTGGACCGTAGAGTGGGTAGCATATACAGATAATAATTGGTGTTGATTCAATGCAGATTGTAGTCTACTTTATTTCGAACAGTTATTACATTCGTATGTCTTATTTTCTATTTTTCAAAAGATTTTTAATCTCACATCTAATGCGTTGATTTTTATTCATAAAAAACTCTTTGCGAATTAAGAAATGTCTCCATCAATTGCCACCTATTCCTTCAAAAAGAGTGGCGATCATGCTTTCGAAATTTCTTAAACGATCCGAATTAATTATATTCAACGGCAAGTATAGAAACAATGTGTACATTTGTAACACATATTTTTGTCAAACTCTAAAAGCTAAAACACTGTACTTAAATTGGTTATTTGTAGGTTGTTGTAAAATAATCCTGAGTTTGAAACACTGAAGCAGCAGCCACGAGCTCGTGAAGTCAACTTATAAGTCTGTGCGTTTCATCTCGTGTACACTGTTAGTTTGTGTTCGTCCCTTTCTGCTGCCTTTGATGTATTCCCCATGAAATGATCAGTTTTATGTCGAATATTGAGACTGATTCTTTGTATTTTATTTCCCCGGCTCATTAGTAATATGTTTGTGGGATTTTTTTCTTTGTAGAGAAAACATTAGACAGAGTGAATGTATAACGTGATTTTTTTCGAAATTCATGTTACAGATCAAACAAAACTTTTTTGTTGTGTTGCTTTTACTAATATCCTTTCACATATTTTATAATAACTTCGTTTATTCAGTATTGAAAAACGAGAAGATCTCCGTCATGCATGTGTAACAGTTTCTGTAAATACTGTAATATTCAGTATTTGCTAAATTCATGTGCAAAGAGAAAAGTATTACATTTTGCACGAACGAATATTTTTGTCATTGCGCCAATAATGTGAAGTACATTTCATTCTGCTGTCGGTGTTTGAAGATGTGTTTTGCATCGTCTTTTGGGTAATTTCGTCGCCATTGTCTGTTCTTCAAGGACGTTATCAGATAATATCATAATTATCTTAATTGTAATTTCTATTTTGATATTCATGTCCTATCTTTAGAATGAAATAATTGAGTTATTTTTAAATTTAAATTCAATGAATTGCAGATTTGTTAATTGGCCTTCTAAGTTCTGTTGTTGCTGAATTTTCGTTCTATTCTGTAAGATTAGCCAAAGCGTCTCGATCTCTTGTATAATTCTGTACCTCAGAGTAAAGATAGTCCTTTTTCTCGATTTTGCGTTGCACACTTTTGGAATGATGTAATCAAGCTCTATCAACTACCATTTGACTGATGTCAACAAATGCAGTTATGACTCGTGTCACCATTACAAATATGATTTAATGAAAGCAGAATTACTGTTTTTTGAGCTCATCTCAAGAATCATTTAAATGGACTTCCGGCTTTCAACCTCTGTGGTAAGGATATTCGCGCCTTGTATCTATCACGTGATCGCTTAGATGACGTTGTATGCTTACTATTCATTCAGGAGGTGAATAACGGTGTTTATTTTGTTTCCAAACATTTTCAATTACCGCAATTTTTTAAATTTCTTTCTTTTCACGAGGACTGCATTTGCACTTCGCAGTAAATTATTTTTGCAAATTTACATTTTAATGTTACTTTTAAACCAACGATTTCCACAAGTAATTCGGTTTTGAAAAGCAATTGTTTTCGTTTTGCTTTGAAACATCGTGATTGGTTTAATTGAAATTCATTCTCTTTTGTTCTCCGTTGTTCTCTTTGTGGTGCGAACTCAGCTGTATGTTTCAGTTCTGTCCGGACGTGAGAATCCAGCCCGATGCATTTGCTCTAATCGTGTTAAATGTGTGTTGCTCGTCAATCTGGAACTCTTTAAACCACGTAGAATACTTGCTTTAAGCGGATTGCGATATAGGAAACAACTTGTACCAAATAAAGAAATATATGACTGAGACACTTTCTAAGTTAATCAATTACAATTTAAAATGTTATTGATATTGTTACCATAAATTAATTGTTGCAACCTAGATCTCCAAACAAAACCCGGCACCTCCACGCTCCACCTCGCTGAAAAAGCTCTCTTTAAATCATCAGTAGATTGAATATTTTCAGATATTGCTTCTCTTCTCGATCACTGAAGCATCTGAAACCCACGTATCTGATCTAATACTTTTATTTCTTGACATTCTTTGTCACTCGTCTAAATGTACTTTGTGCTCACGTTTTTGTTCTTTGTTTTCAGGTGAGTACACTGATTCAGTAACTTGTGATCAACGCCATCTATCGGTAAGTTAAACGCTCATTGATTATGTATCCAGCGTCGTAAACGTCAAATAATTGGAACTGGATGAATATTTACAACGCGAATCGACAGATACACGCTTTCAGATTGATAGTCGCTTTCCCTGATCGTTTTCCTTTATTTTTTTCTCTTAAGACTTTCATAAACGATGACTTGCTAAAACTTTCGCCCGACTCCACACCCCTAATCACCTTCTTTGATAGCCCTATCTGACAGGAGGGTGGTGGGGGTAGGGGGAGGGGGTTGAAAGGAAGCTAAATTAAAACGACGCCTTCGGATCTGCATTTATTGATATTTTTTCACTTTAAACGGACACGATGTGCACGTGTCAAAGATCCGCAAGATGGCCGCCGTGGTGTCACGTGGCGTGGTCACATGACTCGGACACGTTGCCACGAACACGTTGCTGTGAGCCACGTTGCCGCACCGCCTCGCGTGTTGGCGGGAGGAGTACATGTGATTGCGCGTCGCAGTGTAGCGGGCGTAGCGGGCGTAGATGATGTCTTGGATATCGCGTTGATAAGTTGATTGTTTGCGAATTAATATATGTGGGAGAGTTTCTGGCATTAACTCTTAGAAATCGGTTGTGGAGAATGATTATGATCAATGTGATGTGCATGATTTCTCGATAATTGGACGAATATTTTAAAATAAGCTTTAAATGACAATAACTCTCTATGAAGTACATTGCAAATTTCGCGACATTTTTAAAAAGTTGATATGAGTTGGTTTAATAAGCATCAAAGTTTCTACTCGATCGGAAACTTTTAAACCAACCAGAGAATTTTACTGAGAAAAATCAGGCAAAAAATTACGAGAAGAGTTCACTACATTCGTAATTATCATTCCATTGGAATATTCGCCGCGTCATTTTTCTAGATTTCAGATAGAGATTGAGATAATATATTCCATATCTTTTAATTGATGTGAATTACATTTATGAATACAATATCAATTATGTTCTGAGGATAACACAACCTCTTAATGGTTTGCTGTTATTTAATTACCTTAATTTTAATTTAACATTAATTGACAGCACTAATTGAAACTTATTTTGCATATACGATCATTTGTTGTGCAGATACATATCCATGGAATTACAACATAAACCTCATATATTATAGTGTTGACGAGAAAGTGATCGTTATCTGATATAAAAACTGCGCCACTTGCATATCATCTCGTTCTTTTATTGAACTCTATTTGCTCCGTCCATCTTGCTCCGAGTTCATGCAACTCTGAATGCATGAACTCGAGTGTACACAGTTGAAACTAGCCGCGCGTGTGACGTAAGAATGCAGTCGGCCAGCTGCCACTGCAGTTGGTGGAGACGCAATGCAGCTGGAGATGCAGTTGATCTTCTTCAGAATGGTGCAGTTGCATCTTGCCTCTTGATCGATACTCGAGATGTCAAGTGGAGATGAGTCTTCTGTCACTTTGGAAATGTTTTACTGAGGCATGACAGTATGAGTGATATTTATATTTCGTAACGTATAGAACTTTCGCCATTAGCGAATACTTTCAAAGAGATTTTAAATAGAGAAATGTCACTTTCACAAGTTCGTCATGTTAAATTTTGTTTAAATTATTTTATCAATGCTTTATTGGAAAAAAGATATTACTTGTGAAAATGTGAATATTCAACATTCGTAGTGGAAATCGTATTTGCTCAAACTCGAATTTTAAGCTACGAGAGTGAGATGTTAGGCTTAAATCCTACTTTTATGATTCTAATTCTCACTTTCGTTCTTGTTTTCGTTCTTGTCGCGTTAATGAATCGGCTACCTCGACTCTATTACGTCAATATAAGAACTATCATTAAAGCAAGAATTGTACAATTAAATTTCCTGGTAGATATTTACATTTAAAATATAATTTTCAATCGTTATATTATTAAAATATAACTATGAATGTCTGTACACGAATTAATTAATTTAAATTAGTAGGTGAAATTAATTTGTGAACTCAAATAACAATGAAATATTATGTGTTTGTATAAACTATTCACCTTTTTAATAGTTCAGTAACAAACTTTTCCTTCAACTTTCATCTTACCTCCTACGTATTGTGGTAAGACGCTCGTTCCACTAACATTTCAAGAGCCGAAAAATCTCATAAAATATTTCCTTACCTGAAAAAATAGCTGCGCACAATATACTACTTATTATTGTAATATTTTTGAAAAGAAAGATTTCTGCAACGTTCTGGAAGTTGTGAAGTTTAGCATATTATTTAATTTGAGTCACATCAAGCGTCCATATGGGCTGCCACGTGCTGCCAACCACCGTGCTGCCAACGAATATGTTTCTCGAACGTGAACCCTGAGACGTAACAGTCTAATTGAGGTGTTGTCATGGTTATTCTTGTATCTTTTGTGGAGGAAATCTGACAACTGCGAAGCAAATGGGTACCGTGGGATGAAGAAACCTTGAAAAGGAATTTGTTGAAAGGTCAATTAGAGTTGTGTACAATATTCGAACGTTATAAAGCTTCTTTATTATTGTCTTCTGTTTTTTTTGATAGAGTGAAAGATATTTCACTGTTAAAGGTTAATGGATCTCTTATTTGTGCTATTAGGCTTATTACCGTATTATTTGTGACTTCATTAGTTACATCCTAGATGAACTATAGGTACCTTGTAAACCAACAACTTCACTTCAATTAAATTAAAAATCTTTGATTCGTGATAGTAAATCAGATTGAATTGCAATTGGATGTAGTATCTAACATTATGGCCCACTATATCACCTAATTGTTTGTAATTAAATCTTCTTCCGTATAAAGTCTCCCTCTTTCGACTCTCCGACTTGCTCGCCTGACACCACGTGACCTGACAACGCGCTCTGATTGGTCGCCGCCACATCACGAGGCGTCGCGACGCCGTGTGTCACGTGACACGTCGCGCGTGACGTCACTTCCGTCGTTGATGACGCCGATATTGACACACTCGTCGTGTCCACATTTGATTGATAGCAGATCATTCTCTCTGGGCCGGTGGAACAGAATACTACTCTGTCCCATGTCTTCCCATGTCATCCTCTCTGGGCCGGTGGAACAGAATACTACTCTGTCCCATGTCTTCCCATGTCATCCTCTCTGGGCCGGTGGAGCAGACTACTACTCTGTCCCATGTCTTCCCATGTCATCCTCTCTGGGCCGGTGGAACAGAATACTACTCTGTCCCATGTCTTCCCATGTCATCCTCTCTGGGCCGGTAGAACAGAATACTACTCTGTCCCATGTCTTCCCATAGGAGGTTGGTTAGTCTAAGCCAGTGTAGTGTAGTGTAGTGTAGTGTAGTAGTGTAGCAGTGTAGCAGTGTAGTGTAGGCTAGAGAACCTAGATGATGGGATTACAGATTCAATGTACATCATTTGCAGCAAGTACTGCTTGTTAGTTCGATGGTATCTGATTTTCTTTGTCAACAGAAGTTAGAAGACTTGAGACTTGCCGCATTTTTTTTAAATATCGATAAATAGCTTCATTTTCGTTGAGCAAGTATGAATTTTCGTAAGAAGCTTTCGTCGCATTTTTAGCCTGATGCGTGGATCCTAACATGAAAAATCGTTTGCCCTCGATGCTTTTATTCATGGACATTAATATAGCAGCTCGTGGCTGAGAATCAATGGGTTATTTGCTAAGTTCTCGTGTTTTGTACTGTAATCTGTAAGTTATACCTCAGAGAATCATTGATTTAAAATCATTGGGAAGAAATTTATTGTACATGTTTATTTATCGTGACATTTCACACAAACTACATGCAACTTAACAATTTGGAAGTAACAATGCAGCTCGAAATACAATAACATCCAGGCAGTAAAGTTCACTCCGCTGTCTTCTTATATTGCCCAAGTTGTTTCGTCTGAAAAATTATGTCATAATCGTTATTTCATCTAGAGGGCGGTCGCACCGGACAGCCAAGTCTTTGCGCTGCACCATAGGAATATTGCGGTGCTACAATAACTTTTACAGATTATTAGAATATCCATAATTGGAATATCTCATTGTTGTTTAACTTGTAGCTATGGACCACCAAACTTGTCCATGCCGTTTACGAACCAAGTGCCGTATAAATTACACAATTATATGCTGTCGTCACACCATGCGTTTCGATTGAACTGAAATTTCAACCACTTTTTCCGTTTGAAGTGTCTTTTTGGGACACAATCCAGAGGTGACGCCACATTTTGATTAAAACTGGCCCAATTGGAAGTTGGAACCAACTAGCGCCAGTGGATTCAAACGGTCATCATTATGAAATTTCAATTGTAAAAGTAAAATTTCCTATTTGTACTAAACTATCATCATATGTATTCCAAATGTAAATTAACTTTTAATGACTAGGATGGCACATAAAATACTCACTTCGAATGATATATCTAGATGTTGAGGATACTGGGTGCATACAACGGGACATGTTCTCCATGGGCCGGTCTCCAATCCCGGAAGTTCCACCTTTCCTTCTCAAGCGGAGCTTTCTCGACCACCCAGCATGTGATGAGCTTTGGATCAAAACAAACTATTGCACTGCCTGTTTATTCAGAGATAATCTCGAAAAACCCGTTCTGAGTTTTAGCAGTACTTAGTGAAAAAGATACATAGCCTATCTGCTAAAATAATAATGTTATACCTATACTTAATATTTAAAAAAGTTAAAATATGGAGGGTAACAAATTATTTGTCTAACGTTAGAGTCTTACCCCTTTCACAGAGAGAGTCACTAGAATTCCACGAACTACAGCCAGCACCTGCAAAGACAATGCAAGCAGACGTTCCAGTAGGTAACTGAAAGCTGGTTATCCTTTCCCTTGCGTTGCTCAATAGTAATTACATTTGAGAAAAAGTTTAAATTTGATAATTTCCATTTCGCTTGTTTACCTGAATTATAGTCATGACAAATGCAACGTTAGCGACCGATTGCATACCACTTGTAATGAACTTCTTGAATTCGTCTGCACATCCTTTATCGTGTCCTTCATAAGTTGTGCAAGTGTCGTTAGCAGCCGGATCTTTGCGCATATTCGCTGCTGCTTCTGAAATATCACAGAAGACGTGAAAAAAGCAGCGCAGGCGGTGACGCAATGGACTCTCATCCTGGAGACCCCGAGTTCGTTCCCCGCCACCCACTTACTTTCCATGTGATTCGCATTCAAGCAGCAGGATATTGGCACAACGTCGTCCTCGAAGATGTCATTACTCTTGTAATCGCTGGAGCCATTCACCCCACAACACTCGAACTGCCACAAACAATGCGAACACAATAACTTGACTGGCTCAACTTCAGAGATATCTGCTCAGGATCAGGATCAGTGAATCACTTCCACTAGAAATGAGGTTTGAGCTATACTCTGGGTACAGATCGACAACGCAAAACACCTAAATATACAAATATTGCAACTCTGTACCTTAAAAGCAGAAGGCTGGGAGTCCATTTTAATGTGTCTGCCTTCATCCAATCTTATTTGTAAGTTCACCACTCGTTTTGAAAGTGAATACTTGAAAATATAGTCAATTTACTACTGTTCTAGAGCTTTACTACATGATTCCGGAATTAATTGCAACTAAAAATCAAGAGAACGGACTTAAAGCTTTCTGCTTCTGAAGAACTCATTCATAAACATGAATTATGAGACTTTGTTACTTGCCTTCATCTGAATGATGTCAAAATCTCGAAAAGAGAATCCTTTGCGATATTTCCCTTCATCGGCTGTGTTGTTGTAGTACTCGTTAGCGAAGAGCTTGGTGATGTGTGTGTCGACGTATGCCACGGTAGAGTCGACTTGGCCGAGTATTGAGAACCCCACAACAGCGGTGGCGATGGCAAGAACAGACATGCACGAGATGCACTGAAACCAAAACCCAAATCCTTGGTCCTGATTTGCATCACTTTGTTGCGTTTTATGTCGCACTGTTTAGAACTAGGTCAATGGTGACGGATGAATGATTATGATAGGGAAATGGTGATGCAGAATAGGTAAGGATGTACGATGGGAAGGAGGTGTTAGGGGCATATCAATAATAGCACACGTTACGATAAACTCTCTATGACGCAACAAATAATAAAAGTGCGGACAAACGATGCTAAAAAATTGAAGACAGCCAATCAAGAAACAAATTCTTGTCCGCATTTCCACTGCATACTTGTTGCCTCTCGAGTGAGGGAAACCTCGAGAAACAGTAGGTAGAACGTAGGTGGTGGTGGGGGGGGGGGGGGGGTGATCATCCCCAGGACCTCCGCAGTGCTAGTCAAGAGTGTTACTGCCTGAGCCAACTTGTCCTGTGCATGATATTATCACAGCCGTCTGTATACACTCGTCGTTCGTTCCTCCTCCTGTGAGCTGCCTGTTATCTGAGTAAACATTGTAGTTCCTCACTTGCTCACTTGCTTGCTTGCGAACGACGAGTGTACAGACGGCTGTGGATATTATTTCTTATTCGACTAGAATAAAGGCCGATACACGATTGCCGCGGACGGACGACGCGTACACAAAGAGTTGGACATTTGCATCGTCCGCTTCCGAATTGTGAACAGCACATTGAATCGTTGCGTTCGCGTCGTTGCGTTCGCGTCGTTGCGTTCGCGTCGTCCGTTCGTCCGCGTCAATGTATAGTCAAGGAAACTAGATGGTTCATACTCTATCTCTCTCTGCTCCATATAAAAACATGTTTATGTTATGGGTCAGAGAGAGGCAGAGTATGAACCATCTAGTTTCCCTGACTTGTACATGGGTCGTACATAAACTTACCGCACAAAGGTTTGCGATGCGTGAGGATTCCGTACAGAGAGAGGAGCAATAGTCCCAGACTGCGAGAATGCACATAATGTCGCCGCCAATGATGATTAGCCACCCGTACGTTTCCCCCACATCTTGTTCAAGTACACTGTAGTCAGTGGCCACCTTCAACACTCGGGCGCCGATTGCTATCAATCCCAGACCGAGGATCTGCCGGGTCATTGAGACATGAAGCTGACATTGTTCACCGCGAATAACAGTTCTGTACCTCACAAGTAGAAGGCCCGAAGTCAATGTTCTCGAGTTTGCGTGCACACTTTGGAATCAAGTATCAGTAAGTATTGTCTTATGACTGTAGTCAAGAAGTACAGTTGTTTTAAAGTATTATATTTCAAAATTACTGGTGGCACCATTATACAAATAAAATTGGATCAAGGCAGAATTACCTATATCATATGATTATCGAACTCAATCATTGAACGGAGTGTAGTCGTAAGACCAATGTTACGTCTAGGATGAACACGTTTTGTCAAGGGTTAAGGGGGGCGTGGGAGGCTTGCCCCCCACTTGTACGACTTATTTATTTATATATCAACAGCGCGATTGTGTAAGCTTCCCTTCCGAGTTGGCCGAGCATCGTCTAATCTCGTCCATCGTCCATCTCCTAGATGCTGAGTGTGTAAATCACTTTAGAGATGTAGTCCGTCTAACTCTGGCTAGAGGTGTAGTACTCCATCTCTAAAGTGGGTTACACACTCAGCATCTAGGAGATGGACGATGGACGAGATTAGACGATGCTCGTCAACTCGGAAGTGAAGCTTACACAATCGCGCTGCTGATATTTGCACTATTTAATAGACTCTCTTATTATTTTTAAACTTTGAAAATACTTTAATATACGTGCTTTTTGTTTAGGTGACAGTTAACTAAAATTCAATTGGTTTCCCCTTACATTTCAATGTGGGCTTGGTTTGACTTCATTTTTTCATTTATCAACCACATTTGGTTTGTCTTACGTCTAGACGTAGAACAATATACCTACACAGGGATCATTGAAATGACTTCGGACCCTCTGCGTCTGAGGTTTAAAGCTAATTATTACTGATCTTCTTACCATAACATTAATGTTAATTAGGTCCAGTATGAATGTGACAACGTAGGTGTAGCGACAACGGTACGCACCATCAACTTCCATGATGGAAATTTAGAGAAATCAAAGTGTCACAGGAAGAAAGTCAATGCGCTAAACCAAGGGCCTGTATCGCTATGCAACGGACGAAAAAAGCACTAACAATTAAAGGCTTATCGGTATTGTTAAATTTTGACAGCTTTCTATGATATTGTTGCGTTTCTCAATGCATATCGACATCAAGTATTGAGATTTCTGGAGAAAAGAGCTTTAAATATTTGATATCCATCCTTTTATTAATTCGTACAAGTTTGGAGCTGTCACTTAGCGATGTAGGACTATATGCTACCATTTAGCTGTTTGTGTTACTACAATCATGGTTCATACTCTGCCTCTCTCTGACCCATATCATAAACATGTTTTTATATGGAGCAGAGAGAGATAGGGAACCATCTAATTTCCTTGACTATACAAGTAGTTTTCCCCCCAAAGTGTTTTTACATGTCATACCTTACAGGAATTAGTGGTGCCCTGAGTCTGGGCACCACTAATTCCTCTAAGGTCATACCTGCTGAAAATCATTGATATAAAATCGTTGGGAATAAATGTATTTTACTATTTATAAATCGTGACAATTTCACACAAACTACATGCAACATAACAATTTGGAAACTTAGCAATGGAGCTCGTAATACAAATGTAAAAATACAAATATCCAGGCAGTCGTCAAGTTCACTCCGCTGTCTTCTTATTGCCGCCCAAGTAGTTGTTTCGTCTGAAAAATTAATGTCATAATCGTTATTTTGTCTAGAGGGCGGTCGCATCCAGCAGCAAAGTCTTTGCGCTGCACCAGGAATATTGCGGTCATACATTACTGTGGCATCAACATTAGATCTCGTTTCCAAATTAAATTTTCTATAGTTGGAATCTCTCATTGTTGTGAAATGCTTTAATTTGTAGCTATGGACCACCAAACTTGTCCATGCTGTCTACGAACTAAGGACCGTTTAATTGACACAATTATAGGCAGGTGTCACACCATGCGTTTCTACCGGAGCGGCTAAACCTGATTGGTTTGAATAACACGCGATTGTAAATTAGATCTATCACATCGCTGCGGTGAATTAGTCTCATTTAAACACGTGTGACTGGCTCGTTGTGCCGCCGCTGCAGAAACAAAGTGACTCCATCCTTTTTCTAATTTATTTTTCAAGAAATCTGTGTGGCAGAGAATTTGCCACTGCATAAACAGCTGGACTGATTGAACTGAAATTTCAACCGCTTTTGGAGTTTGAAGTGTCTTTTTGGTCCGCCATTGTTAACCAGAGGTGGCCAACTAGCGCCAATAGATTCAAACGGTAATCATTATGAAATTTCAATAGTAAAAGTAAAGTTTCCTATTTGTACGAATTAACTGTATTCCAAAGGTGTTTAAATTAACTTTTAATGAGACTAGGATGGCACATACCTAAACAATCACTTCGAATGGTATCTCTAGATGTTGAGGACACTGGGTGCATACAACGGGATATGTTCTGCATGGGTCTCTTACCGGAATTTTCACCGATCCTTTTCAAGCGGAGCCTTCTCGACCTCCCAGCATGTGATGAGCTTCGGATCAAAACGAAACTATTGCACTGCATTTATTCAGTGATAATCTCGAAAAACCCGTTCTGAGTTTTAGCAGTATACTTATAGTGACAAAGACATGTAGCCTTACCTGCAGCCAAGTCGTACTGTATATACTTTGCATCACAAACGTTGAAGTATGAAGTGTTACAAATTAATTATCAAAAGTCCGAGGCTTTCGGCTTTATAGAACAGAGCCGATAGAATTCCAACAAGTGCAGCGAACATCTGCAAAGACAAAATACAAGCAGACGTTCCAGTAGGTAACTGAAAGCTGGTTATCCTTTCCTTAGCGTTGCTCAATAGTATATTTTACTTTGTAGAAAAGTACAAATTTGATAACGCATCTTCCAAGGAAATTTGGAAATTAATCCATTTCGTTTGTTTACCTGCATTATGGCATCGCAAAATTCAATGGTGGCATTCGCTTGACTTCTTATACACTCAAAACGACTTTCAATGAACTTCTTGAATTCGTCTGCACATCCTTTATCGTGTCCTTCATAAGTTGTGTAAGTATTGACAGCAGCCGGATCTTTTCGAATATTCGCTGCTGCTTCTGAAATATCACAGAAGACGTGAAAAAGCAGCGCAGGCGGTGACGCAATAGACTCTTATCCTGGAGACCCCGGGTTCGATTCCCGCCACCCACTTACTTTCCATGTGATCCGCATTCAAGCAGCAGGATTTTGACACAACGTCGTCCTCGTAGATGGCATTACTCTTGTAATCGCTGGAGCCATTCACCCCACAACACTCGAACTGCCACAAACAATGCGAAGAAAATATTACTAAACCAAGATATTTCTAGCGGAATTTCGAGTTATCTGATCAGAGTACTGCAATTGATGGACTTTCCCACAAATAAGTGATACGTGATGGAGCCACTTCTGGCAAGATGGCTACTATCAGGTCCACACATTAATTTGTTTGTTTTTACATTTCGTGTTTCCATAAAGCAGTGAAAAAACAAAAAACAAATGAAATTGATATTTAGCTATAAATTTACTTTTTTGGCCATAACAAACAACTATATTAAATATTTGTATTTATATTTATGCAAATGCGCCCTTGATAGCCGCCATTTACCTAGTACCACAAAATCCACCAGAGGTCAGTTGTGTTCCTTATTTTCTCGAATACATGATTCCAAAATGTATTGCAACTTACAACCTTCTGCTTTTGAAGTAGGTACAAAAACATGAATTGAGGAGACTTTTGTCACTTGCCTTCTTAATGATGTCATAATCTCGAAAACAGAATCCTTTGCCATCTTTCCCTTCGTCGTCTGTGGTGCCGTAGTACTCGTTACTGAAGAGCTTGGTATATATCATGGTACAGGCGGTCTTGCTGTTTATTGAGGGCCCCACAAAATTGGAGGCGGTCATAAGAACAACCATACACGCGATGCACTGAAATCAAACCCCAAGTCCACGCTCATTGGCCCTGGTTTGCCATTGATATTCCAAGCATCAATGTTTCACTGATTTCAGTGCGGTATATTACATGGCACTGTTTCTCGACTAGGTCAATGGTGACTGATGAATAAGAATATTAGGTAAGGATATATTTGTCAAGGAGGTGTCAGAACGTTGTGGGGGGGATAAAACACGGGTCCGCAGTGCAAGTCAAGATAGTGATACTGCCTGAGCCAACTTGCTCTGTGCATGATATGTCTTACTCGATTATAATAATTTAAGCCGATACACGATTGACGCGGACGGACGACGCGGACACAAAGAGTTGGACATTTGCATCGTCCGCTTCCGAATTGTGAACAGCACATTGAATCGTTTGCGTTCGCGTCGTCCGTCCGCGTCAATGTACCTACATGGGTCGTACATAAACTTACCGCACAAAGGATTGCGATGCGTACAGAGAGAGATTCCGTACAGAGAGAGAAGCAAAAGTCCAAGACTACGAGAATGCACATAATGGCGCTGACAATGATGATTAGCCACCCGTACGTTTCCCCTACTTCTTGTTGAAGTAGTTCGCTGTCCTTGACCACCTTCAACACTCGGGCGCCGATTGCCATCAATCCCAGACCGAGGACCTGAGGGTCATAGAGACATGAAGCTTTGTCGCTAGACTTTGTGAACAAGGTACAGTTCACCGCGAACTACAGTCTGTACCTTACAAGTAGAAGGCCCGAAGTCAAAATGTTCTCAGTTTGTGTGCACACTTTTGTATCAAACTCTATCAATCGTGATTTCACTGAAGTCATGAATTGCAGTTGTATTACAAAATGAATAATGTAGCTCACCTCCAGAAACATTGAAGCGATCTTCGGGCATTCTATCTCTGAGGTACAAAACTGATTATAAATGATCTTCTTACCATTAACATAATGTTCATGAAGTCCACTTTGAGTGTGTAGCGACAACGGTACATGATGGAAATGTAGAGAAATCAACGTGTCCCAGGAAGAAAAATCAATGGTTATCGCCATGCACGGACGAAATAAAAACTAACAAATGAAAGCTTAATAAATACCAACTGCAATGTGAAAAGATTTTCCTCGAGTGGGACATTGTTGAATATCGGAAGTTTTGATTATAAATAGTTACAAAGGAGGCCGTGATAAATAGATTGCAATCTCCAAGATGCACTGAAATTTCGGACATGCATCACGGTGCACAGAACATACTTCACACTGTAGCATTAGGTGGGGACACCGTAACGTTCTACCATGGGTGAAAATGTAGACAAATAACTACTAAAAATTCGGCCCTTGTTGGTCAATAAAACACGGTACGCTAGCTACCATGGCACGACCATGGCGCTTATATATAGCGCTGCCTTGCGATGTTGTCCATATTGGTATACCTTACTTGCCACAAACATTGGAGTCGATTTCAACAATCAAGCCTTCTGTCCGCACCATTAACTCAGTGGTGTGAAGTAAGGTTCTCTATACGCGGTGCATGCATTAATTTCTTGATTGGTTATATTTAATTTTTAGCATCGATTTTCGGACATTGTGATATTTGTTGCGTTCCATGAAGGCTAATCAAAACTTAATAAGCTATTGTTGAATTTTTACAGTTAACTATATCATCAAATGGACCCGATATTTCTGCATTCATCAATGCATGTCGACAACAAGTATAGGCAGCGTGTTTAGACAACAGATGGCACTGTAAAAAGTACAGACAGAGCCACCTAATCTGTGGGAAGGAAGCTTACCTTTTGGCAAGGCGTCCAAGTCGCTGCAGTTATATGTTATGTTGCTGCACATATTACGCATTATCAATTCTTAAAATTTACACATGTTTATCTAATGTTTATTCGCCTACAAAATATTAATAATAAAGTGTTCACAATTTCACTGAATCTGATCACAATATTAATTTGCGCGACTTAGTTTGATTCAGAAATATTTTGATTACATTTGTTGACATCTGATCGGTTGCTAGGTCACGGCCAATGAGAAATAAAACAGTTGACGATCTTCCCACAAAAGTTGCTAATTTCTCTCACTCGTGGCGAACACTCGGTGCCTATTGAGATATTGCATATGATTTCTGGGGACGTAAGAATGGATCGAATAAAAGAGTTAAAAATTGAATAGCTGCCCTTTAATTACTTCGTGCAAGTTTGCAGCTGTCACTTTGCGATGTATGGCTATATGATGCCTGTCAGTTTATAATTATATTGCAACACATAAAGCATTTGCTAGATTCTTCTTCTTCAGAATCGCCTTTTGCTCGACTTAACATACAGTTAGCTGTACAACTTGCACTAGCAACGGAAAAGCACACTTAGCTACATGAAAGAACAGGGTTTAGTCATCAATTATTGACAGTTTAATCTGTCGTCTAAATGGTCCAGCGGAAGATGATGTTGCGGCTATGTAAACCGGCGCCCCTGGCGGAAGACGTCGGCGTCAGAAGCTGGAGGCGATGAGTTTTTCTGGTGGCGCGGCAACGCACCTCTGCTGGCATCTAGCGTGGCGCAGGGAAACTATCAACGTCGTTGGGCCTGGCCTAGAGAACCATGTGCTTGCCTTGATTAGTTCAATAACCAACTGCTTCTCATTTGCAAACTTACCGAGAAACTGTGTTGATTCCAAGAAAATAATTACATTTTTTCAGCGTGTTGGCGCCTATCGTATTTATGTCCATGAACTTTGTGACGAACAGAAAATGAGAAACAAACTAAATTATCCTACATTAGGTACACATGTATATATATATATATCAGAAATAAAAGGGCCGAAGTCCGATTTTTCGATTTTTGCTGCACACTTCTGGAATGATGTAATCAAGCTATATCAATTGTCATTTGACTGATGTCAACAAGAACAGTAATATTGACGTTACAGTTATCTTACAGAATGATTCATGCCACCATTACAAATATGACTGGCTGGATGAACCCAGAATCATTGAAATGGACATAGGGCCTTCTACCTCTAATGTGCAGATATTATATTGGTGATATCATGAAGAACGTGTTGGCTTTAAAATAGGTCTGATTGCCTTATCTTTATATTACTCAATTAGAGCTCCCCAGCCTTCATACATCGAATGACGCCACTTGGCTATTTAGATAACTGACATTTGGTAAAAACTCAAGATTTTTTTTGATATTATTTGTCTTACAGTTAGACTAATATTCTCTACCTATATCTAAATAAAACTTATGAATCAGAATAAAATATCCAGTAAAATAGACAAAGAGTAAAAGGGTGTTTAAATGTAACACTATAAAGGAAGGATGGAATATTATGTAGTATAGGTTGTTTGCACAAAACACTGAATCACAATAAATGTTCAAAATAATCTGTATTGATACGTATACATACAGTATGTTTCTAAGCCTGTAGAGTGCGGCGACCAAGTAAAATGCCTTCCCCTAGTTACAATGTTGATTTGAAGGAATTTTCCTTCAATGCAGATTTTCGTTTTTTTGTTGAGCAAACCGATTTAGAGAAACATTTTCAAATAAAAAAACTAAATTGGGTATGATAACCCGATGATTCTACCCTGCTGATTCCACTGCTCAGCATCAACGTAAACCTATTAGAAGCGAGCGTCGGTCGAGCGTCGGTCTGTCGTCGCGGCGCTTATTCGACCGCAGTGTGCATAATTCACGCCAACCGAGCCGGCTTCCGAGGTGTTGAACGCGTGGTGGGGGGGGGGGGGGGGGGGGGGGGCACAGGTGCAGCTGCCACGTGGTCGCAACATGCAGACTAAACCACGAGTGTTTTACAACCGACGAGTTGGGAACCACAAGCGCTTCGGGCGTACGGACGTTCGAGAATTAAATATTTCCGCAGGTCAAAACTTTGCTTGAGGGGGGCGGGGGGTATTTATAATTTATATAAATGAATGGTTCAATAGTGCATAGTTTTCAACTTAATAGACTTTAGATGTAACTTAAATAAAACAATATTTAAGGAAATTTCGTGGGAAATTGTTCATATTTTGATCAGGTCGAAAGTTAAAAGTTTGATTGACACTGCTGTTCGGTGATTGCCAAATTGTTAGAGTTTTTGAAATGTTTTTTCGTAATATTTAAACCTGCGTCAAACTATATAAAAAAATATATATTTTGGAACCATTAGTTTGAAACTGACTACTCCCGTTTGACAAGTGCTGCCATCTATTCAAGGAATCGAATTAATTCTGTCTACTTTGTTTCTCGTTTGAATTTCCTGGACCTAATCAATGCAATGCCCTCATAGTCATGACTGCCATCTGAGATGAACTTGTAACAACGTCATGCAGCTAGATCATGAGGGTCCAGTTACAGTAGGATGACTTGCACGAGTTCTGAGAATTGTCATAACTCATACTTACTTATTACAAACTCCACTATTCCCGAATCTCCCCCTTCACAATCTCTTCCATCCCACAGAAGCCAAAACCAAAATCCTTGTAAAACTTACGCCCCAAGTCAAAAGTTACGTAACAAAGGCGTAGGAAGACCACTGAAAGTTTCGGCTCGACTTGTGCTCGCAAAAGCTCGGCGAAAGTTCTTTGCTGAGGCGTCGGGACGCATAGCTCGACGCATCTCTCAGCTTTCATTCAATCTCTGAGTGACGTCGTTGTAATGTCAACAACTTACCTGTTTTGCACAAACACAAGTACAAGTACAATCGTTACTCATTGGATTATCAATTAAATTAAACACCACACACCGAGTCACGGATGCTGCATTCAATAACCGCATCACTGCTTTGCATCTCAGTAATTAATAACTAATAATAAATAATACATTACATAAACCAACTAGGTATTAAAATGCTCTATGAATGTTTTACGAATTATTTAGTTCCCGGATCGAGCATCATTTTGTTTTTGTACTCACCTCTGTATTTGTATTTATCTCATTCACTACTCTACTGGTCAAATATTGCAGATAAGTTTGATCTTGGATCGCGCTCAAGTTTTCGATTAAAGATGCAGATTTGAATTGTAACGTTGTGCCCACAGAGAGATGGTTACATCATGCATTGTGTTGTGCCACAGATGTTGCACAGCGTCAACTGAATGTGTCAATTACTCGATCTAACTATTTTAAGAGCAGATCTCCTGCTTAGAGATACGCACGACCTGTTCAAAGCTCTCCGACAACGCGTCAAAAGCACACAGCGTTTCCCAAGTCCCATAAAAATCACGCGGGTTCTATGACCTCTTCAGATTCATCTCGTCTATTAATTCTGTTTAATCGACGATTGCTTTTGATTAGTGAGTAATTCCGTATTGCCTCGTCGCCCGGCCGGCCGGCCTAGTTCTCATTATCGCGTATGTAATTTACGCGTCGCACGGGGCCCGCTAATGGCGGCTGGATGTGGGACAATGCACTGATTTATTGCATCCATTGTGAACATCCAGGACAGTCCAGCCAACCTTTGCCGCGCTCGGGCTAGGATAATAGCAGAGGCATGACGCAGTCGCTCTGCGAGTTTAGAATTATTCGCGTTTATAACGATAAAACGTAATTGCAAATCAATCAAACAGTAACACGTCGTTTATCAATATTTTGACGTTTATTATTATCGCGTGATCTTTTATTATTGCCGCTCAACGTGTGGGGGTGGCTCACAGCTTTGGGGATACGCAGAACTTTTATTCTCGGTGTTGACGTAACTTTCGTTCAGTCACAAAGCTCACCGCTAAACTTGGTTTCTTACGAAACAGAAAATAAGGTTTTAAATAGATGTTGAAATGGCATTGAATGGCTGTTCACATTATTTGCATTGATTGTACCTCACTTGTCGTTATGCTGTCCATTTGGCGCACTCCGTCGCTATCAGCAATGTGTAATAACGCGCTAATTGCTGGTTGAATTATTACCTATTATCGGTCAGTAATGAATCGCGGGTGTTGTCCATATGAGGGGGGATGAATGATTGATACAGTCTCATCGCAACACGTCACAGAGTGAACTCGGCGGGCAGAAACTCTGCCTCGGATCTACTAAGAAGTCGCACAAAGAAACTTAGTGTCTTGTGTTTTTCGCGTCGACATCTTGGCATGCGATGATCTTGTAAAGTTCAACTATCTCGATCTCTCTCACTCCCGCAGTAACTCGAGACGTTCTCACTCTCTCATGATCTGCAACTGTTTCATTTCATTCAAACCTTTTTGCTCCCCGTTTCGCCGGCTATTCAATCTTAAACTAGTATAATTCAAACTTCATATTCTCTCCGGAGAGCAATTGCATTTCGAGAAACTAATTAATGAGCGAAACTTCTCGCATGAGCGGAAAGTTCGAATGGCGGCCTCCGTCTTGAGTCTTGACGTCGCACAACGATGAGTCGTACCGGCGTTCGCTCCATACTTCTTTACATTCCATAAGTTTCAATTGCAATATGAGAAGTAAAGAAGTACGGGACTTCCGCTTGCACTGATTGTTGCACTCGCTGCACCGCGACGACGACGACGCCGGACGACGCGACGACGACGGACGTCTCTTCCTGCCGCTGTCTTCACGACGCGACTGACTGCCGGCAAACCTCGACAGCCGCCTGGGGGATGGCTGCTGCTAAAAATGGATCCACACACATGACCGTGATTGGTCCATCTCACCTTACCCCTTCCACGTGATTTACCCAAACCAAATTTGTCTCATTTCTTAAAATACACTCACACTTTTCTCTTCTTCCAGGCAGTCTATAAATGACCGCCTCCTGCTCGTGCTAGCGTGCGCGATCTTGCTCGGCTACCGACTGAACTGAACCCCCCCACACACAAGACAACACTCTCTGCAGAGGCAGGCATTATTTCAAGATCTTTCCGGGGGAAATGTTACAGATGATCTCTTCGGGGGTAAAACATCCCCACACCCAAACACAGCCGCGTCTGAGATGAGTCCACATGTGGTGCTCGTTGCTTATTTGCTGACATAACGTCGGAGGTCTACTAGTCCACAAGCAAACATCTCCTGCCTGAGAACACGGTTTACTCGCAATGTTTCCTGTAGTTGTTGGAGCGAGGTTCAAAGAGAGACAAACATGCGGCAGATCGCCGGTTACGCGGACCGGCTGGGAATTGAGGGGGAGTCAGGGAAATGGAAGTCTTCGCCTCGTTTTGTTGTTTTTTTACATTTTTTGGCAAGCGTCGTTTCTACCACTAATCCAATTGTTAATGACCTAGGCTACGTCCTTGCTCTCTTCATGTTCCTTTACCTTCATACGTTACTTGTTGCTACACTCCTCTATTACACAACGCTTCAAAAAACTAACTACTCATTTATGGTAATATTGCTTTGTTTCTAGAGCCGACAGAAGCTAATTCCAATCGCATTATTCATAACCTAAAGTGAATCAGTCAAGTTGTGGGCCGCATCGGGCCATGTGGTCCACACCAGGGTCCGGGGGGAGGGGGGAGGAAGTAGACGAGACGCAAGGAGCCCATCCTCATCTCAAAAACTCTATTTTTAACGGAAATCAGATGCGCGTTTGCGAGAGAGAGCGAGAGAGAGAGAGAGAGAGAGAGAGAGAGAGAGAGAGAGAGTCGCTACCCTCTCATGTGGAGGGCGATGTCTTTGACGACGACGTCGACGTGATCCCATGGCGTCTATTTTTACATGGAGCTGATTAGAAAACATCATTTTTCATTCATGACTCTGTTTTCTGTCGGCACTTGGGCGGGATTGCATTGCTTCGATTTGTTATCGAAGTCGGTCAATTATGTAAGGTCAAGAGTCACCGAGTCACGTGATCGTGGTCAGTGTCGGCGTGACGCGGACCTGATGTCATGGGTGACGTCACGACCACGTGGTCACGGGGCAAAGTAGCGGAAGGTAGCAAAAGTCCAGAGCGCGATAAGAAATTAGATATTACATAAAGTCGATAGTGAGGTTGTCTTTGGCATGCAATTGTTACTTGTTAGCCGATACAAGAACTTTTTTGCTGAAGTTTGGCGGTTCAAGTTTTAGTTTAAAAAATGGCATAGTACGTGCCAACAAACGACAAACAAACAAACAATTAAGTGAAAATGTATGTGATTGAAACTAAAGGAGTTAAAACTACTTCGAACTTTCAAGATTTGTGTATTGGGGTGCTATTTTAATCTATTTTTGGTTGTAAGGACTTGCTTTCTTGTTATATTTAAACATAAGTACTGAGTAATCATCATTGCCGATGTTTTGAGCGATGAACTTGTGAGGGATATGAATGTGAACGTCTAAACAATGACCCCCCCCCCCATGGCCCGGCCCGATGCGCGCCACATGTGCTCATCGCGGCGACAGCTGATGCACACAAGTTACTCCCGAGACAAAACGCAGAACATTGCATGGACCCAGGACCGGATGTGGCTCCAGCTCCAGCTCCAGGGAAACACTCCAGGGGACTCCGTGCTTCCTCGTCATTAGGAGGACTTCTTATATTGACCATGCATTCGTAGCATTAGAACTATATGACCCATTTTTTAAACAATCTTCAAAAACCTGGATCATGGTAGAATATATTAGAATTTTATTCACAATATTTTACCTGTCCCTATTTACAGGCAATAGTATGTAGTCTCTGTCTATCACTAGTACACTTTTAATCACTAAACACGATTGACTCTACACTTAGTCACTAAACCTCAACTAATATGTGTAACGAGTAATGAGATGTAGCTTTATTTGCACACACATTCAGAACTGTCCAAATTAAAACTCCGGTTATTCAAATATGAAATTGAAATTTATTCTTCCCAGCCAATGAGAGAGCTTGAAATTTGAGCTATTTATAGAATAATATTCACTATTAGTTTGGGAAATCAATATTTTGAGAGTATTTGATACATAATGGTACTATTAAAAAAAGACGATCAGTTTCTGAGAAATTGCCAGAGCCAATAACCATACGCACTTCAGTCTTCACCCCGTATAACGCAACTAATTATCATGTAATTGATTCATAGAATGGTGCAAATTGCAAATATATTCTTATGCATGCTTTTATTCCTGCAGCTCTCAATGATTATACAGTTTTGCATTCTATCCTGAATTTGTTAAAATCTAGTGTCCTTACTCGTGTGTGTCTTCTAATCGTGAATGAGCATCCTCACTGTCAAGTGCAAGGAACAGAATGCAAATAGACCTGAAGTACTCGACCATCGCCTCAACGACTCTCTTACCTTGCACCTTGCCTAGCGTCGAACCCGGCACCTCCACCAACACACACTCGCCAGACACGTACTCGACCATCGCCTCAACGACTCTCTTACCTTGCACCTTGCCTAGCGTCGAACCCGGCACCTCCACCAACACACACTCGCCAGACACGTACTCGACCATCGCCTCAACGACTCTCTTACCTTGCACCTTGCCTAGCGTCGAACCCGGCACCTCCACCAACACACACTCGCCAGACACGTACTCGACCATCGCCTCAACGACTCTCTTACCTTGCACCTTGCCTAGCGTCAAACCCGGCACCTCCACCAACACACACTCGCCAGACACTAGAGACAAATCTTGTGCTGTGCCTTATAAGTACACCAATAAACACAAACAAAAATGTCTACATCTTTCTTGTTTTAATGATCGTTATATTCATATCAAATTTTTGAATTACCCCGTGACGTTTATTTCGTCAGTTTCAAAAATGTCCCGATAAACTGCGATATAAACTAAAACACATCGTCTATATGACCGCATATGGTATTAAAACGAAAAATCTACTTTGTTTTCTACGTAATTGTAAAATAAAAACGTAAAACGAGCATTGCAATACGAAATGTCGAACATTGTATGATGCAAATGTCTGGCTCAATGTCCAACTCCGACGCGACTGCGGCATTTCCTCGCCAGCTGTTCATCGCCACATCCCATCTCACTTACCCTGATAATTGTCGGCCAGTTAACTCCCGATGACGCGCTCTCGTCCAGCATCACAGAGGACCAGCGGAATGCGAGATCTATCTTTAACGCGTGACGTCATCACAGCTTGACCTGACCCAAGTTTAAGATAACTCTCTCGAGATGTAGCGACATTTGCGCGAGTGAACCGCGACACACAACTGTGGGAAGCTTTTCGGACGACGCCTCTGCCAAATGTGAGGGTTCAGCGTTGACGGCGACCTCAAGTAGAAGATGGAGGCGCTAAAAATATGCGGCTCTGCGTGTGTGTGTGAGTGTGTGAGTGCGTACGCTGGCGCCGCGTTGGTCCATTCGCCGTCCTCCTAGCGGGAGATGAGATCTGAGTTGAAGATGTGGTAGAAGTTCCTTTGTTCGGGGAAATTCAACACATTTATGAACTGAGCATTTGAATTTGATTGCGCAAAACTAAAAGCATTCCATGCTTTGAGTCTTTGTGGTCCAAGTTTTGAACTTTCTTGCTATTTAATGTACAAAGTACTGAAAAAGCCGCCGACTATACCGATTTTTAACCCTATCGACAAATATGTTTAGTATTTTAATAAAGCTCTTGACAAATCCCGTTTCAAAAATTCAATTTTAATTCTAATGCTTACAAGATAAATTCAAATGTACTTACGTAACCCTATTTTTCACCCGTTTTGGCATTCTGTTTGACTTGTACCGTTGCCAAACCGCCGCCATTACCATCACCGAGGTCACGTCCAGCGCACAACTTCCAGATCACACAAATCTCTTGAGTTCTCTTCTGAAATCCCCGGAAAGCTTTGTGTTCGTGTGGCGCGATCTGAGCAGCTCGCACTGCACTGAACTCGACTAATTAATGATGACCTTGTGCTGTATCAATCAACTGCCGCTGTTTCCCTCCGTCTGTAACACGAGTAGTACTTGTAAGACTGGGCCTCCCGGATGACGCATGTACCAGCGCGTTGGGACGTCACAAAAACAGTCACCGCCGGGGCCGGGGCGCGAGAACCGACGTCTAGACGGTGATAGACGACTAGACGACTTGTGATAGCCTCTTGCGTGCTTCAGAGATTATAGAGTGGTTTAGGGGCATTTAGGTTGTAAAAATGCATACAGTTTCTGAGAAAATTGTGATGAAATTGTAAAAATATTATGTAAAATGTTAACACTATGAAGAATAGGTAGGTGGTGATCGTGGCCTATTGGTTAGAACCTTCTTGACTGAGGGAAAGTAACAGAAACCCTCAGTCAGGGACGACCGCTGGAATCGAGCCCGGAACCCCGGAGTAAAAATTCAAGGGTTTTTCAAATGTACACTCAACAAAAGATAAAACGGCATTCGAAAGAACCGGATTGGCTGAAAAAGATTTGTTGGCGTCACCCGATGAAGTCTATGCTAACTCGTCATCTAACTCTAGTAGATGGGCTCTGATTTCATTGATGATAACATGGGTTCATTGTCAATGAACCTGACCAGGGTCCGTATTCTAGAACATTTAAATTCCCAATTCTGATGGAATCTGATTTGCTGCAATGTTAATCCTTACGGCCGTGACCGGATTCTATCAGGAATGGATTTGGGAAAATGTTCTAGAATACCAATCCGTTTCGTTCAAATACCGTTTTATGTTTTGTTAGTATACATTGCTCAACTTGCATCCATTTCTACGAGCCAAAGCCACGTTCCACCTTCTGATAATAGCGAATGCTACAATTTATTTCCGGTTATATCTCGTGTTCTCGACTCGTTTTCTTTTCACAAGTCCAAGAACAGGAAGGAAGCTGTTACGTTTCTACGATATGTGCTACCGCCAAGTCTAAAGGTGGATTCACACGGCCGTTTCAAACTTCCCAAGTTTGCCGAAGTTCCGAATCGCCGTTCCAAAAACTCCCGTGTGAACTATGAAAGTTTGGAACTCAATCCTCGCAGTTCGAATCTTTTCATAGTTCACACGAAGGTTTTTGGAACGGCGATTCGGAACTTTGGCAAACTTGGGAAGTTTGGAACGGCCGTGTGAATCCACCTTAACAAACTCATTCTTACTTTTCGCATCATTTGCAGCATCGGTTTTTCTCCTCTTACTAATCTTACATACCTACTATATTTTTTTTAGTAATGTGATTATACACATTGAAAAATTCTGTAGATATCATTAAATCTAGATTAAATTAAGTATAAATGGCAAAGCATATGTTGATAGCTTATTTAATCATGGAAGATAAGCGTTATTCTTTGTATAGTTGGGATGGTTTGGGGTTGGTGGAGGTGCCGTACCAGGTCGTCATCACCTCGTGCAGCTCGGAAACTCATCAGTTATCCTCCTCCTCACGTGTCCCGTGACGTCAGAACAACAAGATGGCGGCCGGGCGTCACGCACGTGTTGGGACCCTAATGAGGCTATAATTAGCCCCGCGCCGCGAGTGTATGTTAGTTCCACCCCACGCCGCTACCCTCCGCGTGGCGCTGACGTGATGTACAGTGATGCGGGGGACATCGCCAGACGAGAATAGTCTCCTCGGATGTGTGTAAGCTGTGTTTCCATAGCCATGACCAAACATTGCGTGCGGCTGCGGCGAGGGAGGCGATGTTTGTCAGGTGTTCCTGCGTCATCCAATCAGCGGCACCTGTTCGGGCAGCTGCGTCACGGATTCGTCAAGCGTCAAGTTCGAGGACTAGATGAAAAGCTTTCGAAACCTGACTAGTATGACTTACTTACGAGTACTTTGAAGAACAAAGTATGCAATATTTCTGAATGATATCATAGAGCTATTGCTAGACTATCTCTACCACGATCGAATAGCCATTACAAAAAACAATTTCTTGTCATAAGCTTTTTTACAGCTTTTAAAAAGTAAAAAGTTGTAAAACGTTCATATTAAGGCGCAAGAAAGTTCAACCAATGAAGGTTACCTTACTTATATGTGGACTATTGACAGCTCCTTAAAAGTTGTGTAGGCTCGTACTTTTCCAAAGATATTGACATTTTAATGTTGATTTGCAATTTTACACTTCATTCTCTCCTAGAACAGTTGTACCATTGTGTACAATGTGACATTTGCATGAAACTCTGCTTTGTCAGGTGGGGGATCGAACTCTGAAACTGTGCTTCGAATAGCGACTGTATTTACGCTTCAAATCGTTTTCGAGACACGAAGACATTGGTCAGGTCCACAATCTGTAACTGAATTTCACGTGAAATCTTTTCACCGACATGAGAACTCTAGCCAGTAAGACGACCGACAACAGTTACAGAATCATGCCCCAGTGGCCGATTGTCGATTTTCCATGACAATTGTCAACCAGAACCTTCTTTGCATCTCCCCACTTTCTTCCAACAATCCCAAGAAACGAATATAAATAACAACAAAGGTCAAGAGAAGACACGCTATCTATCAGACTTGTTGTCGCGAACTGTCGCAAGACAGAGAGTAAGCGAGGCGCTCAGAATGTGCCGTGAGATGAGAGTTTTCTTGGCTCGGTTTCATGTGCGTTACAGCGTTCGGTAGAGAAATTATCGGTGAAGTACCAAAGTACAAATTGGAGGGACACTTTCGTGAAGGATAATATATTACAAATTATAACGTAGGGTGGTCACAAGAAAATTGCAAAACAGTTCCATAAATGTAGGAAAAAGCATATACTTTTCCAAACATGCTCGCAAAAAAATTGTGACATCGCATTCATATTCTTGGCCAGGACATATAGCTCCTGAAAAAATGTGTATTGTCCGGAATAGTTCAATGGTTTGTACTTTTTATCAATATGAAATTGAATGAAAATTTTCTCTACATAAGCTCTTGAATTTGTTGAAACACTTATGTTCCCCAATTTTCCTCAAATTACGTAAGGAGGGTCAAATGTCCTCTGAAATCTCAATTACATTAGTTTCACATAATAGTTACAAAATTCTCATATATTATGTAATTTTTAATTTCATTTTATAAAGCTGTCCGAGGTAGGGCGCTGATGTGAGTCATTGGTTCCAAGCCTGACAACATGTATAAGCTTGTGTGACGTGGGGGACCCCCTGCGAGCATGGAGGCCGCCAACTGTGTCGAGACCTTGTCTGGAGGTCTGTAGCACGATGCAGCGAGCATCCAGGATGGAAATACTCCCGAGCAAAGCAGGAGGTGTGTTGTGCTCGGAGGACTCCGACGGCCAAGTATGGCGGCACGCCAAGATGAGACGGGGATGAGAATAACTCACGCACTGGCATCACGTTACCCCAGAGAGGGTGTCTGTGACGGGGTGTCGTGTTGTGCAGGGTAACATGGGCAGAGTGTCGGGTTGTGCAGGGTAACATGGCCAGGGTGTCGGGTTGTGCAGGGTAACATGGCCAGGGTGTCGGGTTGTGCAGGGTAACATGGCCAGGGTGTCGGGTTGTGCAGGGTAACATGGGCAGAGTGTCGGGTTGTGCAGGGTAACATGGGCAGAGTGTCGGGTTGTGCAGGGTAACATGGCCAGGGTGTCGGGTTGTGCAGGGTAACATGGGCATGACTGTCCGGTGGTGCAGGGTAACATGGGCAGGGTGTAGTCTGGTGGTGCATGGTAACAGGTGCATGACTGTCCGGTGGTGCAGGGTAACATGGGCATGACTGTCCGGTGGTGCAGGGTAACATGGGCATGACTGTCCGGTGGTGCAGGGTAACATGGGCAGGGTGTAGTCTGGTGGTGCAGGGTAACATGGGCAGGGTGTAGTCCGGTGGTGCAGGGTAACATGGTCAGGGTGTAGTCTGGTGGTGCAGGGTAACATGGGCATGACTGTCCGGTGGTGCAGGGTAACATGGGCAGGGTGTAGTCTGGTGGTGCAGGGTAACATGGGCAGGGTGTAGTCTGGTGGTGTAGGGTAACATGGTCAGGGTGTAGTCTGGTGGTGCAGGGTAACATGGGCATGACTGTCCGGTGGTGCAGGGTAACATGGGCATGACTGTCCGGTGGTGCAGGGTAACATGGGCAGGGTGTAGTCTGGTGGTGCAGGGTAACATGGGCAGGGTGTAGTCTGGTGGTGCAGGGTAACATGGGCAGGGTGTAGTCTGGTGGTGCAGGGTAACATGGTCAGGGTGTAGTCTGGTGGTGCAGGGTAACATGGGCAGGACTGTCCGGTGGTGCAGGGTAACATGGGCATGACTGTCTGGTGGTGCAGGGTAACATGGTCAGGGTGTAGTCTGGTGGTGCAGGGTAACATGGTCAGGGTGTAGTCTGGTGGTGCAGGGTAACATGGGCAGGGTGTAGTCTGGTGGTGCAGGGTAACATGGTCAGGGTGTAGTCTGGTGGTGCAGGGTAACATGGTCAGGGTGTAGTCTGGTGGTGCAGGGTAACATGGTCAGGGTGTAGTTTGGTGGTGCAGGGTAACATGGGCAGGGTGTAGTCTGGTGGTGCAGGGTAACATGGTCAGGGTGTAGTCTGGTGGTGCAGGGTAACATGGGCATGACTGTCCGGTGGTGCAGGGTAACATGGGCAGGGTGTAGTCTGGTGGTGCAGGGTAACATGGGCATGACTGTCCGGTGGTGCAGGGTAACATGGGCAGGGTGTAGTCCGGTGGTGCAGGGTAACATGGGCATGACTGTCCGGTGGTGCAGGGTAACATGGGCAGGGTGTAGTCTGGTGGTGCAGGGTAACATGGGCATGACTGTCCGGTGGTGCAGGGTAACATGGGCATGACTGTCCGGTGTTGCAGGGTAACATGGGCATGACTGTCCGGTGGTGCAGGGTACATGGGCATGACTGTCCGGTGGTGCAGGGTAACATGGGCATGACTGTCCGGTGGTGCAGGGTAACATGGGCAGGGTGTAGTCTGGTGGTGCAGGGTAACATGGGCATGACTGTCCGGTGGTGCAGGGTAACATGGGCAGGAAGGGTGTCCGAGCTGTCTGTTAGTGCAGAGTTCTGAGTGTGTCTAGAGGGTGCACCACTGGAAACATTACATCAGGGAGTTATAAATAGTGATTCTTGTAACTCTATGATAGTGCGACCCTGACAGCGGTATCTTGTACGTTCGGACAGGACCCTACTTAGTGACGTAACATCCCGTGTAATAGGTCTCCCTATAGAATGGAACGTACAAGATACAATTCTGTCTCTCATTGCCAGGGTCGTTCTTTCATGGCGTTACAAGAATATCACTATTTATAGCTCCCATGGTGTTATTGTATGTTTGAGACCGCGGAGTGAAAAGAAGCTGTAAGAGTAGGTTAAAACCTTCACTTCGAAGTAAAACCTATAACAATCTGATTCATCTTCTGTGTTGTTACTTCATCTTACACTTGCACATGATCGCCCTGCCAAGATATTTACACTCTGCTTTCAACCTCGGCACATACATTCCATCGCACCTGTACAAATCCTTCATCCCTCCCGCTTACATTTAACCGAGGTAATGTTTGCAGTTGATGTACGAGATGTAGACGCAGTTATGAGCAGAGTCGAGGAAATTCAACTCGACGTGCTCTCATTGCTTCTCCGACTGAACCTGAAACGCGATTGCCAAGAAACTTCGAGTTGAACTTTTCAAGGAGCTAGTTACTCTTCCAGTTGAAGCGAGATGCTTTGATGTCTGTGAAGATAGATGAACACCAAACAAACAACAAACATACCGATCAAATGTCTTCTTCCGGGTAGAGATATCTAGTTCCGGGTATCACTATGCATATCTTAAATCTCTCGGAATTCGTGCAAAAGCTCATGGGAGAAATGGGATGAGAATGCAGGCTGCGTTGCATTGGAGAATTGTAGCGCCTTGGCTGCATTCAGATGATATGCAGCTATGCACTATTTCTTGGTAGAGGAAAAACGTAATATTTGTTGCTATTGCACATATATTTGTTAGCTCATGGAATGTATCCCGGGGTAAACGCCGGCTGTATAAACTCCGTGAGAGAAGTAATATATTCTTAAACGGCGCCTCCACCACGGATCCTCCGCCTTGTTTTGTAGTGGCAATGCATATTCCGAGATCTCATTATTCGCCTCAGAAGCTGCTATCAATAATTCATCTCCAATAGAATTCCACTTAGTATTTCATTTCACGCGCCTCGAGCGAAATGCTAAATGAAAAGCGTTCGAAAACTCTTCAAACTGAATGATTTCCTGGAATCTATAACGATTGCGCTCGCTCAAGTGTAAAGGAAACTCTTTCCTTCTACCTTCATTACATCAGCTCATTTCCGAATTAAAATATTACAGTTCTACGTCTAAAATCAAATAATAATGACACAAAGCTTATTATAAACTAATTTATTGTCAAGAGTAAGAAGCTTTTTGCTGAAGCTCAGTCTGCATTGTTTAGTACACCCCCCCCCCCCCCCCCCCCCCCCCCCCGGTAGACACGTGTGGCAATGAGTATTTTATAGCCTTCACACCCTCCTGCGGCTGTCTTCTATTGAGAGAAGTGACAGAGTAAATCACTGAGTGCCTAAATGGTAGAAGCCAAATGCAAATGCTACTTTGCGGTCATGAGAACTTTTGTAATGGAATAGAGTCTGATTGTACCCCGAGATATTTCAGAGATGATTTTCTAAATATCGTCATAGTCATAACTATTCCCATTTAAATATTCCCATTTGAATAAAAACCCATTATTTACAATGTTAGAAATTGTTAGTAGGCAATTGTAGGCAAACTTGACATTATAAGTTGAAGATTATGATAATTTTACAACTTATACGTCGAGATTTATGCACATATATTTTATTTACAATCTCTAAGAACGAACTTGACGAACAATTTTTCACAATGTAACTAATTACAAATTAGAATGGTACAAAAGTTGTGCAACATATTGTCTCCTCTCTCAGCTTCTCTCTCTATTACTGTTCATCGATTATCGTATGACGTTACGTTGACGTTAAAGTTTCTTGACCGTTCTTCAATTCGTTTGTAAAAGTGTGTGTAGCGTGAAGTTGAGTGAAGCAAATTAATAAAGTATTGAATAAAGTTCGATTCAATTCACTATTTGTACTAATCTGTCATTGGTGGAAACAGTTAAATATTCGAGTTTGGGAGCAGCTTTCCGGCCTGTGAAAGCGTGGACAGAAAACTGAAACAGAATGACACAACTAAGCTGAAGCAACAACGTGAGTAAGAGGATTAGCTGTAGAATCACGAAACATTAAAAACAAGTGAGCTGATTAGACGCCTTCGGGGCTTCCAGTTATTGAAAAACCCTCTTTCCTCGCTTTCATGCCGAAACGTAATTGTAAATATTGTGGAAAAGCGGCAAATGTACTCTAATTCTGTGCCACAGCGATGGTTACCTCGATTTTCCGTTAAAAAAGTGTTGAAAAAAGTCATTGAAAATATCGAATATCCTTTTATGCTTTTATGATTGTAACTCTGACTTTCGGGAAAGCTAATTACAGTAAAAATTAAAATTTTGAGAGCTGGGTTTAAAAAAGTAATTATTTCGATACCCAGGTTTCATTAATTAGGGCACCCAACAAAAAGCAGCCTATGATTTTGTTCTGTGTGGCGCCCAATAAACAATGGAAAACTACAGAATTAGAGCATTGTATTTCATGTCTATGGTATTTCTTTCAAATGATGCCCAACATAACATAGTCTTGCGTTCGAAGTGGCGCCTAACATATCGTGACCTCACAATGCCAGTGGCGCCCAACATATCGTGACCTCACAATGCCAGTGGCGCCCAACATAATGTGACCTCACAATGCACGTGGCGCCCAACATATCGTGACCTCGCAATGCTAGTGGCGCCCAACATAACGTGACCTCACAATGCCAGTGGCGCCCAA